>JASPKZ010004217.1:1607500-1931457 GCA_030220185.1 Diploptera punctata | reverse complement strand
CCCTACCGTCCCTACCTACCTACCTACCTACCTACCTACCACCTACCTACCTACATACCTACCCAACCTACCTACCTACGCTACCCTACCTACCCTACGACCTACATACCTACCTACCTCTACCCCCCACCTACCTACCCTACCTACCTACCTACCTACCTCCTACCACCTACCTACCTACCTACCTACCTACCCACCTACCTAACCTACCTACCGTACCCTACCTACCTACCTACCTACCTACCTACCTACCTACCTACCTACCTATCCTACCTACCCTAACCTACCTACCTACCAGACCTACCTACCTACCTACCTACCTTACTACCTCCCTAACCTACCTACCTACCTACCTACCTACCTACCATACCTACCCTCCCTACCTACCTAACCTACCCTACCCTACCGACCTACCTACCTACCTACCTACCTACCTCCGGTACCTACCCTACCTACCTACCTACCTACCTACCGTACCTACCTACCCTACCTACCTACCTACCTACCTAACCTACCTACCTACCTACCTACCCTACCTACCTACCTACCTACCTACCTCACCTACCTACCTACCTACCTAACTAACACCTCCTACCTACCTACCCTACCTACCTACCTACCTACCTACCTACCTACCTACCTACCTACCTACCTACCTACCTACCTACCTACCTACCTACCTACCTACCCTACCTACCTACCTACCTACCCTACCTACCTACCTACCTACCTACCTACCTACCCCTACCTACCTACCTACCTACCTACCTACCTACCTCCCTACCTACCTACCTACCTACCTACCTACCCTACCTACCTACCTACCTACCACCCTACTACCGCCCACCTACACTACCACCTACCTACCTACCTACCTACCTACCTACCTACCTACCTACCTACCTACCTACCTACCTACCTACCTACCTAACCCTACCACCTACCTACCTACCCCCTTCCCTACCTACCTACCTACCCTACCTACCATACCTACCTACCTACCTACCTACCTACTAACCTACCTACCTACCTAACCTACCCTACCTACCCCACCTACCTACCTACCCTACCCACCTACCCTACCTACCTACTCTACCTACCTACCTACCTACCTACCTACCTACCTACCTACCTACCTACCTACCTACCTACCTACCTACCTACCTACCTACCTACCCACCTACCTACCCACCTACCTACCCACCTACCTACCTACCTACCTACCCACCTACCTACCCACCTACCTACCTACCATACCCCACCTACCTACCTACCTACACCTACCTACCTACCTACCTACCTACCTACCTACCTACCTACCTACCTACCTACCTACCTACCTACCTACCTACCTACCTACCTACCTACCTACCTACCTACCTACCTACCTACCTACCTACCTACCTACCTACCTACCTACCTACCTACCTACCTACCTACCTATCTACCTATCTACCTATCTACCTATCTACCTATCTACCTATCTATCTATCTATCTATCTATCTATCTATCTATCTATCTATCTATCTATCTATCTATATCTATCTATCTATCTATCTATCTATCTATCTATCTTCTATCTATCTATCTATCTATCTATCTATCTATCTATCTATCTATCTATCTATCTATCTATCTATCTATCTATCTATCTATCCTATCTAACTATCTATCTATCTATCTATCTATCTATCTATCTATCTATCTATCTATCTATCTATCTATCTATCTATCTCTCATATCTATCTTCTCTCTATCTAGGCTATCTATCTATCTCTATCTATCTATCTATCTATCTATCTATCTATCTATCTATCTATCTATCTATCTAGCTAATCTATCTATCTATCTATCTATCTATCTATCTATCTATCTATTTATCTATCTAATCTATCTATCTATCTATCTATCTATCTATCTATCTATCGATCTATCTATCTATCTATCTATCTATCTATCTATCTACTATCTATCTATCTATCTATCTATTCTATCTATCTATCTATCTATCTATCTATCTATCTATCTATCTATCTATCTATCTATCTAATCTATCTATCTATCTACCTTCTATCTATCTATCTATCGATCGATATCTAATTCTATCTATCTAATCTATCTATCTATCTATCTATCTAATCTATCTATCTTAATCTATCTAACTAACTTAATCTATCTAATCTATCTATCTAATCTATCTATCTAATCTATCTATCTAATCTATCTATCTAATCTATCTATCTAATCTATCTATCGAATCTATCTATCTAATCTACCTATCTAATCTATCTATCTATCTATCTATCTAATCTATCTATCTAATCTATCTATCTAATCTATCTATCTAATCTATCCTATCTAATCTATCTATCTAATCTATCTATCTATCTATCTATCTAATCTATCTATCTAATCTATCTATCTAATCTATCTATCTATCTTATCTATCTAATCTATCTATCTGTCTATCTATCTATCTATCTATCTATCTATCTATCTATCTATCTATCTATCTCTATCTATCTATCTATCTATCTATCTAATCTAATTATCTATCTATCTATCTATCTATCTATCTATCTATCTATCTGTCTAGCTATCTATCTATCTATCTATCTATCTATCTATCTATCTATCTCTGCTATCTATCTATCTATCTATCGATCTATCTATCTATCGATCTATCTATCTAAATCTATCTATCTATCTATCACTATCTATCTATCTATCTATCTATCTAATCTATCTATCTATCTAATCTATCTATCTATCGATCTATCTATCTATCTACCTATCTACCTATCTATCTAGCTCCTATCTAGCTATCTATCTATCTATCTATCTATCTATCTATCTATCTATCTTTCTCTATCTATCCCTATCACGATCTATCTAATTCATCTATCCTATCTATCTATCTAGCCTATCTATCTTATCTATCTATCTATCTATCTATCTATCTAATCTATCTATCTATCTATCTATCTATCTATCTATCTATCTATCTAATCTATCTATCTATCTATCTATCTATCTATCTATCTATCTACTCTATCTACCACTACTATCTATCTATCTATCTATCTATCTATCTATCTATCTATCTATCTATCTATCTATCTATCTATCCTATCTAGCTATCTATCTATCTATCTATCTATCTATCTATCTATCTATCTATCTATCTATCTATCTATCTATCTATCTAGCTATCTATCTATCTATCTATCTATCTATCTATCTATCTATCTATCTATCTATCTATCTATCTATCTATCTATCTATCTATCTATCTTCTTCTATCTATCTATCTATCTATCTATCTATCTATCTATCTATCTATCTATCTTATTATCTATCTATCTATATATCTATCTATCTATCTATCTAATCTATCTATCTATCTATCTATCTATCTATCTATCCTATCTATCTATCTATCTATCTATCTATCTATCTATCCATCTATCGCATCTATCCATCTATCTAATCTATCTATCTATCTAGCTATCTATCTATCTACTATCTATCTATCTATATATCTATCTGTCTATCTGTCTATCTGTCTATCTGTCCTATCTGTCTATCTGTCTATCTGTCTATCTGTCTATCTGTCTATCTGTCTATCTATCTATCTATCTATCTATGTAACGGAATCTGTCAACGCGATTTTCACCCACTTAAAATCATTGGATCGCCTTGAAACTTTGTATACTTGTAAAATACCCGTGACAATACAATAATTTCAATTTTTGTGTCTAACAATCCTGGCCAGAATCATCAGAAAATCAAACAACGTGTCTTTGTCATTATGTACTGAATCTTCGAAACCGATTTTCACCCACTTCGAAATATTGGATCACCTTGAAACTTTGTATACTTGTAACGTACCCGTGCCAATATAATAATTTCATATTTTGTTTCTAAAATTCTGTCCAGAATCATCAGAAAAAAAAATGAAAACTGGTATAATAGGTTGCGGACTTGTCGACTTGTTAGTCAATCGTTGTAAGAGCTCAGTTGGTAGAGCGGTGAACTCTAGTGGTATATAATTTCAGTAATCCGTAGGTCGCTGGTTCAAATCCGGCTGGGAGGATTTTTTAGAAGAGTATTACTTTTAGTTCATACTACCATCCATCCTTCCATAGTAATTCTGCCCGAAGGCAGATCCTTCACTGCAATCATAGCATTTTCATGCTATGCTTGCAGCTTTACTAGGGAATTGTGTAGGTGTTGTAGCTTATTCATACTACAATAGTATCGAATTTAAAGATATTTATATTTTTATCTTATACTGTAAAATATTAGAAATAAAAAATAAAAAAATAGTTTTAAAAAAACTAAAAGAACACGCTTTGTTTGAAAACCGAACTAAAAAATTAAAAATAATTATAATTTCCAACACGCTTGGGATAAAATTAAAGTGGTGAACAAAAAAATCATCTCCAACACATATAGAATAAAACTAGAGTTATCAACAAAAGAAAATAATTTTACCATCAAAGACGTGCGGTGCTTTTTATGATTTTTATATTTTCTTCATAGAGACTTTACTTTTACCAATATCTGTTTATTATCAAATATATTAATTGATATAGAGCACTGCACGCTTTTGATGGTAAAATTATTCTCTTTTTGTTGATAACTCTAGTTTTATGCTATATGTGATGGAGATAATATTTTTGTTGACCACTTTAATTTTATCCCAAGCGTGTTGGAAATTAAAATTATTTTTAATTTTTTTAGTTCGGTTTTCTAACAAAGCGTGTTGTTTTAGTTTTTTAAAACTATTTTTTATTGTCCATTAATTTCGGTTTTTTGATTAAGGTACTTTTATTTTACTTTCTGAATTTACTTCTTCAAGTTTTATGTGCTTCTTTATATGAGATTATGATTTATTTTCGAGCCAATACGCTAAATATGTTTAGTAGAATCTGTAATGTTCCTATATTTTAATTATATAGAATTTTATCTTTCATTCTATTGCAGTCTTGGAATTTAGAGGAAATAATTTGTTAATAAATGTGATAAAGATCCAGGAAGTATGAATTTTTGACATTAAGTTTTTTTTTAACCTTTGTGACAGCCCTATCTTCATGGAATATGACTGGTACTTTACAAAATACAGCGAAGGTCGTTTCCAAACACGCAATATTGAATCCCCCAGTGCTGTCATTCATTATAACTACCTCCATTACGACAGATGACGATCATTGCCGGAACAAAAGAAAAAAGCTTCCTCTAATATTTCGCCATTCTCAATATAGGTATGTTTCTAAATCAACTCGCAGATTCAACCTTATTGCTACGACCGTCTTTTGTTCTCATAAAAATAATTCCTTGAAAAACGGTCGAGTATGAAATCAATAGAATAAAGCATATTGAATACATAGTTAAAATAAAAAAAATGTATCTCGCACCTCGGTGGGACGTTATAAAGCACAACGCCTTGGCGCAGAACTATGGGCTGAGCAGGTCCCAGTCCCCATGGTGGAAGACATTTTCTCATGGAATTTCAACCGGTATATGGGACTGATGTCTATTCAGCATCGCGAGCTAAAATAAGTAGTGATTCCAAGTTTAGAAAACCAGCTGCTTAGCCGAGATGCCGATCACTTGTCACTAATCTCTCTGGATTATAGTTCACTTCTGTGATTGACAGATCTAAGGATCTTCTTAGAATGATTTATACAGCTTCAAAATGTTAACTGTGATTATAGCACACATGAACTTGCCTGCTAGCAGGTACGTACTTTATATATCGAGGAACTGCAGAATTTCAAAACAATTTAGGAATTTAAAAAAATATAAAAATTGTATGATCTCTGTTTTCAGCATTTATGTGCAGTGGATAAATAAAACACGTGACTATATCTTCACTCTCCTCCCGAAAGAAGTTTAACGCAGGATTATTTTTCACCCTGAAGTGTTCATTAATCCACGAAACGAGTATGAACAGGTCTTAACAAATTAATCAAATTATTTTTCAGCAATCCTGGCGAACTTATGTTTACCATACTCGTCAAAGATGAGAATTTTACAATTAGAAACGAGAGCAATGCCGATGATTTTTAGAGAGCAGAAAATCGTTAGAATGAATTTTTTGAACAAAAAGTAATATTTTGTGTCTCGTAAATTAACTCTTAAATAATAAAATTTCTGTGACACAACAAAGAGCCAAGACTGAATGAATTGGTTGATGCCGCTAATTAGTGAGATTACAGGAAATTTCAGACGTAGTTCCCTCAACCTTAGTTTCAATTAGCTATTTCTTATATATAGTAAATGCTCGATTGCCCTCATGAATGTGAATGGGACCGTAAAAGATCACCTATTAAAAGAAAAGAGTAGTGTAGATGTGAACTGAACATGTTATTATCATGCTACTGTTACCGTTGGAATGTTCGCGCCTATAGAAAATAAATAATAAAAAGTGATCCCACAACAGGTCCGGAGGCCCTTGGGGTAGTAGGAGGTTAAGGCTTTCACTTTTTCTAGACAATCGGCACTTTATGTCACGGATGGTCAGCCCTGCGTGACGGCCGCCTTTACCCCTAGAACAAGCGTCTGGTACTCATTTCCGTTAGAGGCTGAGTCGACCCAGGGCCATAGTGCCGCCAGAGGGTTTGGGTCAGTTTAAAAATCCTGACCCCAACGGGACCCTCCGGCTTGTAGCTCAGTGCCTTAACCACTACGCTACGGCGTGCCATTAATATAAAAAGATAATTTTAAATGCTGATGATGAAATATTGTTTTCTGAAATGCATGCAATGTTAAATGTTCGACTGAGTCTTTTTAAACAGAAGTTTATTTTATTTGAGGACTACTGATATATCAGGTACGGATTTTAAAATTTTCTCAGTAACCTCGACAATGGTTTACCATGAATTTAAAAGTAAAAAATACCTAAAACAAAAACATGTCATGCATTTCTTAAACGTAAATTTAGGAAAGTCAATCGTATATACAACTTTTGCAAATCTATAACTGATTGTAAATGTTTTGATATTTTTATCACAAATAAGATCTATCAAAGTATACCAAATCTAAGTATACATCAAACCTACCTCCTGATTCTATTCCAAGATAGCATTATATAACTTAATCACGCTACGAACCCATTACATTTTACGTAACAAATACTTTTTCAATAAATCATAGTTTCCTAGAAGACCAAAAGTCATGACGTCACAAGAGAGCATAGAACTACAGTTCTGAGAATGGCGACATATTTCTGTTCTTATCAATTATTTCTAAGCAAAAGTAAACTCTTTGAAGAGAAGCACGAAACAGTGGTGTAAGTGACCTCTGTTAATGGCCTCAATGCATGCAAGTAATGTAGGAATTACTTCCTAATACAGCTTTCTCTTCTACTGATATAGGCCTATGTCAAGTGTCAAATGGAAGGTCAAATTGTTCAGAATATTATTTGAATCAGATAAAAATAAGTTTCTGTACTCTAAAAAATGTATGCAAGAACATATTTGTACATGGAACTGTGCATGCGTCCATTCCATGACAACATGAAATGCCTTTTTTAATGATTTTATCGTTCCATTGTTTAAGCAGTTAATACCGCGTTAATATGTTCACTTTTTCATCGTGATACCGTCATATTTTTATTTTATCTTCTAATTACACAAATTTATAGGCCTAATTAAATTTTTACTGTGAGCTTTTTTATTTAATAATAATAATAATAATAATAATAATAATAATAATAATAATAATATCCGTATTTCTCGTTTTGTAGGAATTTCACCCCCGGGTATTAAAAGGCAATGTCATCTGCTGATCGTTTGTCAGAAGGAAGTAAGTATTTTGAAGTAGAGATTAGAAACGAATACAATGGCGGGTCACCTTACATCCGTGATAGCTAAGCCACCGTATAATAGTAAATTTAAGACCCACAGTAAAGGTTTAAAATACCTTATCCCTAGGAATTGAAATCCGTCCGTCCGTGGAGTAGTAGTGTAAAGAGGTTCACAGGGACAGGGCATTAACTAACAAATATACTTCTCTAGAAGTCACCATTCATCAGATTTTTTCTTTATTATTATTGAATCTCCAAATATTTTGAAACCCTATTTCGCTTCGAAGGCATGTTAGGATTGTAGCTTACTATAACAATATTATACTATACATTGTAAAACAGAAATATTATCTTATGGTTTTGAATGAGTGTTATGAATTACAAAAATCGTCTATAAGTGTTCATATACTGTAATACAGCCTAAAAGTAAGTGAAGTAGTTTTATGAAAAATATAATGACTTAGAAGAGGAAATAAGCACCTCGCGGACGGGTGATAAATTTAGGAACTTCATTAACGATTGTACAGGCTGTAGATTAGATACAGGGTGAGTCTGAATTCCTATTACACACTTGTGCGAAGAGGTTTTAGAGGGGACTTAGTAGATAAGTAACCCATGTGCGGAAATGAACGTTTCGGTACTATGATAATGACAATAATAATAATTACTTCATAATATACAACTCACATTAACACTTGGCGACTTCTGAAGTCACTCGATGTCACGTGTCATCACTTATGTTTTTAATCTTAAGTATCATCTAAGGTGTTCTAGGTAGCCTACTTGATTTCCCTGCAGGAAGGAGCACTGGCGGAATTTTTGGGAAGGTGTTCTACTGATCATCCTTGAGCAAATATGAATTCAACATTACACATTTTCACATATCATTTGGCCAAATGTCCTTCCAATGTTTCAAGGTGTTTGAAATGGCAGAGACGGACAGGCAACTCATTAGATATAGGTAAAGTAGGATATACGATATGATCATTTTTATCATTATAATATTAAAACAGTAGCTACATTTTCGGACATGGGTACCTGTTAGAAGTTGTATCAATTAGTACCTCTAAAACACCTGCGTGTGTAATACTGTGTTAAGGCCTAATGTGAGATTATAAAAAATAAACAAAACAAGGGATTTGACTAAGTAGGTAGCGTTTGAGATTCGCTTTCGGCATCTTCCGAGTTCAAATTTCGGTTCCGATTATCCTGATTAGTTGTTCGTGAATTGTATCATTGTCAAGTCAAAGTATGGGTAGACATTTTATTATCGATATAAGTTTAGTTTTGAGGAGTGATATAGAATTCCACTGACTACCGCATCCCAGCAACGTGTTTAGGTTGATATCAACACCAAGTTAGATGTGTGTACAGTCTGTAGGTGATACTGATAGTGAAGAAACATACAAACAGACAACAAACCCTTACGCAATTATATAAATAAAAGCGTATTTTATTTAAGAAAATTCTCACTCACACTGTCGAACCCGGAGATTTACAGTCGTGCGGACATAAACTCTCCATGCATTCCTATCCTAAGCTACTATTTTCGAATACTTCCCAACCATCCTGAAATGTTCTATCTTTATCTTAAGAAATCATCAATATGGTCAAACTCCAAACCCTTGATCTATGGCTATTGTACAAATTAAAAAAAAGTGTCTTCTCTGTATTATAGGCTATAATTTTCATTGTTTTCATTCTGTATTATTAAGTAAACTCTGTCACTTTTGGTAAACCTTATATGGACACTATTTTTTTAAATAAAAAAAATCAACTCTCTCAACCTTAATCTTGGGCAACCTATCGGGCGCTTTTTCTCTGATTTTCCTAGAAGAAGTATGAAAAATCTTGCTAACTTGGAAGATATAAAGTTTGGTCCAATATGATACAATTGTGTTTTATTATGAGAGTGTTACTATCCAAACTTCAAGACTGCAGGTTTTTGTTTTTAAATGTACAATTAGCTGCACTATAAGAACACTTGTCACCCCAGCTTCTCTAAAAAAATGTTTAAGGTATATATTTATAAAACAGCGATTCTTTCAGTTGTGCTATGTGGAAGCGAAACATGGTCTCTGAATTTAAGAGAAGAGAAAAGGCTACGACCATTTGAAAATAAGATGATTAAGAACATTTTTTGACCAAAGAGAGACAGGAACAGACATAAGAATGGAGAAAACTACATGGCAGTTAGTTACATGTCCCGCGCCGTAGCCGAGTGGTTAAGGCAGTAAGCCTTGGCGCAGAGCTACGGGACTTGCGCTGGTTCTAGTCTCCATGGGGGAAGACATTTTCTCATGGTATTTCGGCCAGTATGGGACCAGTGCCCACCCAATATCATGAGGAATTTGGGTAGCTACAATAAGTAGTGGCTCCAGGTTGAGAAAACCAGCTATAATGGCTGGGCGACTCGACATGCTAACCACATGTCAACCCTACACTGGCTGATGATCATCTACCTATGTGATCGATACATGTGGATGTAAGCCCAGCAGCCGGCTGGTAGGCTAAGGGCCTTCTAGGCCTGTTGTGCCAGGAGTTTAGTTATTTACGTGATCTGTTTGGGAAATAATCTGTAATAAGAATTGTTCAATATAGTAGTCTGCATTTGCAAGGACGAGTGGGAATTAAATATGGACATGGAAACTTCTTATAGGAAAACCAGGCGGAAAGGCTTTTTAGTTAGGACAAGAGTGAGGTGGGAGATATCATTAAACACGATTTGTGGAAGTGATTAGAAAATATTAGCTGAAAAGGTTCATAGGCTATGAACGTGACTTAGTTTAGTACTCCACAATAGACTTAACTAACTCACTGCCACTATCGAACCGGTAGGTTCGTGTCCGCGCGGACATAAGCTTTCCATATATCCCTATCCTAAGCTAATGTTTTCCAAACATCCCTGTACAATCTACTTCCCTCAAATCATAGTTAATGTTACTCTCCCACCTCATTCTTGGTCTACCAACTGGGCGTTTTTCCTCTGGTTTTCCTACAAGAAGCTTCCATGCATGTATTTCACTCTCCATTCGAGCCACATGTCCTGCCCATCGCAGTCTACAAAACTTATCTGTTCTTATTATATCTGGCTTCCTATAAAGATTATGTAGTTCATTGTTATGTAGTCATCTTCATTCGCCTGTCTGTTCATCTCCCTTTGCTCCAAAAATTTCCCTTACTTACTTACTTACTTACTTACTCACTGGCACTGTCGAACCCGTAGGTTCATGGCTGCGCGGACATAAGCTCTCCATACATCCCTATCCTGAGCTAATCCTTTCCAATCATTCCCTGTATAATCCACTTCCCTCAAATCATAGTTAATGTTATTCTCCCACCTCATTCTTGGTCTACCAACTGGGCGTTTTCCCTCTGGCTTTCCTACAAGAAGCTTCCATGCACGTCTTTCATTCCCCATACGTGCAACATGTCCTGCCCATCGCAGTCTACGAGATTTGACTGTTCTTATTATATCTGGCTTCCTATAAAGACCATGTAGTTCATTGTTATGTAGTCTTCTCCATTCACCTGTCTGTTCATCTCTCTTTGGTCCAAAAATCCTCCTAAGTACTTTATTCTCAAATACCTGTAATCTCCTTTCCTCCCTTAAAGTAAGAGTCCATGTTTCGCACCCATATAATATAACTGGTAGAATAATAGTTTTATATAATTTAAGTTTAACGTTTTTTTGAAAGGAGTTGGGACATCAAAAGTCTCTGCAATGCATAATAGCACGCATTTCCAGAATTGAGCCTATGTTTAATTTCTTTTTGCATCTCATTCCTATTTGTGATTATTGTTCCTAGGTATTTGAATTCAGCCACTTCCTCAAAATTTCCCTCATTTGTCATTAGCTGTCCATTTCCATTATATAATGTATTTCTACGTGTGGCCATATATTTAGTTTTATTGATATTTACTTCCAGTCCTAAGTTCTTAGTGTTACTCAATAGTGTGTGCGCATTATCCTTTAGTATCTCCTCACTATCGGCCAACAATACTACATCATCAGCATAAACTAACAGTTTATTAATACCATTCAGTTGTAAGCCTTACTCATTCTCTAAAGATTTAATGGCATGCTATAGTACAAAATTAAACAGTAGAGGAGATAGTGCATCTCCTTGCTTCAACCCATTCTGGATTTCAAAAGTGTCCGAAAACTGTTTGCCTACACGCACCCTACTCTTTATGCCATTTAGACACATTCGTATAAGTCTGACTAACTTTTTAGGAATTCCGAACTCCAGCAGGATTCTATATAACTTCTCCCTCTTAATTGAATCATATGCTTTTTTGAAGTCTATGTATAGTTGATATACAGTACCATTATATTCCCATTTCTTTTCTAAAATCTGTCTTATACTAAAAATCTGATCTGTTGTTAAGATCTTTATTCTCAAATACTCGTAATCTCCTTTCCTCTCTTAAAAGTAAGAGTCCATGTTAAGCATCCATATAATATATCTGGTAGAATAATAGTTTTATATATTTTCAGTTTAACGTTTTTTTGAAAGGAGTTGAGACGTCAAGAGTCTCTGCAATGCATAATAGCACGCATTTCTAGAACTGAGACTTTGTTTAATTTCTTTGTGCATCTCATTCCTATTTGTGATTATTGTTCATAGGTATTTGAATTTAGCCACTTCTTCAAAATTTCCCTCATTTTTCATTAGCTGTCCATTTCCATTATATAATGTACTTCTATGTGTAACCATATATTTAGTTTTATTGATATTTACTTCCAGTCCTAATTTCTTAGTGTTACTCAATAGTGTGTACGTGTTGGCCTTTAGTATATCCTCACTGTCGCCCAATAGTACTACATCATCAGCATAAACTAACAGCTTATTAGTGCCATTGAGTTTCAGGTCTTCTTTATCCTCTAAAGGTTTGATGGCATGCTCTAGTACAAAATTAAATAGTAGAGGAGATAGTGCATCTCCTTGCTTCAACCCATTGTGAATTTCAAAAGTATCTGAAAACTGTTTGCCTATACGCACCCTACTCCTGTTGCCATTTAGACACTTTCGTATAAGTCTAAATAACTTTTTTAGGAATTCCGAACTCCAGCAGGATACTATATAACTTCACCCTCTTAATTGAATCATATGCCAGTTTGAAGTTTATATATAGTTGATGTACAGTACCATCATATTCCCATTTATTTTTTAAAATCTGTCTTAAACTAAAAATCTGATCTGTTGTAGACCTGTTTCTTCTAAGTCCACATTGATTATCTCCTAGAATGTGATCAATATAAGGGGGAAGTCTGTTTACTAATATATTTGTTAGAATTTTGTACCAAGTTGAAATTAGTTGCAATCAGTTTTATCTCCTGTCTTATAAATTGGTACTATAATCGATTCTTTCCATTCATCTGGAAGGGTTTATTTTTTCCAAATTACAGCCAGCATACTAAAACACGTAGTAAAGCAAAATATATTATAAAGCCGCACAGAGGATAAAATCGATTCAAATTAACCAATATTATGAGCGTGTTTATGTGGGTATTCAGCTTACTGTTCAACTATTTTTTTCCCTACATATAATAGACTACATATTTTTATGGTGATTCTTTTTTGCAGTCTGAATCGATCAAAATCTAAAAGGTCGCAGTTTAAAACCGAGCTCAGATAGTTTATATTAAACAAATAAAATAATATATTCTATAACGCAAACAAGATACCCTGTAGACCAACATTCTTATTGGTTAACTGAGTTACATGACTATTAGTAGCTAAAGCGGTTAAAATAGCCAAAATAAACAAAACGTTTTTAAAAATAAGTTTAGCGCTATTTTGGACTTATACAAACAAGCAATTGGTAACATTTCTTTATGCAAACAATATTCAGTGTTTTTACACGCTTTATATTAGCTTGACCTGTATCTATCTATCGGGGCACGCCGTAGCGTAGTGGTTAAGGCACTGAGCTACAAGCCGGAGGGTCGAGGGTTCAAGTCCCGTTGGGGTCTGGATTTTTAAACTGACCCAAACCCTCTGGCGGCACTATGGCCCTGGGGTCGACTCAGCCTCTAACTGAAATGAGTACCAGACGCTTGTTCTGGGGTAAAGGCGGCCGTCACGCAGGGCTGACAACCCGGCTGACATAAAGTGCCGATTGTCTAGAAAAAGTGGGAGCCTTAACCTCCTACTACCCCAAGGGCCTCCTGAGGCCTGTTGTGTGATCACTTTTACTTTTTTGTATCTATCTATCTATCTATGTAACGGAATCTTTCAACGCGAATTTCACCCACTTAAAATCATCGGATCGACTTGAAACTTTGTATACTTGTAGAGGACCCGTGACAATACAATAATTTCATATTTATTTTCTAAAATCCTGGCCATAATCATCAAAAAATAAAGAAAAGTGTTTTTGTATCAATGTTAACGGAATCTTTCAACACGATTTTCACCCACTTAGAAACATTGGATCGTCTTGAAACTTTGTATACTTGTAGAGAACCCGTGACAATACAATAATTTCATATTTATTTTCTAAAATCATGGCCATAATCATCAGAAAGTCAAAAAACGTGTTTCTGTATCAATGTAACGGAATCTTTCAACGCGATTTTCACCCACTTAGAAATACTGGGTCAACTTGAAACTTTGCATACGTGTAGAGAACCTGTGACAATACAATAATTTCATATTTTGTTTCTAAAATCCTGGCCAGAATCATCCGAAAATAAAAAAATGAAAACTAGTATAATAGGTTGCGGACTTGTCGAGTTTTTAATCAATCGTTGTAAGAGCTCAGTTGGTAGAGCAGCGAACTCTTAGTAGTATATAATTTCAATAATCCATACGTCTCTGGTTCAAATCCGGCTGGGAGGGTTTTTTTTTATAGAAGAGTATTACTTTTAGCTCATACTACAATAGTATCGAATTTAAAGATATTTACATTTTTATCTTATTTTGTAAAATATTAAAACTAAAAAATAAAAAATAAATAATAGTTTTAAAAAACTAAAAGAACACGCTTTATTAGAAAACTAAAAAATGAAAAATAATTTTAATTTCCAATACGCTTGGTATAAAATAAAGTGGTCAACAAAAAAGTCATCTCCAACACATATAAAATAAAATTAGAAGTTATCATCAAAAAGAAAATAATTTTACCATCAAAAGCGTGGGGTGCTTTTATGATATTTACATTTTCTTCTTAGAGAGCTTACTTTTACCTATATCTGTTTATTATCACATATATTAATTGATATAGAGCACCCCACGCTTTTGATGGTAAAATTATTTTCTTTTTGATGATAACTCTAATTTTATTCTATATGTGTTGGAGATGATTTTTTTGTTGACCACTTTATTTTATACCAAGCGTATTGGAAATTAAAATTATTTTTCATTTTTTAGTTTTCTAATAAAGCGTGTTCTTTTAGTTGTTTAAAACTATTATTTTTTCTACTACTCACCTCTGTATCTAGCCTCCCGGGGGATATCGAAGAATTTCAAGATGCAGAGGTACTTTAGCTATGACTTAATTTGGATATCGTGGGACCCATAGTTTGAAATAATAGGATATGAGGAAAGTTTGACTGCCCTATCATATTCATCTTTGTATTATAACATTATGACCAAATATATTAAAAAGCGAAGTTAAATAAAGAGCGATTCCATGAAAATGTCATACCGAGGTGAACATTTTAAAATTGACACAGGAATAATTTTGTTGACGTCATATATACCTATAAAGATCAAATTTCCAGTTTCTATAAGACAATGTTTCAATGTGTATTATTTAAATCTAATATTAGTGGTAGAACTTGTCATATTCCAAACCTATTAAAACACGCAACATTTTAACAATTTGGTTTTTAATGATTTGGTCGTATTAATTCGTTTTATTTGTTTTGTTAAACCATACTCTGGTCCTTCTTATCGTAAACGTAATACTATTAATTGCTTTTGAATGTTCTATATACCTTAAATTTGTCCTATAATCGTTAAATCTAAGTTATGGTCAGTCAGTCACGGAAAACGTATAGAAATTACTGTACACAACATAATAATTGATGTACTAAAATTTCCTCTTGGATTCTACGTTATCGGTAAACAACTAGCGAAAAGGTTTTGGCAACATTTTCTTGTAAAGTAATCATTTTTTTCCACTAGTGTCCCATGACTGACTGACTTGTTGTCCTCTCATTTATATTGCTAATACGCAAGGCGCAGTCAGTTGCATGCTGCACTCAGCTGAGGATTAATATAAATAGGCAATCTGGTACACTGTTCGGCTCATCTGTCCCATAAAATAATTACTGGCCCTTCTTTGTCAATTTGTGACAAAAGGCAGTCAGCGGAAGCATTTAAATTTATTCGGGAACAGGTTGCAGTAAATGGAGCAGCCATACTTGTTGATTTCTCAGAAAATTATACCCACAAAGAAGAAAATGAAACCCAGGAAATTTATTGGAACAATAAGCATATCTCAATATTAATTGCTGTTGCCTAGTTTAGATGCAAGTGACAGATACGTTCACAAAAAAATACCTTGTTCTAGTGTTAGGTTATGTGACACATGGCAAGGGTGCTATAGATGTTTGCTTAAGAAATGTGTTTTCTGAACTATAGAGACTTCTTCCAAAACTAGAGGTGATAAAAATTTTCAGTTGAAGCAGCAGATAATTTAAATAGAAATAGGCCTGTACATTTAGCAATGTGGCACTGCCTACTTGAATATTTGGATATTTACATAAAATGGAACTTATTTTAATCGTACTATGAAAAAGGTAAGATGCGATTGGCGGCCAAGTAAAAAGGATGACACGGATGTATGGAAAATCGGAAAAGGAGATAAATGGTGGAGAATTCTATAATGCGAGCTGTAAAACCAATCAAATGACTGTTCAGGAGGGGTCACAAAATTATATAGAAGAAGGAGAGAAATTTCAAAAAAAAAAAAAATTAAACATCTTGCAGCTATCACACACTCACGTTCACAACGTGAAAGCGTCGGACCCGTATGTTATAGATTATGCACAATTGTCAAACAAACAATCAGCGTAACACATACAAACGTTCGTGTGTTTAAAAAAAACTAAATGACACGACAGGCCTAGAAAGGCCTTGACCTACCAGCCGACTCCTGATCTCACATTCAAATAGGTCAATCAGATAGGTGGCCAATCATCTAGCCAATATATACAGATGCTATGTGGTCAGCATGTCGGATAGTCCAGGCGTTATGACTGGTTTCATTGACTGCAGCCGCTAAATATTATAGCTGCCCAAATTCTTCACGATTCTGGGCGGGAAACAGTTCCATGGTGGCCAAAGTTCCAAGAGAAAATTTCTTCTCTCAAGGGGGGCTCGAACCAATGCTCTCTATTAAGGCACCTTGACTCAAACGATTCAGCTACGGCGTTGGACTTCTTGTGTGACAGGAAATATAATATTTAATAATAATAATAATAATAATAATAATAATAATAATAATAATAATAATAATAATATCTTTATTTTACCTGACAGAGTTAAGGCCTTAAGGCCTTGTCTACCACTCAACCAGGTTTTAAAAGAAATACAAAAAAATAGTCTTACATCTAAATTACAATATATATACACAAGTTATGAATACAATACAATTAATATTTATAATGTATTTTGATTTACTCTAAATGTAACGAATTAAATATATAATATGTACAAGATATATAAAAACGAGGAGAAGATTAATGACATAGTATAAGATTAAATAAATAGAGAAAAAATAAAATTAGACAACAGGTAACTGTACAAGTGTGACTTAAAGGTGCCAAGTGTGCGGCAACCCCTGATATCTTGAGGAAGGAGATTCCAGGAGCGGAGAGAGGAATAATAACTGCATAAGCGAATCTGCTACATCGATGTTATGAAGTGAGTCATCAGACGATTGAGGTGTAAGATTAATAACAATTATAAGAACAACAATAAACTGGAATTCACTGCGTCAGCAATTTTGAATATACACGCACACTGGTAAATAACTAACTTATAAGAATGTGCATACGCTCTGGAAGGCATATTGTTAATTCCAAGTTAGTATTTTTTATTTCAATGGTACAATCTAGAAATCAGAAATATTAAATCTTACATCAGGTAAATAGTAAAAAGTTACTACACACACACGCACGCACACACACACACACACACACACACACACATAAATACATATACATATAATTACAGTAGGCATATTTAACAATAGAGAAGGCTCTTTGTTATCCATTATTTAATATTTTTGATATCTTATATAATTTAAAATGTTACATGATAAGCGAATTAATTTAATTATATTACTGATTTAAATTAATATTTATTTTACAGCAAAATTAAATTTAACATTTTTCGTAGAATTGATAAAGTATTTGGAGTTCATTACTAATCTCTATCACCAAAGCTGTTTGTTTAGTTTCATAGTATTTTGTTACATTTGTGTAAAATTGCATTTTGAAATTCTAAATAAAATTCAGATATGTCAGTCAGTCACTGAAAAAGTCAGTCAGTCACACATCACATATTAGCTCATAACTCCAATCTTAATTCTGATTTAGGTTTCGTTTTTGATGTAGAATGTAACTTGAAATGTGTCCTCCAAACCGTGTTTTGGAAAATTGAATTAGGAATGACACTTCAGAGAATGATGCAGATGAACATGTTAAGCTGCATGATGAGTTGACATTTAGGTCAGTCAGTCACACATACTTTGATAGATAATAAATAACAATTTTCTTTAGTAGTTGTATATTTATGTACAGTCTTAATCACACACTTTTCCTCAATCATATCACGTAGATAACTCCCTTAAGTTCAGTCAATTGTAATATTTATGTAAGCATTTTGCTGCAAAAGTGTATTGTAAATGTCAGTCAGTTAGTCACACATGAAATTGTTCTAAATTAATATATGCTACTAATTTATTTAGAGCTTCCTTCACGCATTAGCCACACGGTTTACACACTATATTTACCTTGAGTCTATAACAACATAATAGTAGATTTAAATTTAAATTACAGTAAAATGTAATATTAGCCCTGATAAAAACTATAATTGGGGGCACACCGTAGCGTAGTGGTCAAGGCACTGCACTGCAAGCCGGAAGGTCGAGGGTTCAAGTCACGGTGGGGTCAGGATTTTTAAACTGACCCAAACCTTCTGGCGGCACTATGGCTCTGGGGTCGACTCAGACTTAACGGAATTGAGTACCAGATTCTTGTTCTGGGGTAAAGGCGGCCGTCACGCAGGGCTGACAACCCGGTTGACATCAAGTGCCGATTGTCCAGAAAAAGTGGTAGCCTTAACCTCCTACTACCCTAAGGGCATCCTGAGACCTCTAGTGGGACTACTTTTTACTTTTTAAAGACCATAATTTCCCTGGATATAATTAACAAATAAATATATAAATTCACACATAAATATGTATCTTAGACGCGAATAAAAGAGTTAAACATGTACTCCTGTTTTACCAAAATTCATTCACAAGAAAAGTAATTTTAAAATTTTATTTATATATTTTTTATTTATTTAACAAAAAATAATTTACTTAATAACAATAATAAAATAATTTTATTTATTTTAGAAGAGTTGAAATCTTAAACTTAAGCAGCACAGATATATATATATATATATATTAATAGTGACACAAATAAAAATTACATTAAGCACATTAGAAATTAAAATGTGATAAAATAAGTTTATACAATAAACATAGTAAATTTGCTATATAATGAACTCTGTTCTAGATATAAAGTAAATTTATAGCAGTACAGGCCTCAAAGGACCTTAGGATAGTGGGGGGTTAAGGCTCTTATGTTTTTTAGACAATCGACACGAAATGTCAGGTGGGTTGTCAGCCCTGAGTGACCGCCGCCTTTACTCCCAGAATAAGCTTCTGGTACTCATTTCAGTTAGAGCGTGAGTCGATCCCATGGACAGAATGTTTGGGAGAGTCTAAAAATCCTGACCCATCGGGACTCGAAACTCCGACTATATGACTGTTAGCATATTGCCTTAACCAACTACGCTAAGAACTGCCCCCTATTCAAGATATAGTGTTGTGAAAAACATTTCAATATAACTTGCAGAGAGAAAGTTAATACGAATACAAGAAAAATAGTAATCTTAATATGGATAAGAAGTGCCATCTTTTGACATATAAACAATATTGTTGTTTAAATTAATTCGAATTTGCATTAATTAATTAATTAATTAATATAAATGAGTTAATTCGGTAACTGATATACGTAAATTTAGCAGTGAAAGTTAGGAAATTTAGTTGATACTATTGAGTGTTAATGTATGTGCAGAAAGGCAACTGAACTTAGCCCCAAGTTAGTGCGACCCCAAGATCACGTAACTGTGGTCAATAATATCTCGCAGATGAACTTTGTGCTGTTCATGTTGGCAGCAGAGCTAATGGAAATTCAGTATAAATCCAAACACTAAGGCGTTCAAATTTTCATGAATTTTCACAACAATGTGGTCGCAGGGGTTGAAAATTTGCCTTGAATATTTTATAGAGGAGTCACACATCCCTTGTACATTATTTTACTATATCAGGGGGTTGTTCCGTCCCAATGACTCCGTTTCACTTCGTTAACAATTTCCTAACTTTCCGTATCAGCTGCACCTGTGGTGTCCAACCTTTGTGAGACGAGTTCAATACACTATACTGTAGTATCGCTACACTTGTGGTATCCAACCTTTGTGAGACGAGTTTACTGTAGTATATTGTAATTTACCTGTCTTGCTAGACCCGTCCTTTACTCTGTAGGTGTATTCATTTAAGTTTGCTTTGTATGTTTTAACTGTAAAGAGAATGCACTTGGAACTGAAATGATACTTGTATACAATATGTTTTTGTTTAGATTAAAATGTCATATAAAAATATAATATAAAGCTAAAATAATATTTTAATAATTTTAATAGTTGAAGGGACTGTACACAAGGTACACTGTCGTTCAGAAAGATTAAGCGAAATCTTCGTCGTTAAAACACAGAGTTTTCAGCGCCCGATTCACAAGAGTACGAATTGTATGACAAGTCACCGTAATGGTCAGCTGTTGTTCTTCAGTAAAATACACCTATGTAGTAACAATACAATAGCTTAACATTTCATTCTCATTCTATTCCCATCTGGACCGAGAAGCTGGCTTGAAGAACTCTGCTGAATGAAGAACTCTGCTGAAAAGAAATACATGGATGAAGAAGGTTTTTCTCACCCGCCGGCACGTCGCACCGCCAGAAAGAAGTACAATAGTAAACAATCCACACAAATTGAAACAAGAAACATGTTTGATCAACTGAACTCAGACAAGGAAGAAACGCCACCTCCCATAGTGGTTTATACTAAAGATATAACCCGACTAAAACTGGAAAGCATCGCTGCAGGAAACAAAGAAGAAGTATCAAAGCGATACAATCAAGGCATACTCGTATTTACCATTAGAACTTCAACTAAATCTGCTTATAGGCGTGCCTTCAAGGAACTTAAGAAGTCCAAGACTCAATTCTACACTCATGGCTACGGCAGACCTCCTATCTTCAAAATAGTAATGAAAGGGCTTCCAAGCTCAATCAAAATTTCTGAAATTTTTGAAGAAATTGAACATAGGAAGCTGCCATTAAAAGAAATAAGGAGCATAGAAAAACAAGTCACACAAAATGGCGAAAAGTAGAAGATTGAACTTCCAATTGATATTCTAAGATTTCGCAGAAGAGAAGATCTCAAATCAAGAATTGAAAATGACCTCAAGGAACTATTCAATATTCGCATCACACTGGAACCATATAAGAAACCAACTGGAGGCACTCAGTGCTTCAATTGTCAGGGCTTCGGCCACATAGCGGAGTTGTGCTTCAGAGCTACAAAATGTCTAAGAAGCTCCGGCGATCATAAGTTATCTGAGTGTACTCAGACAACAACTAGGTGCACAAACTGCAGTCAGGAATTTGCAGCAAGTCATCGAAAATGCCCCATCTTCCAGAAATATCTGAAGATGAGACAACAAACACGACGAGAAACAAAACAATCTACAACACCAAGAAAAACAGAAACTGCAACTAGAAAATCAGAAAATACTGAAAATAACTTTCCTCCATTACTGACCAACGATCCTAAACCTGAGAATTTACTCCAACAGATCCTTCTGCTCCTGACCACCATCCTACAGAACCCTCAAATCTTCCAATCCACTTTATCCTATGTAAACTCTCAAGTATCTTCAAGTAAATAAACTACAAAGAAGAAAACTTCAAGGAAGAAACTTTAAGACCGCTAAGCTTAAGCCAGACTCCAGTAAAATTAATGAAGACACTAAAAGACATCACATTAAACTAGAAAAAGCTAAGAGAGGACCACTCTCATTGGCAAAAAAAAATCTAAATTGCAGCAGACCTTAATTACAAGCACATAAATGAATGGGTCAAAACCTGAAAAAGGTCGGTACCATATAACACACATCATTGACTGCAAGTGCTAAACATTTAGCTCAGTACTTTATATACAAGAGGTCTAGGGTTCAATTCGCGGTCGAAAGTTTTATTTTTTTCCTATTTTCATTTGTTTGTTCTTTTTAAAGACAACACACTGTTGGTTATGTGGGATTGTTTATTGACCTACGTCCGAGGACCATTATAATGCCGGACTTGGCCAATTTAAAATAAAATTCATATTTGGAGGTAGTTCACTAAAATTAAATAAAAAATACAAATAAATAAATAAGTAAACTGTGGAACTAACAGCTCGTCCACATACCGCCTGCGTCTAACACAGCATGCATTCGCCGCGGCAAGGATTCCATGAGATTCTGGAAAAGTTCTTGATTCAATGTCACCTCTCCCCATGCATCAACAATTGTATACCACAAATCGTCCTGGCTATGGTGCGGTTCTGACCATTTGGAGCGTAAAGTTACCTTCACTCTCGCCCACAGGGTTCTATCGGGTTAATATCAGATGATGTTGAAGGGTGAATAAAAACATATGGAAATCATGCCTCCCCTGAAACCGAATTTGAATCCAAACAGAATTGGGGACCAGATGGTTATACTGTGGGATAACGCTCCCGAGCACGAGCGGAAGGAATTAACATGTTCTTCAAAATATGGAGATAAGCTGCCGTGTTGAACCTCACGTGGGTACGCTTATGCGACCCGTTCTCGCAACAGGATCATGGGATATACACGGTCGTTCTTATTCGAGACGGTTACTTTCGTCAGAGAAAATTACATTGCTCCATTCGAAGTCCTATAGCGAAGGATAGATGATCCATGATCTGCACATCTTCTAACCTAACCTTTCTAGCAGTCCGGTGGGACCCAATATCATGGCTATTGATGCGTCTCCTAGCGGTTGCTGTGGAGCTCGAAAAATTGGGTCTGTTTATTAATTAAGGGCAAGATAGAAATGTGTGATGCCTAACTTCCCTAATTAAACTCGCGTCCCCTCTCCTGGAAAAAAATCGTGGCCTTCCAAGAATTACGCGATTTCTCACTTCTCCACCTAAGCGAAACTGACTGGCCACCTTCTTGCTTTAGTCGCTGAACTCCAAGTTCTCTTCCCGCTGCGGCAGCGGAAGACTATTGCTATGAACTGCAAAAGTAGATTTTACCTGTCCGCCATTCTCGGAGTTATGACGAAATTAATAAATGAAGGGGAAGAGTTTTAAATTATATTTGTTTCTGAACATTCTGAGAGATGTAGCCACATTATTTCGAGAATGTATATGTAATACTATTTACGAAAACAGGATATGGAATATTATAAAGCTTTCTTTACTTTTTACAATCATGTTATATTTAAAACTGAGCATATGCAGGATTGTACAATTTAAATTCCGTATCATGTCACAGGCGTACTAAATTACATAAAGGAATAGCATTATACGCCATAGTTCTACCCTTTCTCTGTATGTGGCAAACTGACAATTGTCTGCTAGTGAATTTTTCCTGTTTCATTTGTACTGTTTTATATTCGTTGTATTATGCTATGTATATTGTGTAGACGAATAGCCTTTTGCAGGGAAAAAACTCTTTATAATATTCTTCGTGTATGCTGAGAAATCTGTGTATAAAAATAATACTGCACGGGATTCACTGAAGACCAATGTATTACAGCATCTGTCACGATTTTTGCGTTAACTATATGCGTTATCGTAACTGTGATAAGACATAAGATGAAAATTAAAATATATACCTGTTGGCAGGTGCCGTCGTCCTCAACTGTGTTAAAATACTATATTGAAAATGTTATCTGGATGAGCAGTACGGTGTTGCTTATAATTTTAATGTGTTCCAATAGATTTACCTTTGCTGAATTTTTTATTTGTGAACTATTGTTAGAGTGTTTTCTGTTGTGTCCATTCGATGAACAGCGTTAATAATATGTTTGACATAGCTTGATTTTCCACCAGCGTTCAAAAAATCTTTGAGTATTCCTTGTATCTTGTGTTAAATTTTCTACTTATCCTGCTTATATAAAACTTATTACAATCTTTACGTATATGTTAGTTTATGAAATCCGTTATTATTAAATTTGTTGTGTTCTTCTATGCCATTATATATATTATGTTCTGTAATTTGTTTTCAGTTTTATAAGCTATGTTTATGTTTTTCTTTATTTTTTCAAAGCTGTATCTAGTTTTGTGCTTTCATTGTCTATATATGTAAATGTTATCCATGTATTATTATTAATAGATTCTCTTTCAAGTTTTGTTATATTACGTAATGCCATTTTTTTGTTTTTTGCAAGTTCGTCTATGAGTTTTTATTTAAACCGTGACTGTTTGCCATGTTTTTAATATATTGCAATTCTTTGTTATAATTTATTTTGTTTAAGGGTAATTTTAACATTCTGTTAATTAAACTGTTGAATGTGCTGATGTTTTTGTTGGTATCGGTGCCTA
Source organism: Diploptera punctata (assembly GCA_030220185.1). Classification (NCBI taxonomy): domain Eukaryota; kingdom Metazoa; phylum Arthropoda; class Insecta; order Blattodea; family Blaberidae; genus Diploptera; species Diploptera punctata. The sequence goes on along the minus strand of JASPKZ010004217.1, from coordinate 1,906,735 downwards.
GATTTGTTATTGATGGTGAGCATATTATTTGTATATTTGCTGAAAACACTTATTTCAAGTTTTTTCTTTGTTATGTTTTTCTTTATGGTAAGGCCTAGATAGTTTATTTTGTTATCAAGTTCTATCTCCTCTGGGAATTCTATTTTATTATGCTTTTTTTTTAGTTCTAGTGGGGTTTCCTTTTCTTTTCTCTTCTCCTTCTCATAAATAATCATGACGTCATCAACATATCTTGTGATTAGCTGTATATTAAAATTATTTATTAATTTTTCACAATGTTAATTTTCCAAATCTTGTGAAAATATTTCAGCTGATATACCTGATGTGGGAGATCCCAATGGGATTCCATCTTCTTGTTCATACATTTCGTTATTAAATTGGAAATACTTTAATTTATTATAGTTTTTGTGGCCGTGTATAGTTGATTTTTGTATTCTGTGTTCAAAATATTGTTTTCTAGTTTATGTTTAAAATTGTATTCATTGTTATATTAGTATAAAGAATCTTTATATAAAATGACGATATTTTCGTATTATTATTGATTTCTATTTTTGTGATCTTATCTGCTAATTCATATTAATTTTTTATTGTATATTGATCTTCTAATTTGATGCATTTTTAAATATTCGAGCAATTAATTTGGGAACTGTGTAATTAGGAGCGTTTATACAGTTGACTATTGGCCGCATCGGGTTGTTGTTTTTATGTATTTTAGGTAAATATGTCATTATCGGGACTGTTGGATTGTAATTTATGAACTTATTTGTATATTTATTTGAGTCATTGTTAGGACTAGGGCATCTTCCAACAGGTACATATTTTGATTATTATCTTATGATAACGGAATTTGATATTATGGTACGTCAGCGTGGATTTGTAAACTTATTGTTCACATACAAATTACGAGCAAGACTTCAAACTTACCGTATATATCTGTGTTGAATTCATACAAGACTTCAAACTTACCTTATATATCTGTGTTGAATTCATACAAAACTTCAAACTTACCTTATATATCTGTGTTGAATTCATACAAGACTTCAAACTTACCTTATATATCTGTGTTGAATTCATACAAGACTTCAAACTTACCTTATATATCTGTGTTGAATTCATACAAGACTTCAAACTTACCTTATATATCTGTGTTGAATTCATACAAGACTTCAAACTTACCTTATATATCTGTGTTGAATTCATACAAAACTTCAAACTTACCTTATATATCTGTGTTGAATTATTCATACAAGACTTCAAACTTACCTTATATATCTGTGTTGAATTCATACAAGACTTCAAACTTACCTTATATATCTGTGTTGAATTCATACAAGACTTCAAACTTACCTTATATATCTGTGTTGAATTCATACAAGACTTCAAACTTACCTTATATATCTGTGTTGAATTCATACAAAACTTCAAACTTACCTTATATATCTGTGTTGAATTCATACAAGACTTCAAACTTACCTTATATATCTGTGTTGAATTCATACAAGACTTCAAACTTACCTTATATATCTGTGTTGAATTCATACAAAACTTCAAACTTACCTTATATATCTGTGTTGAATTCATACAAGACTTCAAACTTACCTTATATATCTGTGTTGAATTCATACAAGACTTCAAACTTACCTTATATATCTGTGTTGAATTCATACAAGACTTCAAACGTACCTTATATATCTGTGTTGAATTCATACAAGACTTCAAACTTACCTTATATATCTGTGTTGAATTCATACAAGACTTCAAACTTACCTTATATATCTGTGTTGAATTCATACAAGACTTCAAACTTACCTTATATATCTGTGTTGAATTCATACAAGACTTCAAACTTACCTTATATATCTGTGTTGAATTCATACAAGACTTCAAACTTACCTTATATATCTGTGTTGAATTCATACAAGTAGTAAATTCTTCAGAGCTTCAGCGTACAAATATCCAATCTCATCCATACCATATTTCAGACTAATGAACCCAATAAGCGAATTTAAACTACTTACATATTGCATAGTCGTGTTAAAAATGCTTCGTTCTGAGATTTTGAATATTTAAAGCTCCCATTCTTTGTGAGCGGAAGTGTATATAAATATACTCTAAACTCTAATGTTCCAACGGAAAATTACCACGAATATTATTAATGTTGAAAATCTCATATATTTTTTCTGTGTATTTCTAATGTGCATTCTTCCTAATTGTGTAGAAGGGAATGCCGGAAATTAAAAGTTAGGATATATACAATCTCCGTCCGCGGAAAATGTAGCGAAAGTTGTTCGAAATAGGCCATCTGCGCAGGGGGAAATGTGCAAAATGCACGGCCAATGAGGCCCCAGTATGAAGTGCTGGATGGAGAACAGATCTCGTGACATTACTGCAGTGATAGAGAGAGAACAGATCACGTGACATTACTTCACATCTTGGGTTCTGGAAAACGCAGGATTGTTCTATTTTTGGGGGGGCGGGATCACAATCTTGTTCATAGAACTATTGAAAAAGTCTAACAGCGAAACAAGTGGGGATGCTTTTCTCAAAATCTATATAAACAGTGTAGAACTCAGTTCAAGAGTTCTTGCAATTCACAGAAATTATAATTTTATAGTAAATAATTAGAGACGAAATTATTGAACATATATACTTACTTAATACTTAATACAGGCTTTCCATTTTACAGCAGTTTGCCTTTGATTCCTGCTTTCCAGAGATTCCTATCTTCCCATTGTCCATCTTGCATACCCCTCTTCATCATGGCATCATATATTCCCTCATACCATGCTCTTCTACTTCTTCCCCTTCTCCTTCTGCCTGGTACCATCCAATCCAACACCTGTTTAGGCCACTGGTCTTCCGGCATCCGTTGTACATGTCCATACCATTGTAGAGCTCTCTTTGTTATCCTATCGATAACAGTTTCTTGTGCATCCATTTCTTATCTGATATATGTATTTCGAATATGTTGTAGCCTGGATATTCTCATACTTCTCCGTAATCCATCCATTTCTGTCGCCAAGATTCTTTTCTGCATCCTTTCATTTATTGTCCAGCTTTCTGATCCATATGTAAGTATACTTTCTATTATTGTCTGTATAATCCCTTTTTTTGTTTTTCTGGTCAAATTTCTATTCCATAAAAGACTATTCAGGGATCTAATCGCCTTCCTTGCACAATTTACTCTGTTAATAATATATTTTTCACAAGTACCAGATTCATCTATTATAGATACAAGATATTTAAATTCTTCAACACCTTTAATTATCATATTATTTATTTGTAGGTCTTCTGAATTTCCTCCGATTACCATATATTCTGTTTTAATATAATTTATCTTCAGTCCACCTACCTCAAATGCATCGACCAACTTTCTGATCATATATTCTATATCTTCTTTATCTTGTCCTATTATAATCTGGTCATCAGCGAATAATAAATTGTGCAGTAAATGACCATTAATGTTGATTCCCAATTGAATAAATATACCACTTTAAATATTTAGGATGTGATTTCAGCTATTGGGTATGATAAAGATATTGAATATAAAACTCATCACTTTGAACCTAGATGGTCTTAGATCTATTAGTGAAGACTGGACAGGCAACTTAATGCCTAATCCAGGAAGTCCAGAAAAAGAAGCAGTATTATGAAAATTTAAAAAAAATTGTGTGAGGCATTACAAAAATTTACATTAAAAATAATTTTTAGTGACTGAAAATTTAATCGAAATCGGTATGATCTGGCTTGAAAAATAAGTTGGCAAAAAGCGAAAGTTTTCAAGACGTGTTTTAATTGTTTACACCCTTTATATTAGCCTGACCTGTATCTGTCTATGTAACGGAATTTTTAACCCGATTTTCACCCACTTAAAAGCATTGGATCAACTTGAAACTCTGTATACTTGTAAAGGACCAATGACAATACATGAATTTCATAATTGTTTCTAAGATCCTGGCCAGGATCATCAGGACATCAAAAAAAAATAAAGACCAGTATAATATGTTGCGGACTTATCGACTTTTTAGACCATCGTAGTAAGAAATTAATATTATATCCTCTGGTAGCTCAGTTGGTAGAGCGGTGGACTGTAGTTGTATATAATTTCAATAATCCATAGGTCACTGGTTCAAATCAGGCCCGGGGGATTTTTTAGAAGAGTATTACTTTTAGCTCATACTACAATAGTGTCGAATTTAAAGATATTTACATTAAATTTTATCTTATACAGTAAAATATTAAAACTAAAAACTAATAAATAAATAATAGTTTAACAAAAATTAAAACAACACACTTTATTAGAAAACCGAACTAACAAAATGAAAAATAATTTTTATTTCCAACACGCTTGGGATAAATTTAAAGTGGTCAACAAAAAAGTCATCTACAACACATATAGAATAAAAATAGTTATCTACAAAAAAAAATTACAATCAAAAGTGTGCGGTGCTTTTTATGGTTTTTACGTTTTCTTCTTAGATACTTTACTTTTACCAATATCTGTTTATTATCAAATGCATTAATTGATATTAAAGCACTCCACGCTTTTGACGGTAAAATTATATTTTTTGTAGATAACTCTAGTTTTATTCTAGATGTGTTGGAGATGACTTTTTGATTATCACTTTAATTTTATCCCAAGCATGTTGGAAATTAAAATTATTATTAATTTTTAGTTCGGTTTTCTAACAAAGCGTGTTGTTTTAGATTTTTAAACTATTATTTATTTTAAATGTGAAATTTCGTGTCTTAATTTTATTTCCTCAGTCACATGAAAATCGATTTTGATTACATTTTCAGGAACTATAGAAATAATAATAATAATAAAACTTAAATTGAATTAATTGGACTGGATGCCGTGAATGGTTCTTGGGATGGCTCAGGTAAGTAAACACGTAACCTTCTGCTTGGTTAAAAATTAGACAAGACATAATGTAAAACACATTTAAAAATAATATTGTAATTACCAAGAAATGAAAATTATATTATTATTATTATTATTATTATTATTATTATTATTATTATTATTATTATTATTATTATTATTCGGACTTAATTTAAATCACATTAAAAAATAAATTATTTATGCTCATAATACGTAATGTTTAATATTTAACAGTTTTCGTTCTAAATAATCTCTTTCAATTTTCATTCTTCGAATACTATTTGTATTTGTTAATTTCTTCGCCATTTTTTTTTCAAAAAAATGAAGTTTCAAGTTTTCAAGATTTTGCGTGAAAAAATCCTAACAATTTTGGCATTTCAAGTTTTTATTGTTTTATTACCATATGAAAATAAAACATTTTGTATTGAAATTTAACATAATAGTACATTAATTTTACCAACATTTCTAAACATCGCTAAGCTTTAAAATTATTTAAGCATTGTTGGATTCTCACAATGGAATTCTTACGCAGAACTCGGAGGGATTGTAGCAGTCCTGCGTTCACATTAAGACTAACCGACGTGGAAAGTAAAGCGCATGCGCTCTTAGTTTTCGTCCTCTCTTCACAAACACGATGCGCGAATTTCTCTACATTTCCGCGGACGGAGATTATATATATCATTATCATCATCATCATCATCATCATCCGGCATCATGACAGCTGCCGCCGTCTTCCGGAAACCAAACGCCATTCCTCTCTGTCCATCCATTGATCTTCCTGCAATCCTCTGATATTCATAGCTGCTTGTACCCCTTCTATCCAAGTTTTCGTCGGTCTTCCTCTCTTCCTCCTTTCCATTTGGATCAATTCCATAACTATTTTAGGCAATCTTTGCTCTGGCATTCTTTTGACATGGGCATACCACTGTAATCTTTTCTTTTCTATAATGTCTATGATGCCCGGCTCCTCTTTTACACCCATAATTTCCCTTATTTGTTATTTCGTATTCTATCCATTCTAGATTTTCCAGCTGATCTTCTTAAAACATCCATTTCTGTACATAAAATTCTTTTCATTTCCCTGGTATGAATTTGCGAGACTTCAGCACCATATGTTAAAATGCTCTGAAATATATATGAATTGCTGGTGGAGATAAAGTGATTACAAAATATATAATAACATATTTTCACAATAAATTCCAGTAGGCCTACTAGATGACTGATATATTTCATAATTACTATATGCCTATGGGAAACTATTATTTTAGAATTAGGCTATATAACTCTATTTTAGTTCAATTTTATTTGTATGACTTTTAATATCTTCGTATAATCGCATCTAAGGGACTTGGACTGATGTGTATATATGTATGTCAGTTTTATGTATGCGTATTCTCCAAATGTAATTAATAATACATGAACTATGATATGGCAATTGATAATGACATTAAATTATAATCCACGATTTTACTGCCAGCACCAAAACTGAACATTATTGCACCATGTAAGCCTACTATCTTCCATCAACAAATGAATAAAAAAGGTGTGATAGGCCTAGAAGGTCATTGTCTTACCAGCCGACTGCTGGTCTCACATCTACATGTGTTAAACACAGAGATGGACGATTATAAAGCTAGAGTAGGAGTTACATGTGATGAGCATATCAGGTAGCCATCAGTTACATCTGGTTTTCTCGAACTTACACCTACTTATTGCAGGACGTTTATATAACTAGAGTAGGAGTTACATGTGGTCAGCATATCACGTAACCAGCCGTAAAAGCTGGTTTTCTCAAACTGATTTGTTATTGATCTTGAGCAAATTTTATAAAAAAGAAAAACTTAAAATGAGTATTTTCCACAAATACACAAATAATATGCTCACCATCAATAACAAATCTAGACACCCATACCAACAAAATAGTTTAATTAACAGAATGTTAAAATTACCCTTAAACAAAATAAATGAGTAATTCCATATGTGACTTACTGACATTTACAATACACTTTTGCTGCAAAATGCTTGCATAAATATTACAATTGGTTGAAATTAGAGGTGTTATATATATGATATGATAGAGGAAAAGTGTCTGGTTAAGATTGTATACAAATATACAACTTCTGAAGAGAAACAAGGTTATTATTATCTATCAAAGTATGTGTGACTGACTGACATAAATGTCAACTCATCATGCAGCTTAACATGTTTATCTGCATCATTCTCTGAAGTGTCATTCCTAATTCAATTTTCCAAAATACGGTTTGGAGGGCACATTTCAAGTTACATTCTACATAAAAAAACGAAACCTAAATCACAATTAATACCGCCGTTATGACCTAATATGTGATGTGTGACTGACTGACATTATTTTGTGACTGACTGACATATCTGAATTTAATTTAGAATTTAAAAATGCAAATATTACACAAATGTAACAAAATACTATTAAACTAGATAAACACCTTCTCTAACAGAAAATAATAAAGAACTGCAAATACATGATCAATTCTATGAAAATTGTTAATTTTAATTATGCTGTAAAATAAATATTAATTTAAATCAATAATATAATAAAATTAACTCCCTTTCCATGTACCATTTATATTATATAAAATAACGAAACTATTAAATACTTAATAACAAAGTGCCTTCTCTATTGTTAAATATACCTATTAAAATGTGTGTGAATATAGGCCTATATAGTATCTGTCCACCGCTGTGGTCTCGAGGTAGCGTGCTACCTTGTCACGCAGCGGGCCCAGGTTCAATCCCCGGTCGAAACAGTTTTTCAGGGTGAGGTTTTTATCGGAGTTTTTCCTCACCTGTGAGACAAATGTGAGGAAAACTTTAAGGCCCAAACCGTCCCCGAAATCATATGGTCATCATCATCATCATCCTCATCATTATCATCCTTCACAGGTGTGGAAAGCATCACAGCTACAATTCCCTAGTATAGCTGAAAAACATAGCTTGGAAATGCTATGATTGCAGTGAAAGACCTGCCCTCAGGCAGAATTAATATTGATGGATGGATATAGTACTTTATAATAATTTAGTCCGGCGCCATAGCCGAGTGGTTAAGACAAGATGCCATGGCGCAGATCTATGGGACTTGCGCTGGTACGAGTCCTCATGGGGGAAGACATTTTCTCATTGAATTTCGGCCAGCATGGAACCGCTGCCCACCCAGCATCGTGAGGCATTTGAATAACTACAATATGTAACGGATCCAGACCAACTATAACGGCTGGGGGACCCAACATGCTGACCACATGTCACCCCTACACTGGCTTATGATCGTCTACCTCAGTGATTAACACATGTGGACGTGAGGTCAGCAACCGGTTGGTAGATCAAGGGCCTTCTAGGCCTGTCGCGTTTGGAGTGGAGTTTATTACAGTTTACCTGATGTAAGATTTAATATTTTTGATTTCTAGATTGAACCACTGAATAAAAAATTTAAGCCTTGCAGAATGTATACACATTCTTAATAAGTTACTTATTTATCAGAGTGCATGTACTTTCAAAGCAAATTATCGTAAATCGCATTAGTAAGCTTTAGTTAGTAAACAATTGCTGAATCAGTGAATTCTACTGTTAAACAACCATAAAAACATAACTCTAATTAGCCCGTGTTCTGATGACTCACATCATAGATGTATCAGATCACTTATACAAACATTTTACTTGACTTGACCCATTAATAAAAATAATGTTTCCTGTCACGCATGAAGTCTCATGCTGTAACTGAATGGTTTGAGTCAAGATGTCTCAATAGAGAGCACTGATTCGAGTCCCCATGAGAGAATTTCGGCCACAATGGGATTGGTGCCCGCCCAGAATCATGAAGAATTTGAGCAGCTACAATATTTAGCGGTTGCAGTCGAGAAAACCAGCCATAACGGCTGGAGTATCCGACATGCTGGCCACATGTCATCCTATATGTTGGTTAGATGATTGTCCACCCCTGTGATTGATATACTTGGATGTGAGATTAGCAGCCAAGGGCTTTCTAGGCCTGTCACGACATTCAGTTTTTATAACACACGAACTTATGAATTTGTTGCGCTGATTGTTTGACAATTGTGCAAAACTCTATAACATACGGGCCCAACGCTTCACGTTGTATATACGCAATGAGTATGTGATAGATGCAAGATATTCAAATTGTTTCTAAAAAAAAGTATTTCATTCTTCTATATGATTTTGTGACTCCAGTTATTTGGTTGGTTTTACAGCTCACATTACATAATTCTGCATCATTTTGTATATTCTTTCCCAATTTTTCATACACCCGTGCCATCCTTTTTACTTGGCCGCCAGTCACATCTATAGCACGATTTCCATGGTACGATTCAAAGAAGTTCCATTTTATGTCAAAATCCAAATATGCAAGTAAGCAGTATCACGTTGCTAAAGGTATAGACCTATTTCTATTACTTGCTGCTCCAACTGAACATTTTTATCACCTCAAGTTTTGGAAGAAATCACTCTAGTTCAAAACAAACACTTTTCTATAGCAAACATCTATAGCATACTTGCTATGTGTCACATAACCTGACACTAGAACAAAGTATTTCTTCTGAACTTCTCTGTCACCTTCCATCTAAACTAGGCAACAGCAGTTAATATTGAGATATGCTAATTTTTCCAATCAACTGCCTGGATCTCATTTTGTTCTTTGTAGGTTTAATTTTCTGAGAAATCAACAAGTATGGCTGCTTCGTTTACTGCAACCTTTTCCCTGAATATATTTAAATTTTTCCGCTAACTGTCTTTTAGCTCAAATTGACACAGAAAAAGGATCAATAGTAATTATATGGAACAGCTGAGCCGAACAGTCTACCAGATTTCCTAAACCATGTTTATGTCAATACTCAGCTGAATGCAGCAAGTAACTGACTGCACCATGCGTATTAGCATGTATAAGATAGGGAAAAAAGTCAGTCAGTCATGGGACACTAGCGGGAAACATAATGACTTTACAAGAAAATGTCTTCAATACTTTTTTGTTAGTTGTGTACCGATAACGTAGAATCCAAGAGGAAATTTTATTCCATCAATTATTATGTTGTGTACAGTAATTTGTGTACGTTTTCCGTGACTGACTGAGCATAGTTAACAATTATAGGACACATTTAAGGTATATAGAACATTAGAATGCAATTAATATTATTACATTTACGACTAGGAAGGACCAAAGTATGGTTTAACAAAAGAGTTTGTAAAATAAAACGAATTAATACGACCAAATCATTAAACAACAAATTGGTAAAATTTTGCGTATTTTTACATGTTTGGAAAATTACAAGTTCTACCACTAATATTAGATTAAAATAATACATTTTTGTAACATTATCTTATAGAATCAGAAAATTTGATCCTTAAAGATATATATATATATATATATATATATATATATATATATATATATATATATATATATATATATATATTACTCCAAAAAAATTATTCCTGCGTCAATTTCAAAATTTTCACCTCGGTATGACATTATCATGGAATCGCTCAAATTATAACAAATAATTGCAATATATTAAAAACATGGCAAAAAGTAACGGTTTCAATAAACAATTCATAGATAAACTTGTAAAAAAGAAAAAAGAAAAAATGACATACGTAAATAATTATGTAGCGGAAATATTTGCTTTGAGACGTTGTTCTATTGCTGCGATATTGTTAACATTAATGGCTGACGCTCCTTTATTGCATCTATAAAGCGAAGAGACTATTTAAGGTCTAAACGCTCCCAATATTCAAGACATATCCCTCTGGCTATAAAGCTATCAACCAAACTACGTCAATTGATTATACACCATGCTATATAATATACCTGTAAGGTTAAATATCTTTTAATGCAATAAGTTTCACACAAGGTGTCTAAAAGCTAAGGTAAAATTATACAAATCTTACAGGAAAATTAAATTACTATTTTAAGACATGTAACCAAATGTGGAAAATGCATTATTTTGGGAAAGACAATTTCAATTTTTCGAATGACTTAAGAAAAATATTGGAAGTAAAGCCCTTATATAATAATAATGATAATAATAATAATAATAATAATAATAATAATAAAAGAACATACCATTTTTTATGCCTGCATATTATTCATATTATTAGTAAGTGCCAATCAAACTTAAAGTAAACAAACTTTTATTTTTCAATCTAATTTTCGGCAGTTCCTGATAGGGAATCCAATTGCGGGAGTGGAGTGCAGTTAACACAGTATGTTGTGTGTTCTCGTGAAAGAAAAAATAATTCTGTGTGTTTATTTGGAAAGAAAGAGTAATTTTGCATTGAACTTTGAATACCTCTCTTATAATATAACTATATAAACTAATGTAATAGTTTATCGGTAGAGTGCTTGGATGCTACTGGGTTGTATAAAGTTACAACACCACTTTGCGACTTAGCTATCGCATTTCATGCACTTTCCTGCATCAAATAGAGTTTTTTCTGCATCTTAAAATGTATAAAATATAAAAGATACATAATTTAAATATTCCATGTGGTCAAGTTCATGGTAATATAAAACAGTAAAATTAAGGACTTTAACAATTGAATAAAAAAAAAGAGTTGAAATACATAACTAACTCCAACTAATTCACTGGCACTATCGAACCCGTAGGTTCATGGCCGCGTAGATATAAGCATCCCTATCCTGAGCTAATGTTTTCCAATCATTCCCTGTATAATCTACTTCCCTCAAATCATAGTTAATGCTATTCTCCCACCTCATTTTTAGTCTACCAACTGGGTGTTTTCTCTCTGGTTTTCCTACAAGAAGCTTCCTTACGCTTCTTTGAGATACATAAGGTAAAATAATTTCAAGTGTAAATTTGAGGGAAATACAATCGAAATTCTTACAAATGTCACAAATTCACAATTTTCCCAAAACATGTGCAGAAGTTCATTAGTTGTTACTTTTTAAGGTCACGTTCAGTAATTGTTTGATTTTCGCGCAGGGATCAGGAATGCGGAATGAAACATTGGCTTCTTTTTTATTTTCGATTCCATGACCAATTTTATCACTTGGATAAATTTAAGGACAAAATTAAATAAACACGTGTAATATTCATGATACGCAATGAGAAGGTAAACAAGCAGCCGCATACTGGTTATTTGTCAAAAAGGAAATTATGAAATAATTCACGAATAAACTTCTACACAAAATATTTTTTCTGCAATAATACCGTAAATTTGTCATCCAAAGACAGTTTGAGTATATTTAATCCAAGGAATAATACTTAAAATCTGCGAAATTATATTACATGTATTCTTTATATTCTGCAATTGTATATCTATAGTAATCTACAAAATCAGGTATACAGTATTTCTAAAACTTGTTATGCGTTGAAAAAAAAAACAGTTACACAAAACTCTATTGATTAATTATATTTTATACATATACATTTTTCACATAAGATAAATTTAACAAAAACTATGATTTATAAAAATTCATATATTAACTTACAAATATTTAGGCATACATTAAGATTTTTGTATTAAAACATATTTAAAAAATTCCAGGTAGAAAAACGCGGAGAGTAAATTTTTTATGCATGAAAAATCATATTGATGATTAAATTACAATCAAATTGATTAAAAACATGTGGTCGAAGATAATCTAAGAATGATAATAATTTGGTGCATACAAAATTATTTTGAAAATAAAATTAATTTTGATATGAGAAGGATAAACTGCAGAAATATGTTTAATAATAATAATAATAATAATAATAATAATAATAATAATAATTAATAATAATAATAATAATAATAATAAAATAATAATAATAATAATAATAATAATAATAATATTGAGAAGATGACTAACACTTAGAATAAGCCACTTTGATTGTAAAAATATATTTAAATAGATTATACTACTAAACATGGAAATATCTGAATTAATTTTTATTTGATTATTATTTATTAAATTAAAAAATAAGTAACATAATGATAATATTATTATTATTATTATTATTATTATTATTATTATTATTATTATTTGGATCTTGCATTCAGTAAACATAGCCAATGTAGTGCAAGAGTGGAGGATATACAGTATATTAGGAAGTGCATGCTGTAATGCAGATTCTGCCAAGTGTAATGCTTGCATCGATCGGATCAGGGAAGAGGGGGTGAGAATGTGGGTCATGTCACACACTATGCCCCATATCTCCGTCATTCCTTATTTTATCCCCTAGAATGTCACATGACCTTCTTAAATAAATCAAACGCTTCAGTGACTTCGTCTTTCAACAACAATCTAGAGTCCTATGTCTGTTTGGATTTTTCTGTTGCTTACTTTTTTACAATATTTTACACATCGTACAAAACTATCCTAATGCCGGTTTGGATAGCTCACTGAAACTCGCTCTTCGTTGATTTAAATATAACGGGATGAAACGAAGCTGGTATCGGTGGATCATCAGTTTACAAATTTGAAATGCACGAAATGTAACTTGTTATGTATGGGGCTCTTATAATGATAAAAACGCGATATAATTCTTCCAACGAACCTACAAACCTACATTAAACCGAATATTCTGTTTGGATAAAACGCAAGGGTCACAATGCATAATAACCTCAAATATTAACTGAAAAAAAACGCAATGACCACAAAGAATAATAACCTCAAATACACTGCTCAAAACAATTAGAGGAACACTTGTAATAAATTGAATAAGTAATTGTTTTTTAAAGCTATGGTGCTGAAAGTTGGACAATATGTAAATCGAATTATTAATTTTATCATTGGATACAAATTTTAAAGATCCATGGCCTAAATACAGAGAAATTACCTCAAATAACAAATATAGATTTTTTTTTTTATTTCGGAAGGCACTGGCCACTTCTAATTGGTAAGCTTCCTGATGTTGCTATAGTGACGAATGTTGATTATTGCCTTGTTTACTGAAGTCTCTGACAAAATGAGGCATTTAAATGAGTTTGAAGTGTATCATGCTCTACATCTTTTACGACAAGGTCAATCTCTGCGACAAGTGGCTAGAGAGCTTGGGGTTTCTCCTTCCGTGGTGTCCAGGTTACGCAACAGGCACAGAGAGACAGGTCAGTATTGTAGAAGACGTGGCCAGGACCGTAAATTTAAAACAAGCCCCCAGGATGACAGATACGTTGTTCTTTCTGTTCTTCGACAGCGTACAAAAACTGCAAAAGACCTGCAGAATGACCTTCATATGGCTTCCGGAATCCGGGTTTCAGACCAAACCATACGGAACAGATTAAGGAAAGAGAATATTCGTCCAAAAAGGCCCGTTAAAAAGCCACGCTTAACAAATGGGCATAAGGCAGCAAGACGTACGTATGCTGAAAACCATGGTGATTGGAACCTGAACCAGTGAGAGTCTGTGCTCTTCTCGGACGAATCCAGGTATCGTCTTACACGTTGTGATGGTCGATTGAGGGTGTGGGGACGGCCAGGAGAAAGATATTCTGCAGAGCTGTACAGGAAATTGATAGATTCGGAGGAGGTTCCATAATGGTGTGGGCCGGAGTTATGTACAACAATCGTACGGACCTTGTACTTGTTCCCCAGCGACTGAATGCTGTCCGGCATATCGAGTACATTCAGGAAGAGAATGTAGTACCTGCTGCCATTGGAGTAGGCCTGGATTTCTGTTTATGCAGGATAATGCCAGGGCACATTCTGCAGCTGTCACCAGGGATTTCCTGAGGAGGAATGAAATTGAGGTAATGGAGTGGCCAGCGGTCAGCCCAGACCTGAACCCTATTGAACACTTGTGGGATCTTCTAGACAGGAAGGTCAGGAACCGATATCAAGCTCCACAAACTCTGCAGCAACTTGGAGATGCTCTGAAGGAGGAATGGGAGAATATCCCGCAAGAGGAAATCCAGAATCTTATTGGGAGCATGCTACGAAGGTGCCAAACTGTCATCGAATGTCGTGGAGGCCATACACGATACTAACTCTATATAACGAGTGTTTAACTTTGAAAAATAAGCACAAGATTCAATTGCTTACATAGTGGAATAATTTGAAAAGTTAATTGTCAGCGTTATTCATTTGTTTTTACTGACATGAGCAATAAATAAAAAAATAAACAACCACAAATAATGTACTTATTAATTTCATGTTTGTACCTTTATCCAGCGAAAAAAATGTTTGCATATTTCATAGTGTTCCTCTAATTGTTTTGAGCAATGTATTAACTGAAAGGAGCACGCTATAGCATAGTGGTTAAGGCACTGCGCTACAAGCCGGAAGGTTGAGGGTTCGAGTCCCGGTGGGGTCGGGATTTTTAAACTGATCCAAACCTTCTGGCGGCTCTATGGTCGTGGGGTCGACTCAGCCTCTGACGGGAATGAGTACCAGACGCTTGTTCTGGGGGTAAAGGTGGTCGTCACGCAGGGCCGACAACCCGATTGACATGAATTGCCGATTGTCCAGAAAAGTGGGAGCCTTAACCCCCCACTACCCCAAGGGCCTCCTGAGGCCTGTAGTGGGATCACTTTACTTTACTTTTATAAACTGAAAAAAAAACTTTATTTTTAAAATTATAACTGGGTGCATCTTCCGATATAAAGGATACTGTCATATATCATCATCATCATCATCATCACTCCAAGGATTAGGCAATTGCCCGTTCCGACTTCATATTGCATCAGCCCAACGTCTTCTAGGTCTTCCAACATCACGCCTTCCTCTTGCTTGATAATTTCTGGCTAACAATGGATATCTCTCCTTGCTCATTCCATCCATGTGATCAATCCATTTCTGTCTGTAATTCGTGACTTTATCCAACAAAGGCTGTACTTTCAATTCTTCTCTTATATCCTCATTTTGGGTCGGTTCCTTTTATGACAATCCGGCTGATTTCCATGAAGCTTCTCAGTAAGATAAATGTCTCCTGGAAGCGTTACGAGCGCTTCGCAGGACAAGGATGGTGGAAGGGCTGCTTCCTCTGAGCCTCCAAACATGCTCCTCTGGGTATCCACCCCCCAAGAGAGGGCTGCTTCTTCCGCTCTTCAAGCCCTACAAGTTTAGCTGTGCTATTCCTTGTCGCCCTGTTGACCGTTGAAGACTTGACTTGACGAAGATGTGGCCGCCCAATATGGATACAGACGCCATTCCTTCGTTGTGAGCTATACTTAGTTCCCCTCGCCTCTTACCCACCAGCAAGATTAACCTAAGTCAATCTTCCCCAGTAGAGTCGTCTGGTTCATCGGGTACTAAGCCCCCCCACCACGTCAAGGTGATAGCTCCTGGGGGGGACTGTCATATATAATACACCAATAGCAAAGAGAACTGGAAATTAGAGCTATAAGCCTAGCTAAAAAAATTAAAAAGCCATACAAATCACCTAGTATCACTCAGCATCAAATAAACATTTTATAAAAACACATCCTGGGATCAAACAATACACAGAGAAATTATAATATGATAAATAATAAAGAATAGAAAAAAAACACAAAATTAACATTTCATTTTACAGTACCAAGATATAGGTCATTATACAGTTTTACTGCACCCAATCAACAAACTACATGATTCTCCAGTACTTCAACTATCAATAGCCCTTCAGACCATATAAGAGAGATATCCCCAGAATGAAATGGTTAAAAGTTTGCACAGTTGACTCAATAAACAACAGACAGGATGCAGGTGCTAACTATTTTCACAACACATCTCCTTGGGTCCATATGAATGTAAATTTGATAGAGAAATAAATACAATAGAAACTGCACTAAAACATCATATTCTGACTGAACATCAAACACAAATTTGTCATATTAACAGACTTCAAACTATATATTGAAATCATTTGAAATCTCCATATAACAACAATATACAAAACATCAGAGCATTGATCCTAACTTATTACTCCAAAATTTCTGCAAATTGGGCTGAAATGTATTCCTGTCCATGGTGGCATTGTTGGAGAAGAAATGGCAGATATGCTGGCCAAAAAGGGAGCAACTACTGTTTGCAAATAACAAAAGAAACAAAATTTAACTTCCTAAACCTAAAACTTAAAAACCGAATTCAAATAAAAATATAGCAAATATAAATATGAAACTGGAAGAAAAGAGATAAACAAAATCTTCTTCCAGCCCCACATCCTGACAATGTCAAGAAAATATAGCTGCATTTGTATCTTCACTGACCACCACTACTTACTTGATCACCTCTAGAAGATTGGAATTGTTGACGATGCCAAATGCAAAATATGCAATGAAACAGTAATCAATGAGGAACATCTCTTTGATATGTAAATATCTGAAGAGGAACATACAACTCAGAAGGGAAATTCAAGGTCTCTATTGGGAAGTAATGGCACAAGCCTATTAAAAGCCGCATTACCATTGTACAACAACGCCCTTCGAGTTAACATGAGTGTAAATGACCAAGAATATTTAAAAAACATGATAGGATACCACATAATCAAATTATTATAGAGGAAAATACCATTCTATAAATTATTGTTTTCCCAGAGTTCTGATTTGGAAAGTGTTTTATTTTGGAAATAAAATGATTTAAACCCTAACAATTGATGACTTTTTTATAACACAAAACATATTTGCAATAAAATGTGTGACTTTCATTTCTTTTATATAATTCCAGCTTGATGATTTAAAAAAATTGTATCAGTTTATTTTAGCACAACATTGTTGCTTAACAGGGTCATGTTGAGATAGTGATCAAAGGCGTGCAAAGGAATGTAACTCTCTATCTGGAACATAATGAGGTTACTTCTTAACACGCCACAACAAGAAGACACGTGTTTAAAGTTGTAGGTCATGCCCGTGCTATACTTGGGATATAAGAGTTCAATTTTCCGATCAATATTTGAGGATTTTAGTGTAACATTTTTCATTTTATTAAAGTAAAATTTTTTGGAAATTTTGCACATTTTTATTTTTCGATGTGTTTTAATGGCATAACTATTATCAGAAGAATAGATAATGCTGGATTGGACATTACTTAGATATTTCGATATAACATTGTTACGCTTTGCAAGGCTTCATTAGGGCTAAAAGGACCTTTTTGCAAGGCTTGATTAGGGCTAAAAGGACCTTTGGAACATGGATTACTTGTGACGGTAAGATAGCGTGTGATTACCTACGGATTTGGGGCTAGTCGAGCGGTATGGCTGATGACTTTATTAGTAGAGGTTGGTTGAGATGAATAAATTAATAATTAAACAACTGTAATATTCTACATTTAAACTATAAGAACAAATTTATATATCATTACAAATAATTAAACTAGCCTAACTTATTTTATTACCTAATCTTTGCGTGAGAAAGAGAGAGAGAACTCTGCTGTAGTAGTGTAGTAGGTTGAAACTATACCACATGACCTGACTTATTCGTATCATTTTCGTAACTATATTTTTATTTCTACTCAAATTGGATCCTATCCACACGCTGTAAGGTCAAGTATTAAAACCATATTGGGTTTATTTCAAAAGCCCCTAAAATCCTATTAAGAATAACATGTTGCAGACTTACCTCTAGCAGTTACATGCTTCAGCAGAACCTCAGTTCATCCCTTGACCACCATTTATGTCTCCATCTGAAGCCCTTAACTGTAAAATCTATTCTGAGGCTTGGTGTTCAACCCACATTCAACATATCTCTCTCTCTCTCTCTTTCTCTCTCTCTCTCTCTCTCTCTCTCTCTCTCTCTCTCTCTCTCTCTCTCTCTCTCTCTCTCTTTCTAAGCATAGTAAGTTCATATGCCCTAAAAGTACTTTTATTCCAAATTAATATGAAAACCTGACTTTCTCAGCCTAAGGCTAAATTTTGTTGTGGATGTTTCCAGGACCAAATTCCTAACTGTATATTGTCACTACATGAATCTGAATTCCAAACTAAAACTGATATTTCCTATAGTATGAGACTATTTAAATAACTAATTAAAAATATACTATTTAAATAACCAATTAAAAATATCTAAACTTTGATATCCTATTTTATAACAAACACGTTTTTTAAAATCTGGATTAATTCAACATCAAGTTTTACTGAAATTATGGAATTTTAAAATGATTGGATAATTATTATACAGTTATTTATGAATTATCGGAGATAATTTATTACGATGTATCTTTATTTTCCATTCTTCCAGCGTTACTTGCAATCTCGTTAGGAGTTACAAATATCAGAAGGTTACATTGCAAGACACTAAAATTCTTTAATAAACTACGTACAACACTCCTACTGTTGTATTTCAGTGAGATTGGTGATTTTGTCAAATACCTTACAAATGTAATCAAAGTTAAACATTATTAAATGTTATATTACTTTCGTTAGTGGGCGCACCTAATAAAAATGTACATTTGAATATATAACATATTTATTAATAAATAAAAACATAACATATTGAGAAGGAACTGCGAAAACTAAGCGAATGCTGAAGCAAATCAGATTTATTGGATAATTATCTGATTTATGGAATTCATATTCGTTTTTTAATTAAATCGCATGTATACAGTTTCGTTGCGAGAAAACAAACATGGTGACCGTTTTAGCGATTTTTAAATTTCGGTTTTCAGAAAAACTCCCACATCTAATAATTGGATTTCCCTGATTTTGTTAAAGCTGCCCTTATCGTTTAATTTTATTAGCATATAAACTGAGTGTCGTGTTGCAAAAAATAAAAATAAACAGAACTGTTTTTAAATTCTCACTTCAGGTTAACCCCTACTCCTAACGTTATGATTTTGCTAGTTCATGAGCTCCAGCTTACTTATATCTGAATTTGTTTCCGTAAACAAATTACGTCCGATACAGCGTAAAACTACACACACACATGTATGCTAAACGCGTGTCTCTAGCTTTCAGGGCCAAATTACACAGATGACATTGAACTGTAAACAGATTGTTTTCGGATAGGGAACCAATTTCAGGCGACACGAATTCTTGAACTTGTGGGAAAATGGATTGTTGAAGATATAAAGTGCTTATGACTTTGTATGGATGGTATTGGAATGTGTCAACTTGATCAAGAAATTCAGAATTTATAATATAAATAAAATAATAATCGTCATATTATGACGATTACTGGCTGAGTAGTAGTTTCGCTCCTACCATCTACTAAGTCAGGCATGTCATAGTTCAGAACTCCAAATACTGTGCGGAGCGCGGTATTAACTCTGGAGCATGAATTGTATTTCCTATTTCTCCGGCGGGACCTGTACGAAAGACTGCTATTGTCATGAACGCTTATAACAGGAAGAATCGAAATACAAAACAGCGCACAAACAGGAGTAAAGCATTTATTAATGAATAGTATTAACTGATTTACAGTATTAAATAATACCTCAAAAGATTTTAATCTTCAGTATTTAATATTTGCTTGAGAAAAGAAAAACATTAAGAACCAACAGGCCTCTACGTACAAACAAATCAAATTATAAGATTACGTTTAAAATGTTCATGTATATATACACCATTTTAACAAACAAGATTTAATATTTCTTGGTACAGGAAAAAAGTGGGTATATTTATTGTTCCTACAGCAGGAAAATAAATCACCTATTTTCAGGGTGCTACTTCTCGGGCATTCTAACTTGACACTTGACATTTTTTTATTTTCTCGTATTTTTTGTATAAAACGTTCCTCAATAGAGGGTTGCCACAAAGACAAAGTGATCAGACAATTAATTTTCGAAATTGATGAAATGCATTAAAAATTTTCAAATTGTAATTAAAGTACATTCTATAAAGTACAAATTTTGTAAATATGGTTTCTTACAATTTGTATTTTAAAAAGGGAAACAGAAGAGAATGTACAAATTATAGAGGAATAAGTTTATTAAATTCAGCTTATAAGATATATGAAAAAAAATTATCATATAGAATAAATAAAATAGCTGAAACAATATTACGTGAGGAACAAAATGGATTTAGAGAGGGTAGGTCAACTATAGATCGCGTTTTTACAATGCCCAATTGATAGAAAAAAGAAAAGAATTACATTTACCCACGTATATAGCGTTTGTTGATAATACTAAAGCATTCGATAGTGTAAGTAGAAATAAATTATGGAATATATTGGAAATGAAAGGAATTCCTCAATACCTTATAAGAGCCATTCAGCGTTTATATATAGAAACAAATTTTAAAATAGACTGCGGAGATAAAATTAGTAAACAAAAAATATAAATAAACCAGGGAGTAAGACAAGGGTGTCCGTTGTCACCAGTATTATTTAATTTATACTTGGACCATGTCATAAATGAATGGCAAGAACAAATTAATATAAATAGTGTATTGACAACTCTGCTTTTTTCAGACGATCAAGTAATAATGACAGCATCAGAAAATGCTTTACAACAATTCCTTTATACTTTAAATAATATCTCTCTAAAATACAATTTAAGAATATCTACATCTAAAACAAAAATATTAGCTTTGAAAGGAAAATGTGCAATAAGAACAAAAATAATGATAAACAATGTAATTATAGACCAAGTTCAGAACTTTAATTATTTGGGATTCCATTTAGGCAATGACAGAAATTTAGATAAACACACTAAAATACAATGATTCAATTATCTATGTGGCACAATTGAACGCACTTTACTGAATAAAACTAGAAAAGAAACTATTTTGAAGTTTTACAAAGTATTGGCAGTTCCATCTCTTATCTATGGATGTGAAACCTGGACATTAACAAAGGCAGATAGTAAACAAATAGAGGCTGCAGAAATGATGATGTTCAGAGCAATAGCAGGATACCAAAGGACCGATAAAAAGAAAAACGAAGATATAAGAACAGAACTTAATAAATTTAATCTCTATGAAGGAATAAAATACTATCAAAATGCTTACCTTCAGCACTTATTACGAATGAATGAACAGCGCATACCAAGAAGAATGTATAATTATAAACCAAAAGGGAGAAGATTGTTGGGAAGACCATTGAAGAGATGGAAGGACCAATTCGACCTATAATGAGATCGGAACAGGCCATCGGGTTTAATTCTTGTTGTTGATGATGATGATGATGAAAATTGAAATTGATTCTTTAATGGCAGCGATGGCGAACGTACACTCTGTTCAAATCTAAGAAATTCCTAAATTTAGCTAAGAATCCTAGTATACTTTTGCCCCGATCATCAATCATGTGACACTTATACTATCTAAAAGGTATTTATTTTTGCAATATTCAACTTTTGGCTCATATATGGCATTCTTTTTAGAGTCAACTTCCTCAGATTGGCTACTATGAGTCTCAAAACGGATTGTGGGATCTAATATAACAATTTTAAAATAATGGTCTAAATGCAATAATATTTATTTTCTGTTACTCGCATTTACTAATTTAATATTAAAAATATAACATTAGAACCTGATAAACCAGTCGTCCTCATCTATATTAAAGTTCTCTTTGAAAACTTCAAGTAGTTAAAAATATGATGGCCTTTCAAAATAATGTTTCATCTTCTGCATTTCAACTGGTATTATCGCCTGTCAGATATATAATTACATGGTTGTTCGTTTATATAAAAGCGGGTGGAGCGACAATGCTTGACAAACATTCGGAATTATTATAGGGGCGATAGTCAACATCTTTGTATTTAATTATATGTAACAGCTGCGGGGAAACAAAGCGAACCGCTGGACAACCATCATAGTTATTCTTCAATAGTAATGTTGTTGCATACGTAGTACAACGGGTTCAGGTCTGCGGGCGTGTTCTTGTTGAGCAAGTCTCTTTATTGTCAGCTGATTTTGAATTTCTATGTCTTCTAGGATGCTAATCTTGTTTTGTTATTCTTTTTGTGTACTTTTGACATATTATTGTTGATTTTGTCCAACTGATGACACGTTTCTAGTGTATGTTTGCCTAAAATTAATTTTTCTTCGTTATTAATATTATTTTTCATGTTCAATATTTCTTGTGTTAAAATTTCTTCTTGTTTTACCGATGTAAAACGTATTGCAATTTTGTACTTTAATTTATAAACGTCTTTATTTTCGTATTTATTTGTTACTTCAATTTTGTTTGATACGATGTTGTTGAGTATGTTATTAGTTTTAAAGGCGATTTTTATGTTTTGTCTTGTTTTTTTTCATCGAATTAGCTAATTTAACCGTTTCAAAATTGGGAGAGATATTCTGTGCCAAAAAAAAAAAAAAAACGAAAGGTTGATTCTCGCAAGGTCTCCACGCTGAACGTAGCCATGCTTATCATTGCGATTGGCGATTGAAAATGAACCAAGTCAGCAGGTAGCGCTCTTGATGCATATCGGTGCGCACCGCCTCACGGAGCTCCTGTTTTATATCGCTGTACTAAGGGTTCTGGGAATGAAACCAAAGGTTTCGAACCAGTTCAGTTTTATTAATGCTGTCTGCTACAATATCCCCCTGGAGTTGGTATATCCAATTTCCTCAGTGTGTAAAATTGACAGATAATGCCTGTCCCTTTCTTAAGTTCAAGATCTCGTGGGATCTGAAATATACCCACTAGTGGCTTCTTTACTGTATATCAAAATATTTACATTGTAACACTCTAATAATTTTGATCCCGTACTATATCTGAATATAGGCCTATTTTTCTGAAGATTTGGAAATTGTGAACTGTTTTATATAACCTATTTTTATTATTTACGTTGGCATATCTTTTATGCAGCTGCACGAAACAAATTTCTGTGAACTTTTCTAGCGTGATCTTGATCAACAACATAATGACGTGGAATTTTAGAGAATAGTGGCGTTTTTAGTGTTTAATACATCAATGGATTAATGTAATTATATACCTGACAGGCCAACTTCTTCGCCACACTTCATACAAATGACATTCTCATGTTATTCCACAACAAACAATATTTTTCCCATGTAACTACTTCAAAATGTGAAATTCCAACATGAATCTTAAATAGACTGTTCTTAACGAGCAAAGATCAAGTAATAACGGATAGTAAGATTAATATGTAGTAATATCTAAAGCGGAAATATAAACTTATAAAAACCAAAGTCAGGCTTAAGTTCTAAGTTAAAAAGTCAAATTGTAATTGAGTACATGTTCTTAAAAATGAAAAATGAATTTCGTGGAGATGAACGAATTTCAAACTCAAATTATTCAATCACAGAGACATGTAAGAGATCATACAGTACCATCAACACAACAATATTTCCATTTGCGAATGTGCATTACTTATTTTATTGTGCTGCAGCGTATTCTTTTGCAAATAAAAATTCAAACTTATTTCCAAAAAATTAATTATGAATTGTGTTTATTGAAAATAATGTGATGTTTATGACACATTTCTTCTTCAAATTAATTATTTTACATTCTCTTATAATCTAACCATTCATAGTAATTCTGCCCGAGGGCAGTTCTTTCACTGCAATCATAGCATTTTCATGCTATGGTTTGCCTTACTAGGGAATTATAAGTGTGGTAGCTTTCCGTTGCTTTCCACACCGGTGATGATGATAATGATAAGGATGATGATGGCACCCGGATGATTTTCGGGGACCATTGGGCCCTAAGCTTACTGACATTTGTCTTACAGCTGAAGAAAAAACCCGAAAAAACCTCACCCAGTAAGCTTGCCCGACAGGGAACCGAACCCTGGCCCGCTGCGTGACAAGGCAGCACGCTACCTCGAGACCACAGCGTTTGACCTATGATAGATAAATATATTTCATTGAAATATACGTAAGTGATTTCCTCCCAAAGAAGACGATTCTTATATCGCGATTGTTTATGAATTACATTTCAATTTAAATAATATATTCTTAAACTGTTTATTTATATAAATTAATTTCACTAATGTTCGTGAAATCAAATATAACATGAGGATGTCATCTTACATAAAGAGTCACACGCAGCATTATGACAAAAGTGAGCAGTAATTTTTGTATTTGCTCCTTACAGTACACTAACGAACGATTTTTGAGAAACAATCCTTTAAGATTTGAGAAATATCATAGAATAATATAATTTATGACTATGAGTATAAAAATTCTAAAACATGTCAAAAACGATTAATTGCAGGACTAAGAGAATACGTGAATCTAAAAGAATAAAACATCCAGAGTAAAATACAAAAAATCGTTAAGTGAAATATATATATATATATATATATATATATATATATATATATATATATATATAGTGGCATGTTACTAGGAACAGGTGCTTGATTGACCTCACCTGCAGGTCTATCGGTCTCGGCCAGAACCAGGTCGATAGCAGTGACCTTGACTCACTCCTTACCTGCTCGATTTTGCGCCCGTCGCCTCTACTCTACTCTATACACACCGCTCAGCTGCCTGTTCCTCATGGTATGCAACATGCACTACATTTTCAGACATAAAATCCTTTGAAACAATTATTAGTTATTACATTACTAACTAATACCTGACGTGCGTTGCTACGCCTAAATAAATAATAATGCGTTTTTGCGTTTGGTTCAATAAGTAGAAGGGAAAAAAATGTATATCGTTATTATTTTTAGATACACCGTGCTGATTACCCAGCGTTGCCCGGGAATATACATATCTCATATACTTGGCATAAATGAGCTTAAAGACAAAATTAGTTTTTTGAGTTATCCGTAAAAGAATACCTGTCGTGCGCTGCTATGTTTGCCCGGGAATTTACTTATCCCAATCTTCTTGGCATTAATGAAAAACAAAAATTGTTATTTTGAGTTATCTGTAATAGATAAACATATCCTGTCTCGGACTTTTTTGAAGACTTTTTTGAGATATTCAATTCTGTTTACATTTATTTTGTGTATTTGTCTTGGTTCAGGCAGCGTAAGCCATTAAATCGTACAAAAAGCTACTTTTTTCACGTTTTCCACAAAGGGTGATTTTTACACGCTTTATATTAGCTTGACCTGATCTATCTGTCTGTCTATCTATCTATCTATCTATCTATCTATCTATCTATCTATCTATCTATCTATCTATCTATCTATCTATCTATCTATCTATCTATCTATCTATCTATCTATCTATCTATCTATCTATCTATCTATCTATCTATCTATCTATCTATCTATCTATCTATATATCTATCTATCTATCTATCTATCTATCTATCTATCTATTTATCTATCTATCTATATATCTATCTATCTATCTATCTATCTATCTATCTATCTATCTATCTATCTATCTATCTATCTATCTATCTATCTATCTATCTATCTATCTATATATCTATCTATCTATCTATCTATCTATCTATCTATCTATCTATCTATCTATCTATCTATCTATCTATCCATCTATCTATATATATAACGGAATCTTTCAACGCGATTTTTATCCACTTAAAACCATTGGATCGACTTGCAACTTTGTATACATGTAAAGGACCCGTGCCAATACAATAATTTCACATTTGTTTCTAAACTCCTGGCCAGAATCATCAGAAAATAAAAAAAGTGTCTTTATATCTATGTAACGGAATCTTTGAACACGATTTTCACCCACTTAGAAACATTGGATCGACTTGAAACTTTGTACACTTGTAAAGGACCCATGACAATACAATAATTTCATATTTTGTTTCTAAAAGCCTGGCCAGAGTCATCAGAAAATCAAAAAAATGAAAACTGGTATAATAGGTTGCGGATTTGTCAATTTTCTAGTCAGTCGTTGTAAGAGCTCAGTTGGTAGAGCGATGAACTCTAGTGGTATATAATTTCAGTAATCCGTACGTCGCTGCTTCAAATCCGGCTGGGAGACTTTTTTACTTTTGGCTCATTCTACAATAGTATCGAATTTAAAGATATTTGCATTTTTACCTTATTCTGTAAAATATTAAAACTAAAAAATAAAAAATAAATAATAGTTTTAAAAAAAACTAAAACAGCACACTTTATTAGAAAACCGAACTAAAAAACGGAATATAATTTTAATTTCCAACACACTTGGGATAAAATTAAAGTGGTCAACAAAAAAATCGTCTCCAACACATATAGAATAAAACTAGAGTTATCAACAAAAAGAAAATGATTTTACGATCAAAAGCGTGGGGTGCTTTCAATGATTTTTACATTTTCTTCTTAGAGACTTTACGTTTACCAATATCTGTTTATTATCAAATATATTATTTGATATAGAGCACCCCACGCTTTTGATGGTAAAATTATTTTCTTTTTGTTGATAACTCTAGTTTTATTCTATATGTGTTGGATATGATTTTTTTGTTGACCACTTTAATTTTATCCCAAGCGTATTGGAAATTAAAATTGTTTTTCGTTTTTTAGTTCGGTTTTCTAATAAAGCGTGTTGTTTTAGTTTTTAAAATTATTATATATTAAGAGTGTAGGAGTTGAGTATCACAACTGTCTTATTGCCTATGTTCATCCCGGGAATCGCTTGAACATTTTGCAAAAAGCCCTATCACGATCGAATCAATGGTACGGCCGCGCATAATGTTCGAACAAGCAAACAAATAAATATTAGTTTTTATATATTAGATTCAGTATATTAATATCATCAAATATAGGTTAAAATATACAGGGCAGTAATGAAGTCTGTGGATTGTATCTTTGTGAAACTTCGTCCCTTTTATTATTATTGTTATTATTTAATATGTAATTAGTTTAACTCCTGGTTTACAACAAGGTGTGTTACAGTTATAGTTCAAACGTTAATTTACACGATATATGCACATGACACAGCGAGCGCGTACACACACACACACATATGCACAAATAAACGTGGTACTATGTGTGTGCGTGCTCACTGCTATGTCATAGATGATTGCTATTCATTAAGATTTATTTACTGATAGCAGCTTAACGTTTTTTCATTAAAGTTTTAGTGGCTTATTACATGTTAAATTATGGTAATTTAAATGCCAAATTATTGCGATTTTCTTTCAAATACACGACATTAAAATAGTAGAATTTCAACAGTTTGTGTTCAATATACAAACATTAGATAATCCACTTATAGTGTGAATCCTGAATCTTTTGGAAGTAAGCAGCAAATATATGGAATCCATCATAAATTGAGTTTAGAGTATTTTTGTAAGCAAATGGAACATTTATAATTAGGGTTAAGATTTTAGGTTCGCACATTTGTTTTTTGTATGATAATTAGAGCTCTCTGAAAGAAATCAATGATTCAGATATTGTCTGAAATTGAGAAAGAAGGATGTTTTCTATCACCTTTTTACCCCTTTTTGACATCATCATCATCATTCTAGGAGCTTTGAAGGTGTATACATCAACAGTATTCTATAGTCGAATACTGATCTTGTGTGTGGATGGTGACCGGTAGTTCAAGTTTGCTGTAATTGGCCAAAATAACGTGTGATCTCATTGGCCAATTTACGTGCTTGGCAGTTTTTTGGCCGACGTTCGGCCCGGTCCCTTAGCGAAAGTGCTTTTCGAGATGTCGGATCAAATTTCGTGTGATTTGTGGCTTCAAGATCGAGTTGTAGTTTTATGCAAAGTGTTAGTTTGTGTCAATGTTAACCTTACTATTGGGGGCAAGTAAGTTCAGCGAATCTTGTGTAGTGTGTGAACTAGGTCTTGGTTCATAGTAAGCATGGCGTCTATGACAGATCTGGACGGGTCGATGGAATTTGAGAATAAAGACATCGGACCTCTCACTCTCTGGGATGATTCCCGTAAAGAATTGAAAATTTTTTGGTTCCACCTAATACGGGGAACTTTTGTCATTATTATCAATTATTTCATTTCTTACGGATATTTCGAGAGATCCGATTCAGGACGAGAGCTTACTTCCTAGTGTTTGGATCAATTAAACAATGCTATTTCTCAATACGAACCTGGACTTGCGCTCTTTACCAATCTATTAAGTGAGTTAAGAGCTAGTGCTGTGGAGATACAAACAAGCGTGCTTTCTCAAACTGCAACAAACTGAATCTAATCCAAATTCAGATCTAAGTGATTAACGTACACAGAAAGTTCCAAAGGAATCTCCTAAAACAAAAAGGAAAAATAAATCTAAGAAAAAACCAGAAGAAACGAAAAAAGATTTCAAACCGTGCCAACCATATCAGTTTAACTTTCTAGATCCAAATCGATCCAAACAATTGGAGGAGGCTCCAGCTGACGTTCCAGCAGTTGCCACTCGTTATATATTTTCGGTTCTTTTAGATCCATCCACATCAACTACTGGGACATCTTCAAAGGTAGTGTCATCTCCAAAGATGAAAGTACGCCTATGACTAGGCACCTTCTCGTGGCCCTGGATCCTACGGGACAAAAACCACCGCCAATTACTATAATCGGTCATGGAGATTTCTTTCGAATGAACAGGGAATTTAGAACACGTCTTAGAGAACCTTTCGAAGTAGTTAACACTCGAGAAGGATTGCGATACTACGCATCCTCCGTGGAAGATTTTTAGAGGCTTAAGGAGTATTTTCGTTCTTTGAAAAAGGAATGCTATAGACTACTTATCAGCTGGAAAAAGATCTTTCGCTGAGGGTGGTCTTAAAGAGGCTGCCTTCTAGTACACCTGTTAATGAAATTTGAGAGGAAATCCTTTCATTAGGATTTCCTCTCAAATCCGTGAACAAATCGAAAAATAATATAATCATTCCTCTACCAATTTGAGTACTTGAGCTGGAGAGAACTACTCCGGTTCTCGAAATTCAAAACTTGAAGCGGCTTCTTTACACAGTTTGTCGACATAGAACCATTTAGGCCACGGTATGAGCTTAAGAAATGTTTTAGGTGCCAGTCCTTCAACCATACCTTCCCCAGATTTAATCGGACTCCACGTTGTTTTGTCTGTGCCGAGGCTCACAATTATAAAGATTACGCTCTTAAGGCTGAAGCACAGCGCAATAGAAATTTGCCTAAATGTGCAAATTGCGGGGATTTTGGTATCCAGCTTCCTTTCGGGGCTGTCCTGATTTTCAGGCAGCCCAAAAAACATACAGAAAACTTACCAGACCTGTATCTGCTCCTATTGTACCTAAATCCCAACCTCGTACCTACATATCTGAAGGTAAATCCAAACGTCTCGTTTACCGATCCCCCTCTTTACGAAACTCAAATATAAACAGCAATGCTAAAGCTCACGGCCAACTAATTAGTACTTTACACTGATGGACTACCAAGTAAATTGTGCGAGTGAATCTGTTATAGTGAAGCTAATTCTGCATTGTTTGGCTTTCGGACTCTCTGCTTGCCAACAGAGCAGTTTCTGACGCCATATTTTAGTGCGACAACGTCCACAATTTACTCTCAACTATCGACATGTTCAGCGAACACATCTTGCCGCCACATGGATAAGGTTAACGATCCACAACCCAATCACAATAGTCACAAATGTATTTGGTAGCCAAGTAAAAGCCTCGTAGGCTACAGAGCAACACACTGGACGGTGCCAAATCACCATCAACCAGAGAGAGAAAATGAGAGGGAGGGAGAGAGAAAGAGAGAGTGAGTGAGAGTATCCTTTTTCAGACTTTTAGCCCTGGTTGTCCCATTTTTGACTCATGCTGTCCATAATCTCTTTCCCCCTTCTCCGACTGTTTTGTGTTAATTTCTAAGTATTTTTACTTAGCAAATTCTGCATATAATGTATTTTAAATGTGCACTTTTGATTCATCTATATTAGATTAACTTGTTGTGAACACGGAAGTATGAATTTGTCAGCTTTCAATGAAAACAGGACTCAACAAAATTTCAATACAGCACACCTGTAACAATGGAAAATCTTCACCTTTTAAAAATTTGCTATGATTTTACACATTCTAATTGTTGACAAGTAAACACTGAGTTTTATTCAGATTTAAAATGGCCATCGCAATCAACATCATTCATATTTATGTTAGATTAAACTTTAGGATTAGGGACTCTCCTGGCGCACCGCTATCATCATCATCATCATCACCCATCATATTATCGGGGCAACGTAACCCCGCCTTCCAGGTGCCCCAACCTCAGAAGTGGGTTACAAGTACGCCATGCCAGGAGAGAACACCAGGAATGTCGAAAGAAAACCCGATGCATTTGAAAAAAAAATTAAAAATACCGAAATAGGGAATACAAATTAACGGATTGTTTTTCTCAGTACATTTCCGTTTGTGAATATAAATAGCTTGATTCGTAACAATTTTAGTATTCGTCAAGCTCTGTCTCAGACATTCAACCAGGATTGCATCGAAAATATGGAACCAATGTATGATGAACTGTATGTGATTTAGGAATCGCCATGGATGATAAACAAAAGTGATACCGTATCCGACAACATATTTATACTTTGAAACATTTGCATTTATACTTGATAAAATAATTTTTTTACATATTTTCTTACCTTAATAATTACCCTCTCCATTTGTGGGAGGTTAAATTAAGGCAAGGCCATTGTGGCATTTACACTCCACAATGGTCTTACAGGCATATAACTTCTCAGGAGAGGATTTTAAAATCTTGATCAAAACACAATTTTTTTAACACACAAGAACATGGAGGGTCTACCTGGATGAGTGATCAGCTCAATGTCAGGGCCAGTTTTGAGACGACATGATCATTTAAAACAAATACATTGCCGTTCGCATTATATGTTCATAGCGAACAAGGTAAATATGATAAGGTGATTATGATGACCAGAGTATGTTGAACTATTTAGACCTTCAAGTTCCGAGACTTTTTTATAGGTGAGGGAAAACCCTGAAACAAACTCTCCCTGTAAACTTGTCCCATCCAGGGATTTAACTCAAGGCTCGCTACTTCTGAAGCAACAACTTTATCACTACACTATTAGGGGTGGACTAAAAAAAGTATTTGTTCTACAAACACTAACATTATATTTGTGCAAACTTTAACTTCTTTAAATAAATAACACTTATGGACTATAAAATAAAGAACACATTTTTGTCCTTCCTTTTTTTTAAAATGAAAATTGTTCCTAGACATCTTAAGCTTGCTTATAAATTATTGCCAGTATTTAGAAGCGCACAGGAAAATGGCTAACCTCAAATCCTTGTTGGTGTTGAAAAAAAAATGTAAATTATATTTCTCTTGTGAAATAAATTTTGGCGCTGCACGTGCACAAGTTGTATCATTTAATAATTTGAACTTCAAGAGCTAGACATAAACTAATACAAATAAATCTGAAGGTTAATTTATAGCCTACTTGTATATACACGTAACCGAACGGTCTAAGGCTTCATGCTCTTGGCGCAGGGCTACAAGATATTCGCTGATTCGACTTCATGATGGACGGAATTTAGTAGTGTGGAACCAGCGATTACACAACATTGTGAGGAATTTGGGTAGCTGCAATAAGTAGCACTATAGGTTGAGGAAACCAGGTATAACGGCTGGTGGATCCGACTTGCTAACCACATGTGATCCCTATACTGGCTGAATATTCTTCTACCTCCATGATTGGCAGTGTGGATGAGAGACCAATATCCAGCTGGTTGGCCAAGTGTCTCTAGAGGTTTCATGTAAACATGTTACGTGGTTAGATGCAACTAGTAAGGAACAGAAGAGGCAACATTTTAGTGACTGCTTCACTCTGTTATTTCTTCTGAGTAACCAAATATGTGATGGAACCTCGCTCTTCATGTATCATGTGCTTGTGAAATGTCCTCTTTCATAAGGAGAGATACAAACAGAAATAAAGTTAAAGTATTCAATTCTATTAACTCAGTTTAACCTCTAATAGGCTTTTACATGCCCCACGCCACCAGGGCCATAGAGTGGCACGACCTGTCGGTAGCGGGATTTTAAACTATGGATGACACACATACTTCTATGACCACACAAGGATATGGAGGGTCTTCCCGAATGAGTGATCAGCTCAATGTCAACACATTGACAACACAACATTAAGACGAAACACATTAATCATACACACATTCATGCAAAATATGGTCAGATGATGTTAGAGGACCGTTGGTCCTTAAAGTACCATGACATTTGTCTTAGAGTTGAGGAAAACCCTAGAAAAACATAGGAAACTTGTCCCGACCGAGGATCGAACTGCTACGTACGAGACAGTGTCGCTACCCTGAGAGCGCAGCCGTAGTTACCTGCCTAATTATTTAATTAAATGGCCGCGGTATTTTGACCTTGCAAATGTAGCATAATAATTAGTCTTATAAATGAAATATATACAAGGCAAACATTTTCATTGCTGTGGTCTCGAGGTAGAAGCAGGCCCGGGTTCGATCCCTGGTCGGGATACGTTTCCTGGGTGAGGCGGGTTTTTCCTCACTTGTCAGGAAACGTTAAGGCTCAAACGGTCCCCGAACATCATATGGCCATCATAATCATCATCATTCATGTCCGCCTTAGATTAAGCATAGGATTAAGGACTCTCCTGGCGCACCATCATCATCATATCTTCGGAGCAGCCGCAACCCCGCCTTCCAGGCGCCCCAACCTCAGAATGGTTACAATTACGCCAATTCCAGAAGAGAATACCAGAAATGTTGAAATGATAACCTGGGGAATTGAAAAAATCACTACATTATTTATAGTAGTTTTTTAGATAACAAAGATAGTTACAATGGACGATACAGCAGCGAATGACCTTTGACCTTATACACCGTGCGGACGATTAATTTAGCGAATTCATTAAAATCACGACAGGGTGGATAGTGCGAGTAATTTCACTGTTCATGTAGTTATGAACCTCACAATGGGAATTTCGCGGTCATTCAGAACCAGATATATCAATGATCAATAGAATCATCTGGTTATTTGTTCTGTTCCTACATAATATCTGAAGGCTAATAAACCGAGTCCACTAAACAAAATAAAAACATTAAACCTTATGTATTTTCTCAAGATCTACTTCAATCCGTGATAAAAACCATTACTAAATTCAGATTATTATTAGAAATATAACAATGGAGTTTGTGTATTAATATGCAGACATATGCTAATGTGTATAACAGAGAACATATCACAACAGTACCTGTTTGCAGTGTAGTCTGCAGAAGTCAGTGCAACTGCATTTTTTATAAATAATGAATATTAACTATTCTGTTCTGCAGACAATTGCTATATAAAATATGGTATTCAATCTAGATTTTACTGCAAAATGTTCTAGTTAAACATCCCTGGTCTATTGTGTACTCTGTTATAAACATTGAATCATAGAATGGCTCAATAATAATATAACTGCGCTAATGTCTCAGCTCTAATTATAATGCATTATCTTCAGTTAAAAACGTTCGGAAGTTCGCCGTCCCCAAACAATGGGTTAATTACCGCGAGTGTATCTGTTAAAAAATTGCGTCATACCTTCAGTGAGTAAATAACAAAAAAAAAATTCTGTGATACGTACTTAGCCCAGATTGTTTGTTATGTGATTTTTAATGATTGCATACACGAACTGCAATAAAATGTATCAATGAATTGCGACAGCGATTAATCGTTTCTTAAATAGTCTCAACAATGTTTTGCAGAAAATGTAATTTAAAGTTTTATCAATGAATGTGAGTTTATTAACTGCAAATTCTAAAATGTTTATTGTAAAAATGGTAACAGTGCCTAAGATGCGTGTATGTGAATCACGACAACCACCACTTGAAGATACCTTCCTTGAAAGTCCGAGCGTCCTAAACTCTACTTACTCTGCAAATGAAAAATTGCCCTAATTTCTTATTAGAAAATAAGAAAATGAAATATCGTCCATCGCTGTGGTCAGGGGTAGTGTCGCTGCCATATTCGTTGTGAGACCATGACCGATCCCTAGACGGGAGAACATTCCTAGGTGTTGACTTTTTTCGGGGTTTTTCCTTACCTGATAAGACAAATGTCAGGAAGCTTTCAGGCCCAAGTAGTCCCTGAAGATCATCAGTATCATATCCGTCATGAATACAAATGTGTGAGTGAATGGTGTGTTCCGTCTTAATGTTGTGGTTGTCTCGGAGGAAGCACTCAACTGAGCTGATCATTCATTCAGCCATTGTGTGGTCAAAACAATGATGTGTGATTCAAAGCTTAAAATTTATCTCCCGATAGGTCGTTCCACTATAAAGTCCGGACGGCGAGTGACAAATAAAACTACCAAAGAGGAGAGATGTTAACTAGGGAGAAGGAGAAGTAAAATTTTGCGTTAGATATACATAGACTTAAAAAAATTATGTCATAATTAGCAAGTGTTGCCAATAATAAAAAACCTTCTGGGGTTTCAGGTCTGCTATAATTTGAGGAGAATATTGTAGATTTAGAAGCAATAATATTAATAAACATGCAATAAAATATCAGTCATGGAGTGGTCTATAAACGATAATAATACATTAGTTATTCAATTAGTATGATTCAAAATACGATAGAGAAATGCGCAGAAGAAGGACAAATGAGGTCCTTCATGGAGAAAATATTGTAAGATTTATTATTTCAAAGCGTTTGAGATGACTTGGACACGTAAAGCGCAAGCCAAAATAATTAAATATCTACAGTTTTCTTGATGATTACAAGAGAGAGCAGCAGACCAAGGAAAATATAGTTGCAATCCTTGTAGGACATGGAAAGTAAGTGTGAGAAGAAGTTTCTCAGATATAAATGAAGTATATTTTAAGATAAGGTAACAGCTTAGGCTGGTTACATACGGTAATTGAAATAAAAATCAGCAAGATAAATATTTGTGCTGTTTAAAAAATCAACAAGATATATCATCTTGGAGACACTGATTAAAGACCAAGTCTGAATTATGCTTGTAATAGAGAATGTCCTTGACTAGAGGTTACAATCCCCCCTCAGTTTTTCAGGTTCACTAGGTTCAGAGCTAATCGGAGTCTACGGATGTTTTTAGTGCATACAATTCTGAGTTTTTTCCCCTTTAAATGATAATTAAAGCCGTGGGTCCCGAGTCGTATAATGTCAAGTCTGATATATGAGCATCTGAGCAAAGTTCTCGCTTCTTTCACGCACAACTTTGAATTGCGATGGTAATGATCTGAGCAGTTAAATAAATATAATTCAATTAAATGACTAGCCTAAAATGTTGTATTAAAAGCAAAGGTCTCTCGCTACGTTAGAGGTGCTTGAGTTTTTTTCCATTTAGTCAGTGTCTAAACTGTGTTGGTTTTGTCCGCTTAATTAATTCTAACAATTGTTCACGGTCTTTGTCCACTTGTCTTATTGAGCCTTCCAGTCCTTGCTATTTCTCTATCTTCTTGACCAATGCCATCTACAAATTATTTGAAGAGTTCAGTCCGTCATGATTTTTTCGCTTGATTTGTATCTAATGTGAGGGTCTACTTCTAAAATCCTGTGTCCATCTTTTGTTTCTAAGTCCTGCAATATGTCTTCCTCACTTTCATTTGGTGTTAATGACTTGTGTGATGAATTCTTATATCTTACGATTTTTTTTAATTGTGGTCATCTTTCTAATTTTTGATGTAGAAATTGCCCTTCTTTCTTGATTTGTAAACCTGTCCCTCATGTATGTGCCTAGGATCTTCAACTTCTTTTTTCAGGCACATATGGAGACTGTTGCGAATTTTGGCGATGTGGGACCATGTTTGACAATCATACACGAAAACTGGAGTTAAGCAATTCTTCACTGTTCCATTTCCAAGTTTCTCCAACAAGATAAACGTTGGATACTCTCCTCGCAAGAAAAATCCTTCATTGTATGTCTTTCTTCGCCCTCAGATGATAGGAGACTAATTGTCCTAGATGTACGTATTGTAATTCTGTTCTATCCCTTATTATAGATGTGGCCGGGACGTTTGATTTTAATTGTATCTAGCTGTGGTTCGTCAGGCGGCTTGTTGATCTGCTAGAGTCACCAAGTTCTTGAAGCATCTTCATCATCGTCATCCTTCAAGGTATAGCTATTGAATTGCCTGTTCCGTCTTCAGGTGCATTCCAGCCATCTTCTTCTAGGTCTATCCACTGATCTGTTTCCACTAACTTTATACCTTAATTTTTGTTTAGTTAATCTTGTAATTTGAATTCTTCCACTGATGTTTATATTATTTGAATCCATCATTCAAATTTAAAAAATTGTAATTCCTCTCGTATTTCTTCATTTTTTTGTGTTATCTAGTTTTGTACATCCTTAACTCCTCTCACGAATTTCATTTCTGAAGCTTGTACCTTACTATTTTTCTACCTTTCACTTCCATAGGAATGATCGGCACAACCATCACTTTTCATTATGCATTTTATGTAATTCTTTCGGTGATTTAGCAAAAAGCGAACCTCAAATTATTTAATATGCTGCTTTCCGTGTTTATTACACAATTATTTTTACAGTTAAATTTACGGGAAATGTTTTCCAATATATTTGTTAATAATTTGGGGGAAAGTGGATCTCCTAGCCGCATTCCTCTTTTGACCCGAAATATTCGTCCATGGATTTCCGTTTTCATGTTGGCGCTCATTTGTTTGTACATTTTGTTTATTATATCGATATAGGCCTATTTGTTGACAAATCCCTGATTTTGTAATGTTTACATTGGACTGGAATGCTCGACCGAGTAGAATGTCTTACCACAGTCTTCAAAGAGAAGGTATACTTTTTGAGTTTTTCAGCATTTTTCCATTAATTAGTTCACATTCTGAGGAGATTTGTAGTGCTGTACCCTGAGTGGCAACCCGTTTATTTAATTGGTTGATTTTCATTACCCTTCTGGTGATTTTCGAGAAGAGCTTGTTGAGCTGTAATTATCGTTGAAATAATATTTTGCACCTTTCTTACAGAGGAGGATTATAATAATAATAATAATAATAATAATAATAATAATAATAATAATAATAATAATAATACTTTATTTATTCTGGCAGAGTTAAGGCCATAAGGCCCTCTCTTCCACTCAAACAGCACAAATACAAATAAATATTCGACAAATATAGATATACACTATACATGTAGATATACACTACACTATATTATCGTGCTCGTTTTCCACTTGTCCAGTATTTCCTCTGTGTTAGAAATTTTGTTGAAGGTAATACTGATCAGCGGTAGTAGATGATGCTCGGCTTGCTTCAAGAATTCATTGTGTATTCCATCCTCGCCGTGGGTCTTTCCGTTCTTCAGTTCCTCGTTTGCCGTCCGGACTTCGCTGACTAATATAGGGGGATCGGGCTGGAAGGGGTTGTTGGTTATGATATAGAATATGGGGTTCACTGCAGGAATTGAAGTGAACTTATGTATAAAAATTCTTAGTAGTTTGTGGCTGTTAAGGAGCGCCATTAAATAACCTAACTCAGCTTATAATAAAAAAATATGTTCTTTTTTAAAAATTGTAAAATAGAACATCATAACATAAATATAGTATTATAACTACAGCATCAGCAAGCGAGATTAATGCGTAATTGACAGGCATCTTTATTAATTTGAATTAGATGTATCCTTTAAAAGTAAGTAAAGTGATCCCACAACAGGCCCGGAGGCCCTTGGGGTAGTAGGAGGTTAAGGCTCCCACATTTTCTTGACAATCGGCACTTTATGTCAGCCGGGTTGTCAGCCCTGCGTGACGGCCGCCTTTATCCCCAGAACAAGCGTCTGGTACTCATTTCCGTTAGAGGCTGAGTCGACCCCAGGGCCATAGTGCCGCCATAGGGTTTGTGTCAGTTTAAAAATCCTGACCCCAACGGGACTTGAACCCTCGACCCTCCGGCTTGTAGCTCAGTGCCTTAACCACTACGCTACGGCGTGCCCCTCCTTTAAAAGTAGGAATTTAATATTCTCCTGTTGCAGACACCTACTAATAATCTTCTAACATGACTGAATTCGGACTTATCAGTCAATAGTCTCTTTAAGGGAAAATATTAATCTATATCCCATAAACAATTTATATGCGATGCCAATCTTTATTAATATTGTTTGATAAATTATCAACTATTTATGCATTAAGTGTTCTTAACTTTAAGTTTATTATAATGTTAATGTTTGCATTTATATTTGTTTTAAATTTTAAAATCTATTACCATATTTAAGTAATATAGTATTTAGTTTTATTTGATTTTCATCACGTAAACAACAACTCAGTTGATTAAAATAGTATCTGTTGTATGTGTGCATTGTTAATAGATGAGACTTTATAAACATTATAAGCATAATATAAAAATGCAAAACTATCCATGGCCTTCTGACATAGGTCCCTATTCTAATGGACTAGTAATTAATATATAACTTAAATATAAAATACATAATAATAATAATAATAATAATAATAATAATAATAATAATAATAATAATAATAATAATAATAATAATAATAGCTTTATTTTACCTCAAGGCCTTGTCTGCCACTCAACCAGGATTTAAATAGTACAAAACACATAGTCTTACATCTAAATTACAATAAACATAAACGATTAGGTGTTATAAATACAATAAATTTATTATTTATAATGTATTTTGATTTACTCTACATTTAACGAATTAAATATACTATTTACAAGACATATAAAAACGAGAAAAAGTTATTAATGACATTGTTTAAATTTAAATAAATAGATAAAAATTAATTATTAGACAACAGGTAACGGTATAAGCGTGACTTAGAAGTTCCAAGAGTGCGGATACCCCTGATATCTTGAGGAAGGAAATTCCAGGAGCGAGCAGAGGAAGTAGAATGAGAGGAAGTGCTATGAAGAGGGATTGTTAGCAGACTGTTATCTTGTGAACCTAGTGTCAATATTGTGGTAAGAAGATAACTTCTCAAATCTGGACGCCAGTAGCTTGTAAAGTAGTGAAAGAGAGTGCAATTTACATCTGTCAGTAAGACGGAGCCAAGATAAGTTATTAAAGTGTTCGGAAATATGGTCATAACGGCGGATATTGAAAATGAATCGAACGCAAGCATTATGAACACGCTGCAGTCTCTGCGACAAGTCATAGTTTAGATAATTTTGTGGCAACACAAGATTCTGCACAAGGATTTGTTTTAATGAAACTGAGAGAAAATTCTTTAAACGTCTATGTAAGATGGAGAAAGTATTTTTACGTGTAAGCAGTCTTCGTTGCCCCATTCAAATTATCTGTGACTTGTTAGGATTTAGATTTAGACCGATACTTGAAGACAGATATGAGATCGTCATTCACTTTCGACTAGCTGTTATGATACATATGGGTGACGCAGTTGCATAATTGGTTAAGGCAATACACTAGAAGACAGAAAGTCGAGGTGGGGTCAGGATTTGTACACTAGCCTAAAAGTTCGGGGGGAATCAAGGTCCTGGAGTCGACTCAACCTTTAACGAAAATGAATAACAAATGTAATGTTCTGTGATAAAAGCAGTCGTAACGCAGGGCTGATAACCCAGCTAACAACTCGTGGTTTTTGTCTATAAAGCTGGGAGCATTAACCGTCTGCTATACTAAGGGCCTACTAAGGTCCTAGTAGATCACTTTTTACGTAATACATAAGTTTAAAATAATTTAAATATGTCTCAGACAAAACATATATTTGCTTCTATCATATTTCACTACTGTGTAGTCTCTTTAAAGCAGATAAAAATGTCGACCACCATTATCAAAACAATTTTTACACAGAGCTTCATGAAGTGTCACACCCTTCTAGCATTTTAGGAAATTGGGAAATGTAATTATATCAAAAATACGAAAACTTTTGTAGATTTAAATTTAGGCCCTATGTGGTTAACTGAAGTGTATTACAATTTTATATAAATTGTTTGATATGTTCTAAATTATTACTCGTACAATTAAATTAAGAAGATGAACAAAATCCAGTCATGAGGCATCAGGTTTTTATATAAAATATTCAGAATAATCAGCCATCATTCCTGAACAAGTACTGAAAGATTATTGGGTTGATACCGTTACCACTCTTTATTACGTCGTCGAAAATTATTTGATGTGAAAATATGTGTTTTAAAACGACTTATTTTTTTTATTATTTGTTTTAGAAATGCAATTGTTTCATGCCAAGATAGTCCAGAACGCAAGTATTATCGTGTGGCAGAGTATGAAGTCGTTCTAATTACTGACTCTGGATGTCGTGCAATAATCACATTCAAGGTCGTATGTAGAATGTGTTTTGTTTTCTACGAGGGTAAATGTGGCGGCACGCAATTCGCATGCAGATCAACACTCCCTTCACCCCACCACGTTTCCGAGTTTCAGGGTTGAAATGAAAGATCGATAGACTCTACCATTTTGATGAACTCTTCTTTAGCTAGGTTTCTCTATAGGGTGATTCAGAATAAGTATTGCACACTTCTAGGGGTTGTAGAGGGGCTTAGTAGATACAGT
Source organism: Diploptera punctata (assembly GCA_030220185.1). Classification (NCBI taxonomy): domain Eukaryota; kingdom Metazoa; phylum Arthropoda; class Insecta; order Blattodea; family Blaberidae; genus Diploptera; species Diploptera punctata. The sequence continues at coordinate 1,865,677 of JASPKZ010004217.1, read as the reverse complement.
TTTGATAAGGAACGCATGTCCGGAAACATACCATTTCGATGTAAAATAAGTTTGAAAATCTGAACGCAATGGGCTGATATCGTGTGTCTTGGGTTTCAGAATAAGTATTATAGACTTCTAGGGGTTGTACTACAAATATGGTTCCACGTGCCGACCCTGTTGTTCGTTGCACAAAGTGAGACGCATGTTTTCATACACACGCCCCACAAGACCTTGTGTGTGCTCAATAATTTCTACGGTCGCGAGAATTCGTGCAAGATCTTCCTCCGACTCGATAGGTGTAGTACAAACCCTAGAGGTCTCTAATACTTATTCTGAAACACAAGACACACGATATCAGCCCAATGTGTTTCGATCTTCAAACTTATTTTATATCGAAATGGTGCGTTTCCGGACATGGGTTCCTTATCAAAACTTTATCTACTAAGTGCCTCGACAGCCCCTTAGAAGTCTGTAATACTTATTCTGAATCACCCTGTATACCCTACAAAAATTTTTACACTTTTCTTTATTTATAGCAGGAACTTAGATCCTTGATTTTACATCATTCTTTCACTTATTCAGTTTTAATTTCCTAATGAAAAATTCTATCGAATAATTTTGTTACCACCATAGCGTGCAGTTTATTGCTTATTATAAACCAAGATAAGCATTTGTGAAGTTCGTAATGTAAGAAAAGTAAAAGTTGATTGTATCTCTGACAGAATCGTGTGATCTGCAAGGATACACTGGAACCGAAAATTTCGTTCCCGATATAGCCAATGTATGATTGTTCCTTAGCCACATCTCACTCAAAGAATAGCAGTGCCACACATGTTTTAACGATGTTCAACGTGTTTTCCACCTTGTTTATCGAAAGATAACGTTTTAATTATTTTGAATACTTTAACTAACAGAAGAAACTGCAAGTCTCTCAATGGTTTAATATTTTGAAATCACTAGTTGAACGTAAAATCAATGCTTAATTTATTTCTTAAATTTTCCTATTATTTTGTTGTCATTTGACATATCATAATATGTTATTTTTAAAGGCTGAGATTTAATTTGCTACTTAATTTGTGTTATAAGTCCCGCGCCGTAGCCGAGTGGTTAAAGTAGGAAGCCTTGGCGCAGAGCTACGGGACTTGCGCTGGTTCGAGTCTCCATGGGGGTAGAAATTTTCTCATGGTATTTCGGTCAGTATGGGACCGGTGCCCACCCAGCATCTTGAGGCAATTGGGTAGCTACAATAAGTAGCGGCTCCAGGTTGAGGAACCAGCTATAATGGCTGCGGGACTGGACATGCTAACCACATGTCACCCCTACTCTGGCTGTTGATCATCTACCTCTGTGATTGACACATGTGGATGTGAAGGGCCAGCAGCCGGCTGGTAAAAGGGCAACCGCTGAAAAGTGGAAAGACCCTCAATCGGATCGGAATTTGTGTTATATATGGTCATATGACAGAGTTGGGGAACATTCACTCCTTGTTCATCAACACCTACGATACCCACCCCTACACCTGAATGTCTGTGTACAAGATGAATGTCAACATAAACCGGGCAGTCGGTTATGTTCCATCAAGACTAACGTAAACACTGGATATAGGAAAAGGAAATTTATTATTTCTGCATTCAGATGAAAGATAGGCCGAGTGTTTATTGTGTTATAAACAGTTATCCTACGTGAGACATTATTACATCAGACAACATTCCTATTCTTTGCATGCTGATAAGCAGCCGTGATGTTAGCAATAATATGTTCAAGTGAATTAAATATAATTAAGGAGTAGTATATTTTGTATAATGCTGTTACTATTATTATTATTATTATTATTATTATTATTATTATTATTATTATTATTATTATTATTATTATTATTATTATTATATTTTTACACGGGGAAAGATTTTGCAGGCTGTATTGTTGAATTATTGATTTCAGTATACACATGTGAACAACTATTTTCGAAATTGAACTGTAATAAAAGTAATATTGGTTCCAATTTAAATTATACTTTATTCTCCATACTACGTTTCTCTTCATCTACAATATATTAAGCATGTTATTGATAAATTAGTATGAAAAAATAATGAATCCACGTTCTACTATGCGCTCGAAGAAAGGCTTGAAAAACTGAATTTAAGGAAGAAAGGCTGCAAGAAATTGGTATTCGACTACTCGTCCTTTAAGATTGAAGAGTTCTGGCAGTGTTGTACTTTGCATGCCGAAAGACATGAAATGGGGATGACATCACACATCCCCTCTTTTTGCCAATTCCTCTCTTCTGTCTTAGCATTAATTTTATTTATAGTACTGTATTGCCTTCCAAACGGTCCCCGAAATCATATGGCCATCATCATCATCCTTATCATTATCAGCATCCTTATCACTATCATCATCATCATCCTTCACCGGTGTGGAAAGCAACGGGAAGCTACCACACCTACAATTCCCTAGTAAAGCTGCAAGCATAGCATGAAAATGCTATGATTGCAGTGAAGGACCTGCCTTCGGGCAGAATTACTATGGATGGATGGTATTGACTTATACTTAATGTATAATAAACTAGATGAAATAGTAAACGCTGTTTAGTATCTCCAGGTGCGACATCACGCCGAGTACTTGCACTGTCAGTTGTTTCTCCTGTCTTCCTCGTCACAACATAAATAATTACATTTGTACTTACTCCCATTATTTCCATAAGAAAATAAAACAGTGAAGCGATCACAGAGAATTCAATTACAGAGAATTCAATAATAAAATGTTAACATAGCACAGTCAATTTTTAATCATGTTAATTACGGATGAACGGTACATACATATTTGATCACAGAAGATCAAATGTAGATGTTGGGTACTTACTTACTTACTCACTGGCACTATCGAACCCGTAGGTTCATGCCCGCGCGGATATAAGCTCTCCATACATCCCTATCCTGAGCTAATGCTTTCCAATCATTCCCTGTATAAGCTACTTCCCTCAAATCATGGTTAATGTTGTTCTCCCACCTCATTATTGGACTACCAACTGGGCGTTTTCCTTCTGGCTTTCCTACAAGAAGTTTCCATGCACGTCTTTCATTCCCCATACGCGCAACATGTCCTGCCCATCGCAGTCTACGAGACTTAACTGTTCTTATTATATCTGGCTTCATATAAAGACCATGATGTAGTTCATTGTTATGTAGTCTTCTCCATTCACCTGTCTGTTCACCTCTCTTTGGTCCAAAAATTTTCCTAAGAACTTTATTCTCAAATACTCGTAATCTCATTTCCTCCCTTAAAGTAAGAGTCCATGTTTCGCACCCATATAATATAACTGGTAGAATAATAGTTTTATATATTTTCAGCTTAACGTTTATTGAAAGGAGTTGGGACATCAAAAGTCTCTGCAATGCATAATAGCATGCATTTCCAGAATTGAGCCTATGTTTAATTTCTTTGTGCATCTCATTCCTGTTTGTGATTATTGTTCCTAGGTATTTGAATTCAGCCACTTCCTCAAAATTTCCCTCATTTGTCATTAGCTGTTGGGTATATTAATATAATTTTGTTCGACTATAATCTATTTAAAGAAATAACAAGTGACGTAAACCAATAAAAGTCAGTCATTTTCAGAAACTTTAAACGTATTTGATAACAAGTTTATAGTAACATCAATCAAGTATCCTAAGAAGAAAAAGACGATATTTACACTGACATATCTTTCTCTAAATTGATTATATTTACACATATGTTACATGCAAGAAAATCAGAATATTAATTTTAAGAAACAAACTATATTGTATTAGGTGTTCATTACGATTATATATAGAGTGTAAACAATACAGGCCATAACTTGCCAAAAACATTTAGAGATTGGAATAAAAATAACTAAATGCAAAAGTATATTAAATTTTGTTTCCAGTTACTCACGTTTCGCCAGAAAATTTCTTTGTTTCATTCTAACGCTTTTGGGGAGAGATACAGATTTTTTTCAATCCAATATTATGCTAACACAATTGCACTATTTTGTTTATACTCTGCAATGTACACTTACTGAAGTAAGTGGGACAGTTGACTTACAGATGACTAATGCGCAATTTTCATTCTGCTTGATCAAAATCCAAAAGGCTTATTCCAAACTCGAATAAGTAGCATGTAGCTGGGTTGAAATTAAACTGTAAAGATGATTAAATACTGCCAATCTTAAAAATATTTCCTATTTCAAATGAAAAACACAGCGTTTGACCTATTTTGTTACATTTGCCTATATATATATATATATATATATATATATATATATATATATATATAGGCAAAAATAAGTGTTTGAATAGGATTCGCCTGGTGGTGTAATGGATATCACGCTGAGGTACAGACTCAGAGATCCGAGTTCGAATCCCGTCCAGGCATTTATTTTTCTTATCATACCATATTAAGCTTCCATTGCTCAATGTTAAACATTTAATTATAACATCGATAAAGCGTCACTGCTATAAAGTAAAAAATATTCTCTTTAATTTGCTTACTTGTTATAGTCAGCCACTAGGTGGCAGTGAAGACCGAGTTCTCGCGACATCTAGTAATAATGGAGGATATAATACATATATAAGAAAAATAAGTGTTTAAATTGGATTCGCCTGGTGGTGTAATGGATATCACGCTAAGGTACAGACTCAGAGATCCGGGTTCGAATCCCTTCCAGGCATTTATTTTTCTTATCATACCATATTAAGCTTGCATAGCTCAATGTTAAACATTTAATTATAACATCGATACAGCGTCACTGCTATAAACTAAAAAATATTCTCTTTAATTTGCTTACTTGTTATAGTCAGCTACTAGATGGCAGTGAAGACCGAGTTCTCGCGACAGCTAGTAATAATGGAGAATATAATACATATATAAGAAAAATAAGTGTTTGAATTGGATTCGCCCTGGTGGTGTAATGGACATCACGCTGAGGTACAGACTCAGAGATCCGGGTTCGAATCCCGTCCAGGCATTTATTTTTCTTATCGTACCATATATATATATATATATATACTTTCGCTATCGTTCTCTCTTTATTTACCTTAGTTCAACCTCTCCCTTTGTAGGTACGTTTGCATGCCCACGTCACATGCGCCTTACAGGGACAATAACTAGGGAGATAATTTGTAATTCTGGATCACAAACATACTTTCTTGACTACACAACGATACGAAGGGGCTCCCTGGATGAGTGATCAAATCAATGCCAGGGCAATCTTCGAGACAATATGGATATTTAAGAAAAGACACACCATTCAGTCATTTACTGATACGCGTATGTTAAATGATACCGATAAATATGAAGACCAGATGATGTTCGGAGAATATTTGGACTTAGAGTTTCCCGTTATTCGTCTTAAAAGTGTGGAGATACCTCAAAAAGAAGAACACATCCAGAAGGTTCGTCCCGACCTAGGATCGGATCCGGGCCCGCTGCATACGACGCAAAGAGATTGACCTGAGAACACATTGGAGAACTCAAAACTTCCTCCCCTGTGGGGAATCGAACACCAGTACCGCGTGACAGGCGGGATTCTGACTATTATATCACCGAGAAAACAGCCAATATAGCCTATACAAACTGTATAAATAAATTATTTCTATATATATATATATATATATATATATATATATATGAGATGAAAAGAAAAATTAATGCCTTAACCGAGATTTGAACCCGATACCTCTAAAACTCTATACTTAGCACGCTCCGAACTGCGCCACTCAGGCATTCCAGCACTAACATATATATATAGTAAATTTGTTAGTGCTGGAATGCCTGAGTCATATAATAATTTAATTTAAGAAATGAATTAAGATAAAATTATGCTCACATACGAGAAAAATACTGTATGTACTGAGATAAGTTGAATGTATATATTTTGCTGAAAGAATGCATGCTATATGCAGCAAAAATTAGCTGCTTCTTGCAACGACAAGACCATTTTTGCTCTGTTTTCAAGAATCAGGTCATCTCCTTTATTAGTTTAGAAGAATGAAGGAAGGAAGATAAAATACCCAAATAAAATTTGTTACACAGTACTGCCTGCATTTGAAGACTTGTTTTTATCTAAAATATTTCCTCGTCTGCTTCCTTTCTGCAATTCGAGATAAGTAAACAAAATACTGACGAATAATTCAATAAACACTTTAAAAGCGTGGATTGAATTAATTAAATGCGGCATGTTTCGAACTCTGTTCCTCCACATATATTTTTCCCAAGCCTTCTTTCCTCAAATAAAGCAACTTATTTTATTAAATACAATTTAGTCTTAAAAATAATATTTAATTGTTTAATTGAACTTGATTATTATCTTAAATATTTAACCACTCTTAAAGGGATTCCCAATGAAGTATCCATTATGTTTGATTAGCCAATTCAATTTTTTTTTTCACAGTAGTAAACTAAATTTTGCTACAATTTAATTTAATCGGGCTGTGCCGATCACACACTGTTGGAGGTTCTTTATATTCATGTCTATAAATGCATTCCGAATATTTATTTTTCTTTAATGTATAACTTGTTGAGTCGGTAAATACACTCTTATAGTTAAAATCAGTATAAAATATAATTAAAAACAAAGGAGACATATTTTAAAATGGGATTTTCCCATATTTCTTTGCAAATTTCTATTAACTTAATGTTACATTCAAGTATTGATAATTTGAAGTTATTTTTTAAATTTGTACAAGTCCTATTTTACCTGCAAGTATATTAGGGATATAATTCAGAACAGGGAGAGTAAAGTTTATGCAAATAAGTGTCAGATTATTAATATAAGAAAAAAATAGTGACCAACATTACAAATAATCTTAGTTCTAAATATTAAGAGATAAATAACTACAATATATATTTAAAAACGTTCATTACAAACTAGTTAAATCTCTTTCCACAAAAATTCTCGCTAAATCTGAAAAACAAAAGTTGAATATTTATACAGACAGTCCATATATGACCGCTTGAAAGTTTAAGGGTGTACTAGTCTTGGTGGACTAGTGGTTACCGCACACTCGCCAAGATTCACGGATTCAAACCCGGCCGAGGTTGATAATTTTTTCAAGGCATCAAACTCCTGACTATGAGTTCATTTTGAAAGAAAATAAATCCGTGGGTCCTGTATCGTAGTTTTACGACTCGTAACAGAATTTCAAAACTGAAAGAAGAGGAATCTGAGTAAAATTGCTGGCTCTTTCATACCACATTTTAATCTGATGCTAATGGGTGTAATAACCTTAGCAATTATCGTTAAATAAAACAATAGCATAGCATTTTTCAATACGAGTTGTAATAAAGTATAAGACGCATTTCCGTCGCACAGCTGGAGTAACTGCTGTGACCATCACACGTCACTGATTCTAAAACCTACTTCGTTGATCACGAATTCAGTTGCCATTTTACCGTATAAGTATATCAAAATGCCGTCAATAGGAAATGTAGCGCTGAGTGTGATAATAGTGAAGTTTGGAAAATGATATTTTATAATAAAATGTAGCTATTTGTTTTCGTTCGCCTAATTATGTAATTCAATTTTTGACACCGGTGTAGTGTGCACCATCCCCTAACGTATCTCATTCTCGGTTGTTCTGGACAACTCATTTTGTGTGATTAAAGACATAGCGAGGTTAATAAGTTCGATTTTCGAACTCAACATTACTAATGAAATTTTAGTCTAGCATTTGCCGTAGCAACTGTATAGAAATCAGAAAAAAACAAGAGGGTGTTAACTTGGGACCTCTTGAATGCAAGTTTCAAATGCTACCGTCAGATATACAAGATACAGCCTTAGTTATTATATCACTCATTTGTAAAATATTACAAAACTCATAGCTTCAACTGATCGAGTATATTACATAATGCAGCTGTTATTATATCACACATTTGCAAAATATTACACAACTCATAGCTTCAACTGAACGAGTATATTTCAAAATGCAGCTTAGTTATTATATCACTCATGGCTTCAACTGAACGAGTATATTACAAAATGCACCGTAGATATTAAATCACTCATTTGTAAAATATTACAAAACTCATAACTTCAACTGAACGAATATAGTACAAAATGCAACTTAGTTCTTATATCACTCATTTATAAAATATTACACGACTCAAAGCTTCAACAGAACGAGTATATTACAAAATGCAGCTTAGTTATTATATCACCCACACCTACAACTGAAAGAGTATATTTCAAAATACAGCTTAGTTAATATATCACTCATTTGTATAATATTACAAAACTCATAGCTTCAACTGAACGATAGCTTCAACTAAACGAGAATATTTCAAAATACACCTTAGTTATTATATCACTCATAGCTTCAACTAAACGAGTATATTACAAAATGCAGCTTAGTTCTTATATCACTCATTTGCAAAATACTACAAAACTCATAACTTCAACTGAACCAATATAGTACAAAATGCAGCTTAGTTACTATATCACTCATAGCATCAACTAAACGAGTATATTACAAAATGCGACTTACTTATTATATCGCTCATTTGTAAAATATTACAAAACTCATAGCTTCATCTGAACCAATATATTACAAAATGCAGCTTAGTTATTATATTACTCATTTGCAAAATATTACAAAACTCATAGCTTCAACTGAACGAGCATATTACAAAATGCAGCTTAGTTATTATATCACACATTGTTTCAACTGAACGAGTATATTACAAAATGCAGCTTAGTTATTATATCACTCATTTGTAAAATATTACAAACCTCATAGCTTCAAATGAAGGAGTATATTACAAAATACAGCTAATTATTATATCACTCATTTCTAAAACGTTACAAAACTCATAGCTTCAATTCAACGAGTATATAACAAAAGGCAGCTTAGTTATTATATCACTCATTTGTAAAATATTACAAAACTCATAGCTTCAACTGAACGAGTATATTACAAAATGCAGCTTAGTTATTATACAACACATTTGTAAATTATTACAAAACTCATAGCTTCAACTGAACGAGTATGTTCAAACAAAAGGCAGCTTAGTTATTATATCACTCATTTGTAAAGTATTACACAACTCATAGCTTCAACCGTACGAGCATATTACAAATGCAGCTTAGTTATTGTATCACTCATTTGTAAAATGTTAGAAAAACTCAGAGCTTCAACTGAACGAATATATTACAAAATGCAACTTAGTTATTATATCACTCATTTGTAAAATATTACAAAACTCATATCTGCAACTGGACGAGTATATTACGAAATGCAGCTTTTTTATTATATCACTCTTAGCTTCAACTGAACGAATATATTACAAAATGCAGAATAGTTATTATATCACTCATTCGTAAAATATTACAGAATTCATAGCTTCAACTGAGCGAGTGTATTACAAAGTGCAGCATAATTATTTTATCACTCATCTGTAAAATATTACAAAACTCATAGCTTCAACTGAACGAGTATATTACAAAATGCAGCTTAGTTATTATATCACTCATTGCTTCACCTTCACGAGTATATTACAAAATGCAGCTTAGTTATATCACTCATTTGTAAAATATTTCAATACACATAGCTTCATCTGAACGAGTATATTACAAAATGCAGATTAGTTATTACATCACTCATTTGTAAAATATTACAAAACTCATAGCTTCAACTGAAGGAGTAAATTACAAAATACAGCTTAGTTTTTATATCACTAATTTGTAAAATATTACACAACTCATAGCTTCAACTGAATGAGTATATTACAAAATTCAGCTTAGTTGTTATTCAACTCATATGTAAAATATTACAAATCTCATAGCTTCCACTGAACGAGTGTATTACAAAATACTGCTTAGTTAATATATCACTCATTTGTAAAATATTACACATCTCATAGCTTGAACTGAACGAGTATATTACAAAACGCAGCTTAGTTATTATATCACTCATTTGTAAATTTTTACAAAACTCACAGCTTCAATTGAACGAGTATATTACAAAAGGCAGCTTAGTTATTATATCACACATTTGTAAAATATTACACAACTCATAGCTTCAACAGATCGAGTGTATTACAAAATGCAGGTTAGTTATTATATCCCTCATTTCTAAAATATTACAAAACTCTTAGCTTCAACTGAACGAGTATATGTCAAAATGCAGCTTAGTTATTATGTCACTCATTTGTAAAATAATACAAACTCATAGCTTCAACTGAAAAAGGTATATTTCAAAATGCAGTTTAGTTATTATATCACTCATAGCTTCAACTGAACGAGTATATTACAAAATTGCAGCTTAGTTATTATATCACTCATTTGTAAAATATTACAAAACTCATAACTTCAACTGAACGAATATAGTACAAAATGCAGCTTAGTTATTATATCACTCATAGCATCAACTGAACGAGTATATTACAAAATGCAACTTATTTATTGTATCGCTCATTTGTAAAATATTACACAACTCGTAGCTTCAACTGAACGAGTATATTACAAGATGCAGTTTAGTTATTATATCACACATTGCTTCAACTGAACGAGTATTTTACAAAATGCTGTTTAGTTATTATGTCACTCATTAGTAAAATATTACAAAACTCATAGCTTCAACTGAACGAGTATATTTCAAAATGCAGCTTAGTTATTATATCATTCATGGCTTCAACTGAACGAGTATATTACAAAATGCACCTTAGTTATTAAATCACTCATTTGTAAAATATTACAAAACTCATAACTTCAACTGAACGAATATAGTACAAAATGCAGCTTAGTTACTATATCACTCATAGCATCAACTAAACGAGTATATTACAAAATGCAACTTATTTATTATATCGCTCATTTTTAAAATATTTCAAAACTCATAGCTTCATCTGAACCAATATATTACAAAATGCAGCTTAGTTATTATATTACTCATTTGCAAAATATTACGAAACTCATAGCTTCAACTGAACGAGAATATTACAAAATGCAGCTTAGTTATTATATCACACATTGCTTCAACTGAACGAGTATGTTACAAATGCAGCTTAGTTATTATATCACTCATTTGTAAAATAATACAAACTCATAGCTTCAACTGAAAAAGGTTATATTTCAAAATGCAGTTTAGTTATTATATCACTCATAGCTTCAACTGAACGAGTAAATTACAAATTGCAGCTTAGTTATTATATCACTCATTTGTAAAATATTACAAAACTCATAACTTCAACTGAACGAATATAGTACAAAATGCAGCTTAGTTATTATATCACTCATAGCATCAACTGAACGAGTATATTACAAAATGCAACTTATTTATTGTATCGCTCATTTGTAAAATATTACACAACTCGTAGCTTCAACTGAACGAGTATATTACAAGATGCAGTTTAGTTATTATATCACACATTGCTTCAACTGAACGAGTATTTTACAAAATGCTGTTTAGTTATTATGTCACTCATTAGTAAAATATTACAAAACTCATAGCTTCAACTGAACGAGTGTATTTCAAAATGCAGCTTAGTTATTATATCATTCATGGCTTCAACTGAACGAGTATATTACAAAATGCACCTTAGTTATTAAATCACTCATTTGTAAAATATTACAAAACTCATAACTTCAACTGAACGAATATAGTACAAAATGCAGCTTAGTTACTATATCACTCATAGCATCAACTAAACGAGTATATTACAAAATGCAACTTATTTATTATATCGCTCATTTTTAAAATATTACAAAACTCATAGCTTCATCTGAACCAATATATTACAAAATGCAGCTTAGTTATTATATTACTCATTTGCAAAATATTACAAAACTCATAGCTTCAACTGAACGAGCATATTACAAAATGCAGCTTAGTTATTATATCACACATTGTTTCAACTGAACGAGTATATTACAAAATGCAGCTTAGTTATTATATCACTCATTTGTAAAATATTACAAACCTCATAGCTTCAAATGAAGGAGTATATTACAAAATACAGCTAATTATTATATCACTCATTTCTAAAACGTTACAAAACTCATAGCTTCAATTCAACGAGTATATAACAAAAGGCAGCTTAGTTATTATATCACTCATTTGTAAAATATTACAAAACTCATAGCTTCAACTGAACGAGTATATTACAAAATGCAGCTTAGTTATTATACAACACATTTGTAAATTATTACAAAACTCATAGCTTCAACTGAACGAGTATGTTACAAAAGGCAGCTTAGTTATTATATCACTCATTTGTAAAGTATTACACAACTCATAGCTTCAACCGTACGAGCATATTACAAAATGCAGCTTAGTTATTGTATCACTCATTTGTAAAATGTTAGAAAAACTCAGAGCTTCAACTGAACGAATATATTACAAAATGCAACTTAGTTATTATATCACTCATTTGTAAAATATTACAAAACTCATATCTGCAACTGGACGAGTATATTACGAAATGCAGCTTTTTTATTATATCACTCTTAGCTTCAACTGAACGAATATATTACAAAATGCAGAATAGTTATTATATCACTCATTCGTAAAATATTACAGAATTCATAGCTTCAACTGAGCGAGTGTATTACAAAGTGCAGCATAATTATTTTATCACTCATCTGTAAAATATTACAAAACTCATAGCTTCAACTGAACGAGTATATATACAAAATGCAGCTTAGTTATTATATCACTCATTGCTTCACCTTCACGAGTATATTACAAAATGCAGCTTAGTTATATCACTCATTTGTAAAATATTTCAATACACATAGCTTCATCTGAACGAGTATATTACAAAATGCAGATTAGTTATTACATCACTCATTTGTAAAATATTACAAAACTCATAGCTTCAACTGAAGGAGTAAATTACAAAATACAGCTTAGTTTTTATATCACTAATTTGTAAAATATTACACAACTCATAGCTTCAACTGAATGAGTATATTACAAAATTCAGCTTAGTTGTTATTCAACTCATATGTAAAAATATTACAAATCTCATAGCTTCCACTGAACGAGTGTATTACAAAATACTGCTTAGTTAATATATCACTCATTTGTAAAATATTACACATCTCATAGCTTGAACTGAACGAGTATATTACAAAACGCAGCTTAGTTATTATATCACTCATTTGTAAATTTTTACAAAACTCACAGCTTCAATTGAACGAGTATATTACAAAAGGCAGCTTAGTTATTATATCACACATTTGTAAAATATTACACAACTCATAGCTTCAACAGATCGAGTGTATTACAAAATGCAGGTTAGTTATTATATCCCTCATTTCTAAAATATTACAAAAACTCTTAGCTTCAACTGAACGAGTATATGTCAAAATGCAGCTTAGTTATTATGTCACTCATTTGTAAAATAATACAAACTCATAGCTTCAACTGAAAAAGGTATATTTCAAAATGCAGTTGTTAGTTATTATATCACTCATAGCTTCAACTGAACGAGTATATTACAAAATGCAGCTTAGTTATTATATCACTCATTTGTAAAATATTACAAAACTCATAACTTCAACTGAACGAATATAGTACAAAATGCAGCTTAGTTATTATATCACTCATAGCATCAACTGAACGAGTATATTACAAAATGCAACTTATTTATTGTATCGCTCATTTGTAAAATATTACACAACTCGTAGCTTCAACTGAACGAGTATATTACAAGATGCAGTTAGTTATTATATCACACATTGCTTCAACTGAACGAGTATTTTACAAAATGCTGTTTAGTTATTATGTCACTCATTAGTAAAATATTACAAAACTCATAGCTTCAACTGAACGAGTATATTTCAAAATGCAGCTTAGTTATTATATCATTCATGGCTTCAACTGAACGAGTATATTACAAAATGCACCTTAGTTATTAAATCACTCATTTGTAAAATATTACAAAACTCATAACTTCAACTGAACGAATATAGTACACAAATGCAGCTTAGTTTACTATATCACTCATAGCATCAACTAAACGAGTATATTACAAAATGCAACTTATTTATTATATCGCTCATTTTTAAAATATTTCAAAACTCATAGCTTCATCTGAACCAATATATTACAAAATGCAGCTTAGTTATTATATTACTCATTTGCAAAATATTACGAAACTCATAGCTTCAACTGAACGAGAATATTACAAAATGCAGCTTAGTTATTATATCACACATTGCTTCAACTGAACGAGTATGTTACAAAATGCAGCTTAGTTATTATATCACTCATTTGTAAAATAATACAAACTCATAGCTTCAACTGAAAAAGGTATATTTCAAAATGCAGTTTAGTTATTATATCACTCATAGCTTCAACTGAACGAGTAAATTACAAATTGCAGCTTAGTTATTATATCACTCATTTGTAAAATATTACAAAACTCATAACTTCAACTGAACGAATATAGTACAAAATGCAGCTTAGTTATTATATCACTCATAGCATCAACTGAACGAGTATATTACAAAATGCAACTTATTTATTGTATCGCTCATTTGTAAAATATTACACAACTCGTAGCTTCAACTGAACGAGTATATTACAAGATGCAGTTTAGTTATTATATCACACATTGCTTCAACTGAACGAGTATTTTACAAAATGCTGTTTAGTTATTATGTCACTCATTAGTAAAATATTACAAAACTCATAGCTTCAACTGAACGAGTATATTTCAAAATGCAGCTTAGTTATTATATCATTCATGGCTTCAACTGAACGAGTATATTACAAAATGCACCTTAGTTATTAAATCACTCATTTGTAAAATATTACAAAACTCATAACTTCAACTGAACGAATATAGTACAAAATGCAGCTTAGTTACTATATCACTCATAGCATCAACTAAACGAGTATATTACAAAATGCAACTTATTTATTATATCGCTCATTTTTAAAATATTTCAAAACTCATAGCTTCATCTGAACCAATATATTACAAAATGCAGCTTAGTTATTATATTACTCATTTGCAAAATATTACGAAACTCATAGCTTCAACTGAACGAGAATATTACAAAATGCAGCTTAGTTATTATATCACACATTGCTTCAACTGAACGAGTATGTTACAAAATGCAGCTTAGTTATTATATCACTCATTTGTAAAAAATTACAAACCTCATAGCTTCAACTGAAGGAGTATATTTCAAAATACAGCTAATTATTATATCACTCATTTCTAAAATATTACAAAACTCATAGCTTCAATTCAACGAGTATATAACAAAAGGCAGCTTAGATATTATATCACTCATTTGTAAAATATTACAAAACTCATAGCTTCAACTGAACAAGTACATTACAAAATGCAGCTTAGTTATTATACAACACATTTGTAAATTATTACAAAACTCATAGCTTCAACTGAACGAGTATGTTACAAAAGGCAGTTTAGTTATTATATCACTCATTTGTAAAGTATTACACAACTCATAGCTTCAACTGTACGAGCATATTACAAAATGCAGCTTAGTTATTGTATCACTCATTTGTAAAATTTTAGAATAACTCACAGCTTCAACTGAACGAATATATTACAAAATGCAGCACAGTTATTATATCACTCATTTGTAAAATATTACAGTACTTATATCTGCAACTGAACGAGTATATTACGAAATGCAGCTTTTTTATTATATCACTCTTAGCTTCAACTGAACGAATATATTACAAAATGCAGATTAGTTATTATATAACTCATTCGTAAAATATAACAGAACTCATAGCTTCAACGGTGCGAGTATATTACAAAGTGCAACATAATTATTTTATCACTCATCTGTATAATATTACAAAACTCATAGCTTCATCTGAACGAGTATATTGCAAAATGCAGATTAGTTATTACATCACTCATTTGTAAAATATTACAATACTCATAGTGTCAACTGAACGATTATATTATAATATGCAGCTTAGTTATTATATCACTCATTTGTAAAATATTACAAAACTCATAGCTTCAACTGAAGGAGTAAATTACAAAATACAGCTTAGTTATTATATCACTCATTTGTAAAATATTACATAACTCATAGCTTCAACTAAACGAGTATATTACAAAATGCAGCTTAGTTGTTATATAACTCATATGTAAAATATTACAAATCTCATAGCTTCCACTGAACGAGTGTATTACAAAATACAGCTTAGTTAACATATAACTCATTTGTAAAATATTACAAAACTCACAGCTTCAATTGAACGAGTATATTACAAAAGGCAGCTTAGTTATTATATCACACATTTGTAAAATATTACACAACTCATAGCTTCAACAGATCGAGTATATTACAAAATGCAGGTTAGTTATTATATCCCTCATTTCTAAAATATTACAAAACTCATAGCTTCAACTGAACGAGTACATTTCAAAATGCAGTTTAGTTATTATATCACTCATAGCTTCAACTGAACGAGTAAATTACAAATTGCAGCTTAGTTATTATATCACTCATTTGTAAAATATTACAAAACTCATAACTTCAACTGAACGAATATAGTACAAAATGCAGCTTAGTTATTGTATCACTCATAGCATCAACTGACGAGTATATTACAAAATGCAACTTATTTATTATATCGCTCATTTATAAAATATTACACAACTTATAGCTTCAACTCAACGAGTATACTACAAGATGCAGTTTAGTTATTATATCACACATTGCTTCAACTGAACGAGTATTTTACAAAATGCAGCTTAGTTATTATATCACTCATTTGTATAATATTACAAAACTCATAGCTTCAACTGAAGGAGTATATTACAAAAAGCAGCTTAGTTATTATATCACTCATTTGTAAAATATTACAAAACTCATAGCTTCAATAGAACGAGTACATTACAAAAGGCAGCTTAGTTATTATATCACTCATTTGTGAAATATTACAAAACTCATAGCTTCATCTGAACGAGTATGTTACAAAAGGCAGCTTAGTTATTATATGACTCATTTGAAAAGTATTACACAACTCATAGCTTCAAGTGCACGAGTATATTACAAAATGCAACTTAGTTTTTATATCACTCATTTGTAAAATATTACAAAACTCATAGCTGCAACTGAACGAGTATATTGCAAAATGCAGCTTTGTTATTACATCACTCTTAGCCTCAACTGAACGAATATGTTACAAAATGCAGCTTAGTTATTTTATCACTCATTCGTAAAATATTACAGATCTCGTGGCTTCATCTGAACGAGTATATTACAAAATGCAGCATAGTTATTAGATCACTCATCTGTAAAATATTACAAAACTCATAGCTTCA
This sequence comes from Diploptera punctata, assembly GCA_030220185.1. Taxonomy (NCBI): domain Eukaryota; kingdom Metazoa; phylum Arthropoda; class Insecta; order Blattodea; family Blaberidae; genus Diploptera; species Diploptera punctata. Next base: position 1,848,409 of record JASPKZ010004217.1, on the reverse strand, counting down.
ACTGAACGAGTATATTGCAAAATGGAGCTTAGTTATAATATCACACATAGCTTCAACTGAACGAGTGTATCTCAAAATGCAGCTTAGTTTTGTAAAATATTTCAAAACTCATAGCTTGAACTGAACGAGTATATTACAAAATGCAGTTTAGTTATTACATCACTTATTTGTAAAATATTACGAAACTCTTAGCTTCAACTGAACGAGTATATTACAAAGTGCAGCTTAGTTATTATATCACGCATTTATAAAATATTACAAAACTCATAGCATCAACTGAACGAGTATACTACAAAAGGCAGCTTAGTTATTATATCACTCATTTGTTAAATATTTCACAACTCACAGCTTCAACTGAACGAGTATATTACAAAATGCAGCTTAGTTATTATATCACTCATAGCTTCAACTGAGCGAGTATATAACTAAATCCAGCTTAGTTATTATATCACGCATCTGTAATATTTTACAAAACTCATAGCTCCAACTGAAGGAGTGTATTACAAAAGGCAGCTTAGTTATTATATCACTCATTTGTAAAATATTACAATCACATAGCTTCAACTGAACGAGTATATTACGAATGTAGCTTGGTTAGTATATCACTCATTTGTAAAATATTACAAAACTCATAGCTTCAACTGAACGAGTATATTACAAAATGCAGCTCAGTTATTATATCACTCATAGCTTTAACTGAACGAGTATGTTACAGAATGCAGTTTAGTTATTATATTACTCATTTGTAAAATATTACAATCACATAGCTTCAACTGAACGAGTATATTACGAATGTAGCTTGGTTATTATATCACTCATTTGTAAAATATTACAAAACTCATAGCTTCAACTGAACGAGTATATTACAAAATGCAGCTCAGTTATTATATCACTCATAGCTATAACTGAATGAGTATATTACAAAATTGCAGCTTAGTTATTATATCACTCATTTGTAAAATATTACAATCACATAGCTTCAACTGAACGAGTATATTACGAATGTAGCTTGGTTATTATATCACTCATTTGTAAAATATTACAAAACTCATAGCTTCAACTGAACGAGTATATTACAAAATGCAGCTCAGTTATTATATCACTCATAGCTTTAACTGAACGAGTATGTTACAGAATGCAGTTTAGTTATTATATTACTCATTTGTAAAATATTACAATCACATAGCTTCAACTGAACGAGTATATTGTAAAAGGCAGCTTATTTATTATATCACTGATTTGTAAAATATTACACAACTCATAGCTTCAACTGAATGAGCATATTACAAAATGCAGCTTAGTTATTATGGTACTCAATTGTAAAATAATACAAAACTCATAGCTTCAACTGAACGAGTATATTACAAAATGCATCTTAGTTTTTATATCACTCTTTGTTAAAATATTACAAAATTCATAGCTTCAACTGAACGAGTATATTACAAAATGCAGCTTAGTTATAGTATCACGCATTTGTAAAATATTACAAAACCCATAGCTTCAACTGAACGAGTATATTAGAAAATTCAGCGTACCATGAAATTAGGAAGGTTGTTCTAACCTTAACATTAACTTTCATAGAAAAGCAAGCATTTTGGAAATTGAAGAACTGTTAAAATATAACTAACTCTCTGGCACTATCGAATTATAGGTTCATGACCGCGCGGAGAAACTCTCCATATATTCCAATCCTGGACTAATATTTTCCAGTCATACCCAGTATAATCTACTTCCCTCAAATAATGGCTAATATTATTCTCCCATGTGATTTTTGGCCTGTCTACTGGACGCTTTCTCTATTAATTTCATACCAGAGCTTCCATGCCCCTCTTTCATTTCCCATTCGTGACATACGCCTTGCCCATCGCTTAACTGTTCTTATTATATCTGGCTTCTTATAAATATCATGTTGCTCAATGTTATGTAGTTTTTTCCATTCAGCTGTCTGCTCATCTGTCTTTGGTCCAAAAAAATTCCTAAGAACGTATTATTTTCTGAGAGGAAGAAGAGATATCGGACGTCCTCGGAAGAGATGGTCTTAGATCTATAAGTGAAGACGGAACAGGCAATCTATTTTTAAACTAGGAAGTGAAAGAAAATAACTTTATTTTCAAATAAATCTTCTTTCCTCTCTTAAAGTAAGGCCCATATTTCGCATCCATATAATATAACTGGGTGAATAACAGTTATATATTTTTTCAGTGTAGGGTTTGTTGGAAGGAGTGGGACGATAGGAGTCCCTGTAATGCATAATAGCATGGATTTCCAGAATTGAGCCTATGTTTAATTTCTTTTTGCATATCATTCCTATCTTTAATTATTGTTCCTAGATATTTGAATTCAGTCATTTATTTAAAATTTTCATCATGTGTCATTGTGTCTATTTCCATAGTGAAATATATTTAGGCCTATATGTGTGACCATACTATGTATTTAGTTTTATTGAGGTATATTTCCAGTCCTAATATCTTAGTGTTACTCAATTAGAGCTTGCGTGTTGATCCTTAGTATCTCCTCGCTATCGCCTAATAATACTATATCAGCATAAACTAGTAGCTTTCTAACACGATTGAGTTGTAGCCCTTCGTAATCCTCTATATATTTGATAGAATGTTGTAGCAGCTACAAAATTGAATAGTAGAGAAAATAGTGCAACCCCTTGCTTTAACTCAAAGTTATCTTAAAACTGTTTGCCTGCACGCACCCTCCTCTATGTGATATTTAGGCATATTCGAATAATTCTAACTAGTTTATTTAAGAATTCCAAATTTCAGCAGGATACTTACCCTTAGTGGAATCGATATCCGCGTTTCTTAACGGTTGTATTTTGCGGTGAAAGATCGTCACTTTTTCGGCCAAGGTACTTTTTTCGTCTGGTTTATCGCACAAGTTTATTAAGGTATGTGAATATTATTGAATAGGACATGATTTATAGTTACTTTCATTCACCTTACGGAATTATGTTTATTAATGTGATATTTTGCTGAGTCAGTTATGTATTCTGTCATTCTTCATTAATATATAACCCCCAGATATAACATAATTATAAATCTCATTCGAAAAATGAGACAGGCTGCACATCATGCACGCGATAAAACATGTGACAATATTTTATTATTCTTATGTTAATTTTTAATCAGGTGTTGGTTGGAATTTACACATACTATTATACGGTATTTAAAAATATCATTGATTTGTTCTTAGCAACAGTGTACATTCCTAGAAACCTTAATCATGATAGGTTTATGGATTGATACATTGCCATTTGAACTGTGGATTCTTGTTGTGGGATAATTAGAGTACATCTAGGAAACATTTTGCTTTGCGAATCATTTGAGGAGTTGCACATAGAGATCACCGCAAACCATTCTATATTGAAAATGGTATAATTTTACTTTCTGTGTATAATTTCGCCTGTCTGCTGTATGTCAAGGATAATATTAAAAATCCATATGTTTTTCAATATTTATTATAGACATATAGGTATGTACAAATGAATACAAATATTATACAATAACTAACTCACTGGCACTATCGAACCCATAGGTTCAAGGCCGCGCAAAAATAACAAATATTATACCATGGTAAACAAATTTGATAGTACATCTATAGGCCTAATTTTATTTGTAGTGGTTCCGCATCATGTAATAAATTTGTCTATGCAGAAATTCAGAAACCAGTTAGGGCATTTTTATTTTTTAATTCAATCTAAAGTGTCGATTATTTTTGTATTCAAGTCTATTTTAATAATTTTACAACCATATCATATTATACACTCAGATATCTTTAGCCTGATCTATATATGTACATCCTTTCTAATATTTGTATTTAAAGTTTATACAATACTATTCAATTTGACTTTAGTGGTATACTTTATTGTTTCTCTCATCCTTATATTAGTCATACTGTTTTTAACATAAATATGAATCTATAGGCCTATATTTGCATTGTATTACAGTCATTTGTTTGAATTATTATTTGTGATATAGGCCTATTAACACAATATAACATGAATTGCTTCGTTATTATTATTATTATTATTATTATTATTGTCCCGCGCCGTAGCCGAGTGGTTAAGGCAAGAAGCCTTTGGCGCAGAGCTACGGGACTTGAGCTGGTTCGAGTCTCCATGGGGAAAGACATTTTTCTCATGGAATTTCGGACACTATGCGACCGGTGCCCACCGAGTATCGTGAGGAATTTGGGTAGCTCAAGGTTGAGAATACCAGCTATAAAGGCTGGGGGATCCGACATGCTGACCACATGTCACCCCTACACTAGCTAGATGATCGTCTATCTCTGTGATTAACACATGTGGATGTGAGGCAAGCAGCCGGCTGGTCAGCCAAGGGCCTTCTAGGCCTGTCGCGCATGGAGTTTTTTGTTATTATTATTATTATTATTATTATTATTATTATTATTATTTCTTATGAAACAATAATGATTATTTTCGTTTTATTGCATATACTTTTAAACTATTAATATAAAATTATAGAATATTCACCTGAAAGGTCCGTCTCCTCAACTTAATTATCATTTAACTGTAGCGCTTTCGGGACTTGTCCCATCATCGGCCGATGACGGGACAAGTCCCGAAAGCGCTACAGTTAAATGATAATTAAGTTGAGGAGACTGACCTTTCAGGTGAATATTCATCGGCCGATGATGGGACAAGTCCCGAAAGCGCTACAGTTAAATGATAGTTAAGTTGAGGAGACGGACCTTTCAGGTGAATATTCTATAATTTTATATTAATTTGAATAAACCTCAACGGAACACGTCATGAATCTTGTAAAACTTTTAAACTACATAATTAAAAATAACCCTCTTACTCGTGTCCGGCATAATCCCAGGCTCAGGTACGAGATAAATTGAAATTCTTTATTATTAATGACCTGTATTATTCACGGACGAAGGTGACCAGGTTCGTCATACTCTCACAGGAGCAGATGATATGAAACGAAATGGAGTAAATGTGTAAGCAGAAGTGATGGAATCAAGTTTTCGGCAGGGAAAACAGGAGAAATCGCGAGAAAATCTGTCATGGCTCCAATTCGTCCACTACGAACTTCACATGGAGAAACAGAAACGCTAGATCGAGAGCCAGTGACTAACCACCTGCGCTACAGAACATCCAATATTTTAAGATTAATTGATAGCTTTATATCAATACTATACTTGAAAAGTGGGCTCTAGTTGAATGACTTATCCTTGATTTTTCAGTTTATTGTTGTGAATTATAACTCTTCTTCTGTATTTAGTAGCATTTTAAAATATTTTAAAATATTTAAAACAATTTTTATAACTTTATTTTAGAATTTTTAAGTATTTATTCAAATACACATATTGTGATGGTGACTTGCTATTTTCTCCAGAGAGTATAATACATAGTTGGAACCTGTGGGTTATCCAAGGTTGCGATTATTAAGGAGTGAATAATCCACCCTGCGATAACTATGTAATATAAACGAAAAACGCACAAGTAACTATACAACCAGCGATAAACCCACGGCTCTGTCGATAACACAGCATCTCCGTCATAATAACCGATTTATGTCCGAATTTAACAAACATAAAACAAAACAAAAAAGGTGTTTCGTGGGATCCACCCTAGGTTAGAGTAATTGAATTAGGTTAACTGTGAGTTAGTTAGTTAACTTTAGGTTCGTGACATTTTAAATGTGTCTAAATAAATAAAACAAAAAAAAAGGTGTTTCATGGGATCCACCCTAGGTTAGATAATTGAATTAGGTTAAGTGTGAGTTAATTAGTTAGCTTTTAGGTTCGTTACATTTTAAACGTGTCTAAATACTGAAAATAATTACCTGCAACAAGAGTGGTCGTGATAGGAAATAGTCCCCCATCAGCGATAACCCTCTTCATAAATCTATGACAAGGAACGATAACCTACTAGGCAACGATAATAATCGATATGTGGTTCTATGGTGGGTTATCGCTGGCTCTATAAACTCTGGCGCATGCGCACTGTTGATCTATAGGCCTTCGAAAATATACCAGATATGTTAAAGTGGACAATCCCGAAAAGTGTAACAATGTTAAGAACTAAAGAACATGGTATTAATAGGAGCAAATGTATTGTTTATTCTAAGTAGAAATATTCAAACTTACGTCACTCTGAGTTGAATACTAAGTGTGACGTTAAAAAACTGCGCTACAAGCAGATCAAACTTCTGACTGAAGTATAATAATCGGCGATCACAATTTCCTCTTAGCATGGCGTAATTCCATACAATTTAATCTAAGGTATGGGTAGAATATACAAAAATGCAACAAGAACATATTCCTCTCTCAGTGCAAAATAATAAATAATTGTAATCTTAGTCTTTGAAAAAATATAATAAATTACTCACAGGGTTTATATTATATCAAATACGCAATAAGAGCATATTCCTATCTCAAAATAAAATAAACTATAACTTTAGTTTCAGATGAAGTAACCGTGCAGATTCTCCTAATAGTTAAAATATTCACAATATTTAAAACGTTTTCCTTCTCTCTCTCTCTCTCTCTCTCTATATATATATATATATATATATATATATATATATATATATATGTCGTGTAAGCGGCTTCGAATTGCGCGGGTGAGTCGGCCCTAGCAAGTTAGTGACCGGCAGAGCCGCTTGAATTATCTGGAATGTGTTGCCAGACGTTTCTACCGGCCTCTCCCTTCCCTTTGGAGAAGGATGCACGTCTAGAGGATTCTGGGCGCCGAAATTGCGCGAAGCTATTACTAGAGCTTTCCTGCCGCTTATATAAAGACTGGAGGAGAAGACCAGTCAGTCAGTCAGTGTATAGCGATAGTCTATCGTTGGATGGCGAGATGTTAATTGTGATCGAAACTGTGAGGAAGGACTGTGTCTGCAACTGTGTTAGAAGTGATTGTCTAATAAACCTTTAAAAGAAGAATAGTTATGAGATAAAATTGTGATTGAAGATTTAGTGATAATTGTGAGAAGAAAATAAAGTGAAAAGAAAAATTTTACATAGCACCTGTGTACTTATTTAAGTCCAAATAAGTTAAAAGGAAAACCCTGTGCCATCGGTGACAATATTTTCGAAGACACATTAAATGTTGTCTGGTACCGATGCCTGGATTTGGATAAAAGAAGGGTAGGGATAAACCAATCAATCATAAATCACTTACGTAAATTACATACTTGCAGGCTTCAATATACGGAGTAAATATACTTTGAGATTTTTTGTGAATTTGTTTTGTATTAGTTATTATAAGATATTCTATTTAAATTTATTATATACAAATTATTTCAACTTAAGGTCGTGGGTTCGATTCCCGGTGGAGCCAGGTTTTTTAAACTGCCCCAAGCTTCTGGCGGCACTGTGGCCCTGAGGTCGACTCATCCTCTAATGGAAATGAATACCAGAAGCTTGTTATGGGAGTAAAAGCGGCCGTCACGCAGGGCTGACAGCCCGGCTGACATCAGGGGCCGATTGTCTAGAAAAACTGGGAGCCTTAACCTCCTCCTACTCCAAGGACCTCCTACGGCCTGTAGTGTGATCACTTTACTTTACCTTATTTAAATTTGTTTTATTGTTATTTCTTGTACATACGTTATGGTTAAATTCACAATCTGAGATGTCAGGTATTTAGGATATAATTTGTGAAGGTGGAGAACCATATTAACAGTTGTTTAAATTCTTTTACGATTTAATACTCCGAAAACAACTATGACTCAACGCACGTACAATATATCTGTTTTGCACTATTTTCTTAGGAATACAAATGTTGTAGCAATTTTTGAAACTACTGCTGTGTTTAAAGCAATTACTTGACGTAACAACTTACCAAAATAATGTTTTGTCATGCGATTCTTGCTTCTACTTAATTCCTTATTGATTTTATACGTCAAAGCTACGTAATAACTAGAGTGGTTCCCATGTTGATAATATTTTCTACAGAGTATGTCAATAAAATTAACCAAAGCACACAAGGAATACAAACCTATATTGAAACTTCTAAATTGTAATAATAACAATAATCTTATGTATTGACTTCAAGATCATCATAATAATAATCTTCTTCTACTTCTTTAGCTTCAAGGTTAGGCTGTAAGCCTGTGCCGACTCAAAGGCATTTCCCTCCATCTGGTCATGGGGCGTCCAACGGAACGTTTACCTCTTGGAATATATTGTGAAGCCTTGTTTTGATAGACGTGATATCTCTATTCTATTTTTATGTTGAAACCATTTTAATTTGTTGTCTATCAATTTATTTGGTAATTCATATATTTGTAATTGTTCTCTAATGTCGGTAGTGCGGATATGATAATAATAATAATAATAATAATAATAATAATAATAATAATAATATTATTATTATATATACATTTTTATTTAAATTGAGAGATTTAGACTATAATGCCTTACCTTCCACTCAATCGGTAAAGTAAGATATACAAAATTTGTTTTTAATAATAATAATAATAATAATAATAATAATAATAATAATAATAATAATAATAATAATAATAATAATAATTAATGCTTTATTTATTCTGGCAGAGTTAAGACCATAAAGCCTTCTCTTCCACTCAAACAGCACAAATACAAATAAATATTTGACAAATATAGATATACACTATACTAATTATAAACAATTAAAGATACATTAAATGTAGCAATGTAAATTTCATGTACAAACAACATTTTATAGGATAATAACATTAATAATACTTACGATAATAATAATAATATATGATAAATTATACGAGAAACACCAATTAATATATGTACCTTACACTAGGTAATAATGAAGTCGAGGTTAGAGCAAATATAAATTTAGATTTATTTTAAAAGTTGTCAATGTCCGGCAGCCCCTTATTTCTTGTGGTAGGGAATTCTAGTTGCGAGAAGTGAAGATGGTATATGACATGGAGTGATGTGATGTCCTATGTTGAGGTATATTAAGCAAGAGTCTATGTTGTGGTCTTGTGTTTAAGTTATGGTTTGAGGATAGATACTGGAAACGGGATGATAAATAATTGGGAAACGAGGTATGTGGGATCTTAAATAAGAGAATTAGACAGTGCGATTTTCTTCTCTCTTTTAGATGTAGCCATGACAATTCGTGAAATAATGGAGAAATATCATCGTATTTCCGAACATTAAATATGAATCTGATACACATATTATGGACACGCTGCAGTTTGTCCAACAATCCGTCACTTATGTCAGTTAGCAGAACGTCACAGTAGTCAAAATGCTGCATTACTAAGGTTTGGATTAAAATTCTTTTAAAAGCTGTAGGAAGAAAACTTTTGAGACGCTTTAGGGAATGCATTATGGAGAAGATCTTTTTAGATGTTTGTTTTATCAACTTTTATAAGATTCATGATGTGTTCCGTTGAGGTTTATTCAAAATTAATATAAAATTATAGAATATTCACCTGAAAGGTCCGTCTCCTCAACTTAATTATCATTTAACTGTAGCGCTTTCGGGACTTGTCCCATCATTGGCAGGATTCAAAACTGGTGTTTCACTGAAGATCTGGTAGAGGGGGTTACATGTATTGGGTTCGTTTTCGTTTATCAGGCTGTCGTTGTGAGCTGCTTTCATGATTGATGGAAATCATGAAAGCAGCTCACAACGACAGCCTGATAAACGAAAACGAACCCAATACATGTAACCCCCTCTACCAGATCTTCAGTGAAACACCAGTTTTGAATCCTGCCGATGATGGGACAAGTCCCGAAAGCGCTACAGTTAAATGATAATTAAGTTGAGGAGACGGACCTTTCAGGTGAATATTCTATAATTTTATATTAATGTTTGTTTTACTTGGACATGCCAATTTAAATTAGAATCTAAGTAAAGTCCCAAGTTTTAACGACGTCGGTATAAGGAATTTGTTCATAATCTAATATGACAACCGACATATTGCCATTGTTTATATAGTGTAATAGTCTTGGATGTCCGATAATTATTACTTGCGTTTTGTTTATATTTAGTTTTAGCCCATATTGTCTGGACCATAAAGATATATGCCTGAGGTCAGTGTTTACTTTGTCAATATATTCATTAATTTCGTCAGGCCTAAAGTGTGTGTAAATCTGTAGGTCGTCGGCGTAAAGATGATGCTTGCAGTTTTGTAGTTTCTTGGTCACGTCATTAATATAAATCGAGAAGAGAAGAGGAGCGAGGACGCCGCCTTGAGGTACCCCTTTCCACACCAAGCGCCAGGAAGAAATGCGATTATTAACAGAAACTGATTGCTGACGATTAGTGAGGTAAGATCTAAACCAATGAAGGCAGTTTTCCGACGGATGTAGTGTCTTTAGTCTCGCTAGCATTAAGTCTATATCTACTGTGTCAAAGGCTTTGCTGTAGTCGAGTAGGACTATTGCGGTGAGTTTGCTTTTGTCCATTGAGTCTCTTATGTCCTCTACAATGTCAAGTAGTGCAGTACTTGTGTGATGTCCTCTTCTAAAACCAGACTGATGTTCATCAAGTAAGTCGTGTGTGGTGAGGTAGTCTGTTAACTGTGAGTGTATTATGCGTTCCAGTGCTTTAGATAAACAGGGAAGAATACTAATTGGTCTATAATCATCGAGTGTTGAATGTTTTTAACTATAACACTGGACAACAGCCAAAAAGTTACGGAAGTGAAAATGACCGTTTTATATCAAGATGAAACTCCTAATTACGAATATGACAATTAAAATGATGGCAGTGGCCTGGTTTTCAAATTATCAGTATGCCTAGAGTTACTGCATATGCTGTGAATATTCTAGTCATTGTGGCGATCAAGGAAACACCCTTTGCTGAGGGGAGACAGTGGCAGCTGTATAATATGGATAAGATTTATCTTAAAGGGTTCGTGTTTACTCCAACAGGTTGTGAAATCGGTAAAAGTGGAATTTAGTGAGTGAACAATGGTTTGTGTCTTGGTATATTTCTTATATAGATGTGCAGTATTGTCGTGTAGAACACATGTGTCATGTGTCTCTATTTTCTCAGATACATTTTTAAAATTAAGATTGCAGTGTAATGAAAGTTAAATGCCACGAAATTTCTGTGAATAGTCCACATAACGTTTGTTATGTTTGCGAAAAAGTAACGTTCACATCGCGAAAGCGACATTGGGATGGGATTTTTTAGCTCAAATTGTTTAGGTTTGGTGTCCGAGGGATATGGGTACATGGACGGTTTGATGCTCCGGACTGCTCAGGTTCAGGGTTCGGTAAGAGCTGGATTCTCATCAAAGGTTCACGCGAGGAATATTAAAGTGATACAAATAATTAGGTAAATCACTGGAGGCTGTCGTGGAGTCAACACAATTGAGTAATTTATTTTCACAAATGTATACACTAGTCTGTCCTCGGACTGCTATCTTGAGTTCCAAAGCACAATGTAGGAGATGATCTTGACTTTGTCGACATTTAAATAAACTTATATTAATGTTTTATTAGAGTTGCGAGAAATGCGCCCTGTCTTTTTGTATCTTATTGTGAAAGTGTAATTTGTTAGTTTGGGGATTTATGTCTAGTTGACAGTACCTTGTATTACAAAGTGACAGTTCGAATTCCTTTCCCTACTGTGTTCAGCAACTCGGCTCCTGGAAAAACCATGAGTTATGCCGGGATTTCCTGAGTAATAACTGTATGATGTTGGTAATTTATTAAACTTTATATAAAAATCTTATACTGTCCTAATTATCAATTTATTTATATTTTCATTGTACTACAAATGGTTCACTGATTATTTTGAATACAAACTCGGTATACTTCGGATTATTATTACTCTTTCATATTTCAGCCTATATTACATTTTAATAAAATTCCTTTTTATTGTATTAGATACTGGGAAACAATTCCTAGACCTAATATCGGTACACACATAACTCAATTTATTAAAAAAGCGTACCATTATTTATTTCGGGTGCAAAATAGAGGATCTTGACAAAAATGTTGTTCCACATATTTACTACAATTGATGTTCTGCAAATCTTAGTGACTGGTTGAAAGGAAAGAAGAAATTCCCATGATTTGGAGACAAACTAATCATGTAAGTGATTGTTATTTCTGTATGGTCTCACCAGTTAAGTTTATTTTAAAGAAAAAGAGGTCAGCCTTGAATTATCCCAACATTTCCCTCAGCTATTCGTCTGGTGCAACACTCTAAATAGGTTCATATTCCAGTACTACCAGACTCCTATAATATTGATTCAGGTGAACTTAATCCAGCACTTCGGAAAAAAAAATTCCAGATCATCCACATCGCATGATCCTGACTTCAATCCTGACATTCCAACTCAGTCACACAGAATGATTAAAGATGAATTAAATGATCTTGTCCAAGACTTCGAACTCTCAAAATCCAATGCAGAGCTCCTGGCATCGCGACTTACACAGTTTAAACTATCTTGGCGAGAAAGTAAAAGTCATTGCAAATAGAACACGCCAGAAGCCACTTGCGCAATTTAAAAAAAATAATCACATTGTATTCTGCAACAATATACAAGGTCTAATATCTGCTATAAACATCCAACACATACCAGAAGAATGGAGATTATTTTAAGATTCATCAAAGTTGAGAATTAAGGCAGTGTTACTGATGGTGCTTACAAAATTTGCGAGACTATTTACAACTAAAATTAAGGAAGATATTTTTATAGGTTCCTAGGTCAGAGAACTCTTCACGGATAAACAATTTTCGTAACTTTTGAAAAGAAAAGAAAATAAAAAAATCGTGGAATCATTCAGAGCAGTTGCCTTAAATTTCTTGGAGAACCGTCATGTGGACTTTTTGCTGGAAAACTGTGGTGCAGTTTCTGATGAACATGGAGAACATTTTCATCAGACGATCTCATCATTTGAAAGAAGACGAAACCAAGGCAAATAGAATACATATATGCTAACTATTGTTGGTAAGTTGTGAGAGATGTTCCCGAGGTCCATTACAGCAGACAAGCTAAAAGCAAACACCATTAACTGAGGTAAGCTATTCTTAATATTACCAGAATTAAGGAAGGAAACATTTTTACATAAATATATCTTTCACAATTACGAAAGAAACTAAACCACTGCCGACAATTTAATTTTCATTGTCATGTTCAGCATGAACAAATACATAGAAATCTGGTAATTTCAATCCCGTAACTAACAAAAATAAAATTTGTTGTCCAATGTGATTAAGACCCAAAGTAATATTAATTACTGCTCATATTAATATGCACTCGAAATAAAAACAACAGTTTTAAATATAACAGACTCTATAATTATTTGCTATCATGAATAATAATTTGAGATTTACTAAGTAAATTATTACGATAAAGTGACACTACTGTAGAGCTTTCGGAATTCATGTTAATTTTTATTTGAAAGTGGCTCCCAACCGGCAGCTCCAGATTTTTACTAGTAGTGAATTCCAATAACCGGAAAGTGAGATAGTGAAAAAAAAGAGATGTTATCTGTAAAAGAGTACGTTCAATGTTTAATTTAACAAAGATATAGTGTTATGGTTAAAGAATATAATATGTAAGCGAGCTGAAAGATATCTGGGGTCAGAGGAGTGGATGATTTGGGACAGTAGATTAACAGAATATAAAGTTCTTCTGTCATTCAGTCGGAGCCATGATAGTAATTCAGTAGATGCAGAAACATTGTCATATCTTCGGATATTACAAATATATATATATATATATCGCATGCGGTATGAACACATTCGCCTTGTTTGTCAGTACTGTAATCAAGTCAGTCAGTAATATATATCACCGTAGTCGAAATGTCGCCTGACGAGTGTCTATACTAATTTGTGTTTAGTTATTTCAGATGTTATAATATATTGTGATTTATTTGTATTTAGTGGAAAACCAAATTTATTTGTTCAATTTAAAATCTATCATGTCATTGTTCATTCCGTCAATGGGTTCTGTAACGTAATTTTGTTCAAAATTTAAATATATTTGTGAATCGTCTGCAAAAACATGATATCGGCAGTGTGGTGATTATTTGCGAAGTCATTTACATGCAAATAACATAGGTCGTAACATTTAACCTCGAAGCACTCCCACCACTGTATTTCACCAAAAAGAAGAAGAAGACGAAGACTGTTTACCTATGGATACACACATGCTGACGGTAACATCATAGTCAAACAGTTGTCAGATAATGACAGTGTTTTTAATTTTGCCAGCAACAAATCAATATCAACCGAGTTAAAAGAATTGTTAAAGTGAAGTAGAGTTAATGCAGTCAGTTCGCTTCTGCACATTGCTTAAAGAATGTTTTACACAACTTTCAGAAGTGCAGTTGCAACAGAGAGTCTGGTTCTAAAACTGGATTGACTTCCGTCAAGTAAGTGGTAAGATTCCAGAAAATCTGCCATTTGTTTATATACTAATGTGTTCTAGGGATTTGGAGAAGGTAGGAAGAATACTAATTGGTCTGTAGCCTCTGAGCCATGTCGGAATAATTTTTTTGTCTAAATGTTTTACAATTACCATTTTCCATTTCGTTAATAAGATGTCGGTAATAATAGAGGGATTGAATATGTGTATTACAGTTAGAAGTATTACGTGAAGCATCTTCGTTAAGAGAGAGAGAGAGAGATATCATTTTGATCATCTTGTGCTTACAATTTATTATGTTTCAGTGCTTTCCAGACGTCAATCGGTGTAATATTAGTGAAATAGAATTTATCTCGTGTCGGAGGTGTATAGAACTATAGTTTGTCAATGGCTTATTGTTTAAATAAAGATTCGGCGGGAGAAGTACAAAAGTGGTCATGTAAGTCGTCGAGTGTAAGTCTGCTGGAGATTTTGTTACTGCGTATGCGCAGGGATTTACTGATCTTTTCATATTTATTTTATGCTGAGAGTAGGTGAGATAAAGGAGTACCGGTAGGCATGTCGTATTTTCGCGTTGCATATAGCCCAATTAGTAGAAATACACAAACGTTTGCAAGTTTTAAAGTTGGCTATGGGTTTATTTCATCGGTGTTTTTGATAAACTGAGTATCTTTTTATGTAAAGCGATTTAATTATGTCTCTCATCCAAGATGCAGGAGGTTTGATGATTCTTTTTGTTTTGAGAGGAGCATATTTTTTCTGTATTTCTGGATCACAATGTCATTAAATATTCTAACTTTTTTGTCTATGTGTCTTTCAGTCCACACTGTCTGCCAAGGTAATTTAAGTGCATCGTCAATTAATCTGTCGTGATCAGTGAACTTTAAGTCTCGGTAAGTTATTATCTCAGAACAAAGTTTACGGCAGTGGAAGGAATATTAAATATTCCTTAAATTTTAATATAAACAATTCCATGAGTCGATATTCCAGGAGCCGCCTGTTGTCCACTTGTTTCACTTTCCCTGGATTATTTTGTCACGCTTAATTCTAGGAACGTTTCGTAATAACTAGTATAATGTGTTGGCCCTGAAGGGAGTATTGTCATGTTGCAAGAATCAAACACTATCCTGAGGTGTTTGGTGGTGTTAGGTTGCTCTGCAAGTAAGTCTCCCATAACTAAAACGTATTCATATTGTGAAATTAGATTAAATAAACCATTTCCCTAAGTAATGCAACAGCAACTTATCTTTGTAATCAACCTGCAGATGTAATAAAACACTTCAAAACAATAACCTCATGGACATGGTTTATAAGAACGCGGGATAAGTGATTATAACAACAACTGTGACATTTGAAGGATGACTGTTAGTTTACATGTCTGTGCATATTGTAATTCTGTGGCACCATGCATAAAACCCATAACCCTCAAATTAAAAAAAAAGAGTTAATATTATTAATGTAATATTGGAGCTGTCATTTATCATCCCTCACATTTTGATTGCTGCACAATTAGTTAAACAGAAGATCCAGAGATGGACAACACATTGGAGGTTCACTTCAGATAGGAAATCTCCATGCATGAATCTTCATTTTCTCAGAACTACTTAAATGAGGGTTATTGGTTTCATGTATGGTGCCACAGAATTGTGATGTGCGAGGAATTATTATGAATAGAAGAGAGAAAATAAAATACAGTGCCGGTCTGTAAGCTTTTCCTGTTGAAAAAAACACCAAAGAATCCTCCAGACTTAGCGTTTTTGTCGAATATATTAATTGATATCCACGGTACAACAATCTTCTGAACATATGTAATACGGAGGACTTTGGAATTTAATTCAGGCACTTGCTGTTCAATCTAGCTATTAAAATTTGTAAAACACCACTCCTAATTAAAGGTTTGTGGAGGAAGTTGGAATATAGCACTGTAGAAGACAGATGTATCTAAATCATTCTTAATTCCTGGTCCAGAAATTCTTAGTGTAAACAGGATCTCAAGTCCGAAATAAGAGGCCTCTGTGAAAAAAACTTTGTAGGGCCTTTCACGCCCAGATTTTAAATGTGTCGCTAATGACTTGATGTTAAATAAAATATTAACTGACCTAGAATATTTTCCATTTGCGCATTTGATTTAAACTAGTTGTAGAAGATTGCAGTTTGGAAACTTGTTATTACTAACAACAGAACCTTCAGAACAGTCTCCGGCAGGGTTTGCCAGTTAGAGTTCTGCTTGTGGTCGTACTTGGCTTCGACTCTCAACATATCTAATAGGATGCATCAGTGATAACAGAACTAAACAAACAGCCGGTCAAATTATCTAATGTGAAAGTATAATAATAGTGAACCAGAATTCTGCCCGTACAACTTTAAAAAGTGCATTGTATTTTGTATAATTCTACTATTCGCTGGTTGAATGGTCGAGAAGGCCTTATGGCTTTAACTCTGCCAGCTAAAACAAAACATTATTATTATTGTTTTTATTGTTATTATTATTGTTATTGTTATTATTATTGTTATTATTATTGTTATTATTATTATTGTTATTATTATTGTTATTGTTGTTATTAATATTGTTATTATTGTTATTATTATTATTATTATTATTATTATTATTATTATTATTATTATTATTATTATTATTATTATTATTATTATTGGCTCAAGAATTTGAAGATATAGAATATCTCACTAGAAAATTAATACAAGAATATAGTTTATGGGGTTTAAAGATCAATATGGATAAATCTAGATATATGACAATAGGGGATCTTCCTCAAGATTTAATACTAGAAGAAAATTTAGGGACAATTAAATACACTAAAGAATATAAGTATTTGGGAATTAAAATTACTAAAGATGGAAAACAAGAAACAGAGATAAGAAACAGGATCAATATAGGAAAGTGTGCTATATCTGCCCTAAATGGAATAGTATGGGACAAACGTATCTTAAAAGAAACAAAAAAAAAATTTAATACAATAATCAGAAGCATTATTACCTATGGAGCCGATATGTGGGCTTTAAATGCACAAATGAAAGAAAAATTACTCGCCACTGAAATGGACTACTGGAGACGTGCTGCAAGAATATCCAGGAAGGATAAATCAGAAATTCATATATAAAAGAAAAAATGCAGGTACAATATTCAATATTAGATTTTATAAAGAAGAAACAATTAAATTGGTACGGACACATTAGAAGAATGGAAGAAGGAAGACTACCTAAGATAATCATGGATTGGGAACCACAGGGAAGGAAAAAGAAAGGTGGACCAAATATTACGTGGATTCAGGGAATCAATGAAACAAAGAGGAAATGGGAAATAGAAGAAGATATGTGGATGAACAGACAAGAATGGAAAAATGTGTTGAAACAAATGTGTAGTTAACTGTGAACATGGGTACCGGAAAAATGTATATTCATTGTAAAAGCCGGAATAATAAAAAAAAAATTTATTATTATTATTATTATTATTATGGAATTACAGACATTTATTATAATTTTTCAGAACATTTATTACAATCTAGTTCTACATTAAACTTACAATAGCGTCCTATATAATATTCTCTATGCTTATATATTTTATTAATACAATTACTCGTATTTTATACATAATTTAGGTTAATAAATCAGGAGGAATAAAACAGAAAAATTATTTCTCATTTAACTAATCAACACTTACGTGACAGAAAAAAAGATATATTTCAGAACATAAAACTCAAAGGAATTAATGCAAACAGAACAATGTAAGTTATACTTGTTCATAAATAATTTATAATTAACTTACAACAAAGATAGACAGAATGAAATTAAATTGCAACTTAATTTAAATGTTTTATTTTGTATATTAATGAAGGCCTGCTAGAGTTTGGAACCCCACCTTCATTGGATAAGCAAGCTGTCAGGAGTTGTGATGCATCTACTGTTGTTGCCCTGTAACTCTGCTCTAATGTAGCGATCCTGCTTGTTTGCTGGAGAGAGTATTACTGCAATATCTACCTCACGTAATAACAATATAACCAATAACCAACGAAGCATTTTCTCACTAACTCGACATATCCAGACAAATGGATTGGACGGTCCTGAAACTTTAAATAAAAGTACTATCTAGTGTCACGCAATTGCTTCGCTCAAACAAATTTGTTTCATATTTTGTAAATAGTGAAATTTCATAAATGTAGGCCCTACTGTATTAAATATCTAAATATAACTCCGTACGCAACATGCCTTGTAATCCTTTGCCCTACCACCCGGCCAGCAACAGTCCATGATCATTTTTGTTTAAAAGTAATTTCATTTATGTTCATTGGGTGTTTAGCTTAACTTTGCTACCCTATTTGAATTATGTCAATATTTTTCATCCCTCACCGTAACACCTGTAATATTTTGGTTTAATATAAGTGTATTTTTATAATTCCCCTCCATGGTATCTTTACCTTGTCGTGGTGGAGTGGCTTGCGTGCTTAAATGATCCTGAGAGCTATGCCGGCGGTAGCATTGCTGCCGATAGGGTTACCCATGCCGGACTGGTCGAAGGTGATAAGCCAGACGAAAAACGTACCTTGATCGAAAGAGTGACGATCTTTCACCGTAAAAATAAAACCGTCAAGAAATGCGGACATGGGTTCTACTGGGGTAAAATTTTTCGGAGGTCAAATAGTCCCCCATTCGGTTCTCCGGGCGGGGACTACTTCAGGGAACCCATGCCAAAGGCTCAAACACAGGGACATGTTCCTAGGAACATGGAATGTTAGGACTTTATACAATAGCGGGGCACTAGAGATATTAACGCGGGAATTAGATAAATCGCCCTTGGATATAGTCGCTTTACAGGAAGTTAGGTGGCCAGGAGAAGGTAGTCAGGAATCAGGAAGCTTTGCATTATACTACGGGGGTGCAGAAAGACCTGCATTTGGAACAGGTTTTTTAGTCAGAAGGAGGATCCTATCCGCTATCCGAGATATTAAGTTTGTTAGTGATAGGATATCATACATAATTCTAAAGGGTAAACGACATGATTTTATAATTGTAAATGTACATGCCCCCACAGAAGATAAAGATGACAAGATCAAGGATGAGTTCTATGAAGAATTAGAATGCTTATTTGATAGCCTTTCACGATATCATATGAAAATTGTCTTAGGAGATTTTAATGCAAAAGTGGGGCGGGAAGATATATTCAAACCAACAATAGGCAAATTCAGTCTTCATGAAGATAGTAACGACAACGGGGTTAGATTAGTCACCTTCGTCACATCAAAGAATCTCATTGTTAAGAGCACAACATTTCAGCATAAGGATATTCATAAATACACCTGGACGTCCCCAGATGGAGAAACTCGGAACCAGATAGATCATGTATTAGTGGATAAACGCTGGCACAGTAGCATCATCGATGTTAGATCAGTTAGAGGGACAGACTGCAATTCGGATCATCATCTGGTCAGAGTGAAAATCAGACAACGGCTATCGCTTATGAGAGGAACAAACGCTAAAGATGATTCTGTAAAATTTGAATTAAAAAAACTTGAAAAATGATGAAATGCGGGCAAGAATACCAAAGGAAAATTGCTAATAGATTTGAAGTACTGGAATCTTCAGATGACAATGTGGCAAACGAAGAAGAAACTGATATAAATAAAGAATGGGAGGCTATAAGAGATACTATTAAATTGTCAGCATCAGAAAGCATTGGTTGTTTAAAAAAGAGGCAAAACAAGAAATGGTTTGATGAGGAATGTGCCGACATTGTAAAGAAAAGAAAGCTAGCAAAAATGAAATGGTTACACTAGCCAAATGAGGTAAATTTAGAGCAATTGGGTAGTAGTAGACGGGAAACCACCAAGTTACTAAAGAGTAAAAAGAGGGAATATTTGAGAGAGAAGATTAATGATCTTGAAATGAACGCACAAAATAGGAACATTAGAGAATTATATCAGGGAATTAGTATAGAGAAGAAAGGGTTTCAGGCTAGAACAAACATAATTCGGAATGAAAATGGGGATATGATTGCAGATTCCAGGAGTATATTAAATAAGATGGGAAAGTTATTTTAATCAGCTATTAAATGCACATACTGAACAGGACATTGAGGAGGATAAGTTACAGACAGCAGAAATGCTAGTCGCAGAATAAAGTGCATTAGAGGTTGAAATGGCGATTGAAAAATTGAAGATGTATAAAGCATCAGGTTCAGATGAGATCCCTGCAGAACTGATAAAATCAGGGGGAGAAAAATTGATGGACAAGATACGCTGGTTGCTTAGTATGATTTGGGAAAAAGAAGCTCTTCCAGATGAATGGAAAAAATCAATTATCGTACCAATTTATAAGAAAGGAGATAAAACTGATTGCAACAACTATAGGGGCATCTCATTACTTTCAACTTCGTACAAAATTCTAACAAATATATTAGTAAGCAGACTTACTCCCTATATTGATGACATTCTAGGAGATCATCAATGTGCATTTAGAAGAAACAGGTCTACAACAGATCAGATTTTTAGTATAAGACAGATTTTAGAAAATAAATGGGAATATAATGGTACTGTACATCAACTATACGTAGACTTCAAAAAAGCATATGATTCAATTAAGAGGGAGAAGTTATATAGTATCCTGCTGGAGTTCGGAATTCCTAAAAAGTTAGTTAGACTTATACGAATGTGTCTAAATGGCACAAAGAGTAGGGTGCGTGTAGGCAAACAGTTTTCGGACACTTTTGAAATCCAGAATGGGTTGAAGCAAGGAGATGCACTATCTCCTCTACTATTTAATTTTGTACTAGAGCATGCCATTAAATCTTTAGAGAATGAGGAAGGCTTACAACTCAATGGTATTAATAAGCTGTTAGTTTATGCTGATGATGTAGTACTATTGGCCGATAGCAAGGAGACACTAAAGGACAACACGCACACACTATTGAGTAACACTAAGAAATTAGGACTGGAAGTAAATATCAATAAAACTAAATATATGGTCACACGTAGAAATACATTATATAATGGAAATGGACAGCTAATGACAAATGAGGGAAATTTTGAGGAAGTGGCTGAATTCAAATACCTAGGAACAATAATCACAAATAGGAATGAGATGCACAATGAAATTAAACATAGGCTCAATTCTGGAAATGCGTGCTATTATGCATTGCAGAGACTCTTGATGTCCCAACTCCTTTCAAAAAACGTTAAACTGAAAATATATAAAACTATTATTCTACCAGTTATATTATATGTGTGCGAAACATGGACTCTTACTTTAAGGGAGGAAAGGAGATTACAAGTATTTGAGAATAAAGTACTTAGGAAAATGTTTGGACCAAAGAGAGATGAACAGACAGGTGAATGGAGAAGACTACAAAACAATGAACTACATGGTCTTTATAGGAAGCCAGATATAATAAGAACAGTTAAGTCTCGTAGACTGCGATGGGCAGGACATGTTGCACGTATGGGGAATGAAAGACTTGCATGGAAGCTTCTTGTAGGAAAGCCAGAGGGAAATCGCCCAGTTGGTAGACCAAGAATCAGGTGGGAGAATAACATTAACTATGATTTGAGGGAAGTAGATTATACAGGTAATGATTGAAAAACATTTGCTCAGGATAGGGATGTATGGAGAGCTTATGCCCGCGCGGCCATGAACCTACGGGTTCGATAGTGCCAGTGAGTAAGTGAGTAAATAAGTATTTTTATAATTCTATAATAAGGATTACAGATCTAAAAAGAATGTAGACTAATAACTATATAATTCAATTTATATCAGCTATTGTCAAACTGAGTAGTTCCAATAATGAATGAGATATTAAGACAATCAATATAACTCGTATGAAACGGTAAAGCGATTCCTCTACAGGACTTAGGTGGCCCTTTGGGTAGTATACAACGACATGAGATATTGGTCGGGTTGTCAGCCCTGCTAACCCGTGGAACCTACGTCTGGTTCTCAATTTCAGAAGCTGGGTCCACCCCATAGCCATGATCCTGCATGAAGGTTTAGGCCAGTTTAAAAACCCTGACTCTTGGTATTTTAATCTGCGGTCATCCTGCTTGCAGCGTATTGGAATTATCCATATCTAGTGATAAAAAAGTACATTTTTCCATGTGATTATTGAAGTATTTGCAGGCCTTCGTAAGCACAACATAACGTAGGGATTTATTTTAAAAGTGATTATTGGATTTGTATAATTAAAATTCTGGTATGTTAAAAAATGAAGCAAAAATGCATATTGCTACAAAAATCATATTCACATAATACGACCATGATTTAAATTCCTAAACTATAGTCAAAGCATTCATTATTGACCAATACAAGGTTTATCCTCCAGTTATACGAGAGCTGTTCAATAAAGAATAATCATTAGTTTTTTTTTGGCAACATACCTTTACTGATTCTCAGAATTTTGATGGTCCTTCTCAGAGCTATATCCTTTGGAATTAATGTATTTTTTCCCGTTTTTCTGCTAACTGCAAAGACACGCTGTTTTTCAAAATCATCTGTGCAGCCTTCACTACTGCCTCCAGCGACGGCGTTTCTTCAGGTTAAGAGAATAGAAAAAAATCACATGCGCTAAATCCGGACTCCATTTTGATTGTTGCAAGATATGTGGCCTCGCATTATCGTGATGCAGCAACCAACTTGTTTTCTGTCACCAACGTGTGAAATTGTCAAAATTTCAGAAAGTGATATTAAGATTATCAGTCGTTTCTCTCTGACTACGACAGCAGCGGTGTTTTCTCTCGTAAGAGAGTAACTGGAGCACCGGGTTCACCGTCTTTTGAAACTGTCTCTCCTTTTTAAACAAGTTTCACCATCTTAATAATAATAATAATAATAATGATAGCTTTATTTTACCTGGCAGAGTTAAGGCCTTAAGGCCTTGTCTACCACTCAACCAGGTTTAAAAAAAAAATACAAACAAAAAATAGTCTTAAATCTAAATTACAATATATATATATATAAACGATTACAAGTTATGAATACAATACAATTAATATTTATAATGTATTTTGATTTACTCTAAATTTAACGAATTAAATATATAATATGTACAATATATATAAAAAACAGGAAAAGATTAATGACATAGTATAAAATTAAATAAATAGAGAAAAATTAATTATTAGACAACAGGTAACTGTATAAGCGTGACTTAAAGGTACCAAGTGTGCGGCAACCTCTGATATCTTGAGGAAGGAGATTCCAGGAGCGGGCAGAGGCTACTGTGAAGGAAGTAGAATAGGAGGAAGTGCTATGAAGAGGAATTGTTAGCAGACTGCTATCTTGTGATCTAGTGTCAATATTGTGGTAAGAGGATAACTTCTCAAATCTAGACGCCAGGTAAGTAGGGATGTAGGAATTCAGAAGCTTGAAAAGTAGTGAAAGAGAGTGCAATTTACGTCTGTCAGTAAGACGGAGCCAAGAGAGGTTATTAAAGTGTTCGGAAATATGGTCATAACGGCGGATATTGAAAATGAATCGAACGCAAGCATTATGAACACGCTGCAGTCTCTGCGACAAGTCATAGTTTAGATCATTATATATAATGTCACAATAATCGAAGTGTGGTAACACAAGATTCTGCACAAAGATTTGTTTTAACGAAACTGGAAGAAAATTCTTTAAACGTCTAAGATAATGTAAGATGGAGAAAGTCTTTTTACATATGTGTTTCACTTGTGTTTGCCAGGTTAAATTTGCGTCTAGATGTAGTCCAAGATCTATTACTGAAGAAGAATAAGGGATAATTATATTATTTATAGTAATGTTTGGTAGTGTAGATATGTCAAAGGTTGTAAGCAGTCTTTGTTGTCCCATTAGAATTACTTGTGACTTGTTAGGATTTAGATTTAGACCGATACTTGAAGACCAGTTAAAGATGGATATGAGATCGTCATTCATTTTTGTCAAGCTGTTATAGAGAGAATGAGGAGGTGAATGTAGGTAAATTTGGAGATCATCAGCGTAGAGGTGATAACGGCAGTGCTTTAGTACAGTTGGCAAGTCATTTATGTAGATTGAGAAAAGAAGAGGTCCGAGAACACTGCCCTGGGGGACTCCAGCCGGCACGTTGCGCCAAGACGAAGATCTAGAGTTTAATGAAACGTATTGTTGACGACCGTGCAGGTATGAGTCGAAACCAGGATACAGCGCTGTCAGACAAGTGTAGGTGCTTGAGCTTTATCATAAGTAAGTCGTGGTCTACTGTGTCAAAAGCTTTGCTGAAGTCAAGTAAGGTTAAAGGAGTCAATTGACGTCTGTCCACGGCTTCACGAATATCTTCAGTAATTTTTAGCAAAGCTGTGGTTGTGCTATGACCATATCTAAAGCCGGATTGATAAGGATCAAGGAGGTGATTTTCTTGGAGATATTCAGTCATTTGCTTATGTACAATATGTTCCAGGGCTTTAGATAATGTCGGAAGGATGCTAATCGGTCGGTAGTCATTACAGTTAGCAGGTGTACTTATTTTTGGTATAGGCCGAACTCTAGACTGTTTCCATACAGTAGGGAAGATAGAAGTTATAAGGGAAGCATTAAAAAATATGAGTCACTGTGGGTAGTATAATGTCAATGATTTTATTTAGCATTAAAATGCTGATGTTATCTGTTCCTTGTGCATTGGATTTAATCCGATTGAGTGCTTTTTTAACGTCTATAGGCGAAATGTCGTTAAAGTGAAATTTATCTCTTCCTATATGGGGGGATGGGGATAAGTCTTTAAGAATGTCTGTTTTAGTCTTGTTGTCTGGAGGTGTCATGGGTATTGAGAGTAAAATGTTCATTTAAGTCATCTACAGAAATGTCTATAGAGTCAGTTGAGGGATTCAAACTGTCTAAGTCCCATTGCACGGAGATTTCGCCAAGTGTCCCGTGCACTTATTTCAGGTCCGATTATACTGTGGGCGTGTCGCAGTTTGGCATTGCGTATAAGTTTGTGTAGTTGTGTTTCTAAGTTGTTTGTACAGTTGCCAGTTCTTGTCATTTTTATGTCGTCTGTATGTTCGGTATGCTTTGTCTCGTTTTGACATAAGTTCACGTATTGAGTCATTCATCCAGGGTGCAGGGGGGCGGGAAAATCGTCGGGTTTTTACTGGTGCATGTCTATCATATAGTTGTAATATCAGTGTATTAAATGTGTCTACTTTTTCATCAACTGATCTAAGATTCCATATTGTGTACCAAGGTAGTTCTAAAGCGTCTGATTTTAGTTTAGTATCGTCTATGTTTTGTAAATTTCTGTACGTAATCAATTTAGAGCGTCTTTTAGGACATTGGAGTGAGTATTCAACGAATACAATGTCATGAGCAGATATGCCGGGAGCAGGAATTTGTCCATATGACAGTACTTTCTGTGGATGTGTAGTCACTATTAAGTCCAGTAGAGTGTCGGTATTAGCAGTATGATGTGTGGCAGAGAAAGGAAACAATTGTCATATTTAAGCTTTGGAACATATTTTTAAGTTGTATGGCTGGTGAGTCAGTCTGAAGAAGATTTGTATTAAAATCGCCTGCGACAATAACGTGTTCATAATGAGGTAATGAATCGTTCAGAGCGTTTTCTAGATCCGAAAGGTGCCTTATTTTTGGAGGTTTGTATACAATGCATAAGAGACATTTTTTTAGACTGGCTTTGAATTTCTACGAATAAGAACTCGGGGCGAGCGGAATATACAGAAGGGGACTTGTGGACAATTCTTGGATTAAGCTCATTTGATATAAAGGCACAAACTCCTCCACCTCTTTTATCTATTCTGTCATTTCTGAGCAATGTATATCCGTCTAGGTGAACAAGGGACGAAGGTATGGAAGGGGTCAGCCAGGTTTCCGAAATTAAAATGGCGCTCAGTCCAAGAGATGAAAATATGGTTTCAAACTCATCAAAGTGGGACAGAATGCTTTGTGAATTTACGTGAGCGATTTTAAGTGATGATTTATCAATAGAAAATGCATTCTTAAGTAGACTAGTAGTATTTGTTGTTGGAGGGGATGGTTGGGTTTGAGGAATGTTGCTACCTGCGTTAAAAGTTGTCTGCACAATAAGAGGGTGATTGGAGAAGGTGAGTGAGTCAGAGGTTGCAAACATGTCTTCATTTGTCAGCTCAATGTTGCCAATAGCAGAAAGTAAAAATAAACTATGTACTGTAATAACTCTAATAAAATTAAAATAATTTAGCTAAACAAAGAACTTAAATTAAAATAAAACAAGTAAGTTGTCCTAAATAAAAAATAATAAACTTAAAACTTACCTAAATTAGAAATAAATTAACAATATAATTGTTAGCAAAGAAAAGACAAAGTAAACATATTTTACACTCAGGTCCTATCTAGTTGATATCCGTAGAAGATCTAATTTTACGTTTTTCGCCATTCACTTTAGCTATGACGGCACCGTCCATTGTCCATACATTTTGAATACCGTATTTCTGTATACTCTCTTGTAGCAGGCGATAGCGACACTTCGTTAGGTCCTCGCGAACAGTGACCCCACTTCCTTTCAACTTTTTCTTGCTTAGAAAAACTTCACTGCGCTTGCGGTACAGCTGTGCTGTAGAGAAGACCATATTATCCATAGGCTTCATGTAACATTTTATAGGTCTTACCTGAAGATTTTATGAGACGAAATCACCAGTTCATAGTAGCATATTGTTCACCTCCATTGTAACCGTAGGCGGGACTAAACATGTCTCGACTTACACGCCACGCACAGAAAAAAATGTGGAGGCATTGGCCTTGAAACTTGTATCACGTGTACATGATGCATTAAACTAACAGATATCATAAACATAAATTTTTGCTTGTTAAAGTATGGCTATAAAAATAATTATTATTTATTGAACAGCCCCCGTAAATATATTCTGAGTGAAAGTGCAATTTATAAGTAGTATGTTTATATTAGCGATATGTATAGGACATTTTGGATCCTTTTAATGTTGATAACGAAAAATATATTATATTGGTTACTTAATTTTATGAATACATATTCAACTATTCTATTTTTTGCTTCATTCCTTTTATCGTATGTTTCTATATATATCCAGGACTTGCAGACTCGTCTAGCCTCTTTGCTAGCAGATAAACGTAATAAATGCAATGTATGGTTGTGTAACTAGCTGGGTTATTATTATTTTTTTTGTTATAGCTGTGCAGCCAACATACATTAACTATGATCTAAATATCCCTCCCTAGGGCAGTTAGTTCTGGTGTCATAAATGCGTCATAAAACAGAGGTCTTGCGCAGTTATCTCCGTTAACTAATTCAGCCATTTTATGTTTATTTTCTACCACATTACAATCCCCCGACATATCTGAAGAATTTTTTGGATAACTCTTTAAATACACTTATATTTAACAAGCTAAGACATAAATCAGAAGTTACATTTAAAACCATCATAGATCCCCTGTTTGAATGCGCAAACTCTACGAAAATGTTACATGATTGGATATTTATCAGAAATATCCAATTAATTCCACCACTTATCCATACTCATAAATTTCGTTTAATTTATTTTCATCTCCTCCTGTGATGGTAAGACAGCCCTGGTCAGCTGGCAACCATGTGTACCAGAGACCTTCATTAAAAAGGGTTTCATTTCATCTCATCCTTCGACTTGGCAGTACGCAGGACACGGATAGATTTTTTCATCAAATCAAAACATACTGTCTTCAGGGAGCAAAAATAAATAATATTATTAAATGAATAAAAGTACAATCCATCAGGGGAAAACAATATCATCATCGCTGTATCTGTTCAACAAGATGCTTTGTAAACATAAAATTGTGTTGCTTATTTAATTAAGAATCTAAGTAGAATATTATGCAGTCCGTACCCAAACCTCAAAGCTCGTCCAATTACCGCCAGATTATTTTCCAGTTTATTAATATAAATAATAATAATAATAATTTAAAAATATATTATTACAATACGGCCGCATGCCAAAAGTCATGGTGAATTACAATCCAAAGGGTAGAAAAATTGTTGGGAGAACAAAGACAAGATCGGCTCAATAGCGTTAAAACATTACACCGGAACAAACCTTCCGAGGCTTAATCCATGAAGCTGGTGATGATGATGATAACAATAATTTATTTATATACAGATTTTTAATCTTTCTGTGTCTAGAGTTTTATTTTCCTTCTCCACTCGTCTCTATCCAAAGACTCCATGTCCTCCAGTCCTCTTGTTCTCATTCCAGTTCTTATTTCTTGCATCCACGAGTTTCGAGGTCTTCCTTTCCTTCTTCTTCCAGGTGGACACCATTTCAATGTTTTCCTGGGTAACCTTTCCTCTTGCATTCCTCGTACGTGCCCATATCAATTTAACTGCTTGTATCTTATATAATATACTTTGAATATAGACTATAATATTAATTTTTCTCGTATGATAGTATTTCTTTTTTATTTCTAATTTTGAACATCTTGCTGCTCTCCTCAAGAAATCCATTTCGATTGACATAAATTTGTTCTAAGTTTTTGTTGAATTTCCAAACTTCAGCTCCATATGTGACAGTGCTTCTCACTATTGAATTTTATATTTGTAACTTATTTTTTCTTGTTATATATCTGTTCCATAGCACTCCATTCTTCATAGCTGTAATTGCTCTTCCTTTATTTATGATAACAATAATAATAGCAATAATAACTAGCTATTGTTTATTAGGAATACTCAACGCTAGAATAGTTCTCCTTCAACCCAAAGTGATTTGACGCCAAAATAGATTTCATGGTAAAATTCCGTAGAAGTATTAGTCAGAGTAAAGCCAGATAGGTTTTTGTTGCAAGATATAACATTAAAATCATTAACGTTCAGCAGAACATTTTAGGCAAGGTATCCTATTAACGCCAAAACAAAAACATATCGGTAATTAAAGTAGATATCGTCATAGAAATTAGTTATCAGTCCAAAACTTTAAATATGTGGTTTTAAACAAAATTATTACAAATTATCTTATTTCATAACATAATTGTGGTTTTCAGTTATTATCTTTATACTGCATTAGAATAATAATAATAATAATAATAATAATAATAATAACCTGATCTCTTCAAAGAGGATTTATAAAGAACAATTATGTTTCGTTAACTGCGGTGGGCAGGGCACGTGGCACGAATGAGGAATCAAAGAGCGTAGGATAATGGAAAATTCTTGTAGATAAGCAGAGGGAAAGTGCCCAATGGGTAGGGCAAGAATGATGTGGGATAATACATTAACGATGGTTTGAGGGAGAAAAAATATATACGGAATGACTGGAAAACATTAACTCAGGATAGGAATGTATGGAGAGCTTATATACGCGTGACTATAACATTATGGATTCGATAGTTCCAGTGAGTTAATAATAATAATAATAATAATAATAATAATGATAATGATGATAATAATAATGATAATGATAATAATGATAATAAAATACTGAGATTTAGAACCAGGCCTTTATGCTACTGAATGTTTATTTAATAATTATTAACTAATAAAAATAACATTTTGGGTTAAGAGTGGATGATTTAATTATGCTATATGGGAACAAACAAAATGTGGTGTAACAGTTAACAGGCCAGATTAGCGTGCCAGTGGTCCTAGATTTGATTCTCGGTTGTATCTTGGAGTGATTCTAGTCTGATATGGGTCTTACCACCCCCAGTCATTTGCACTAAGAAGTAACCGTAAAAAAACCTAAGTAGGCCTAATGATTAAGAGACTGTGTCATGCTGCGAACCACGCGACTACCTTTTCTGTCAACTTTTAATCAGTGAGAGCAATACCTGAGTGCGCCTTGATACTTCAGAACTCTATGTCAATGATTTATTTTATTATCATCATCATGGACATTTTAGTAGGATCTGTCGCCTGTCAAGGTGATCTTGCTAAATCCATCTACGTCGTGGCCTTCCCAAATCTCTCTTTCCCTGTGGCTGATATTGCAGTTTGGGTAATCTTCCCCTTTCCATTCTCAAAGCATGTTGTTTCAAATGTGTTGATATTTGGTCATATCATTTAATATATTTTCGACTTTTGTTTTCTGATATCATTATTTCTTTGATGATCTAACCTTGTGAATCCAAGAAGTGTTCCCAAAAATCTCATATGTGCTGCTTCCAATTTATTTTTATCTCTGATTCAGGACCCAAACCTCACTTCCATATTTAAGTAACTGTGATTTATTTTATAAAAATGTAAAAATATATGTTTATTTCTATTTAAATTTCAAAGTTATTATTCATAAAATTTAAGTACATAATATATTGATATTAACCAATGACGGGGATTAACGACACATTTTGTCACATTTCATCATTACAGAAGTTTTTTTAATTATTCTTGAAATAATCCCGATAACTGTCATTCAAGATTTTCAGCTTCTATAGATCAATTTACGAGCAAATAAAACCTCTTTACGGCATGACCTATGATAAATCTAATTTCATAAGAGGATTACAGTTGTCAACAAAATATAGTTGTAAAAAGCTGCAGGAATTATGTAACGAATCCCGAATCTCATATAATACAGTTTTATCTCCCTCTCTCTCTCTCTCTCTCTCTCTCTCTCTCTCTTTAAAAATATTACTATCAACATTTTATCAAATTATTGCCGCTGTTATGTTTTATTTTAAATATATTTATGAAATTTAAAAGAAATCCCATGGATTATGGATCTAAACTTCGCCTATAAATAAAAGAGGAATATTTATTACATCTCGTTTAAAAAACAGCAATAAGAAAGATTCGGAGAGAAGAAGCGAATCTTTTGGATCAAAAGCGAAACTTTTCTTGGTCTTCATTATTTTAAAGACGAGATTCGAGTTCACATACACTGTAAATTCATAAAATGTATAGAAATATTCCTATTATATAGGAACATAAGACTTATTCATTAAGGAAATATAACAATTACACAGACAAATCAATAAATAAACTACGTATACAACGAAACTATATAAAATTATGATATAGTAGATACAAACATAAAAGTTCACTTATTTAGAAAATATAATTACACGTGAAATGATAGACTGAAACATGATAAAATAAATGTGTTATTCATCCGATACTTCGGTAAGCAATTTCTGATTAAAAAATAAACTTTACACAATATCAAAATATGAATTTGGGACGTTTCATATAAAATTCGCAAAAAATTGTGAAAATTGAACTCACATCTTTAAAAGTTTACAATTTCTTACAGTGAAACTTTATGATATGCTGAATATCTGAACCGAATTTCAGATGTTGGTTTGACGTACGAGTTATAGAACTGTCAGTTTATCGTATTGTTTTAAAAATTCTCTTTTATGAAATAAATTTCTCGAAGTATAATTACTCCCTCAACTTGAAAATATAGTCACATTACAGATTATTTTATGCTCTATCGCTTGAAAATTAGCATGTTAATATTTACGTTTTTCTCAAGGGCGTAAATGCAATTAATATGCGATTGACCTTTCCAACCAAAAATTTTATAAAATTAAAAAAATATCAGATTGTTACTTGATGACCAGTTAATTGTTTGTAATTAGTATTAAAGTGGTAGGACAAAATTAAACAACCAAAAATAATTATTTCCCCTAAAATCTCCTATGTGTAGACTGCCCACAATACCTTTCGCGTGAGTAAAGATCGCTCGCTCGTACAAACAATGACGGAGTTACTTAGTAATAGTCCTTTGTGCACTTACAAACATTTTTATTGATATTGTCATTACATTATTATTATTTTTATTATCATGATTACTATTATTAAATCATCAGCATCATCGTGGATAGTGGTTACTCTGCACGCATCCGACTCCGAGGTCCGCGGGTTCATACTCGATAGGAATCAATGGAATTTTATTTTTAATTTCCTCAGTTACACTTTTATATTTATTTTTTACATATTTATTGTGAGACTTTTTGCTCTCTTAGTGGGACTTTCTCTTATCAATTAAAATTATTAATTTATCGTTGGCATAGCCGATTCTTTAACGATGTCGGAAATAGTATCGTTATTGCTACTAGGTTGTCATACTTCGGATTCCTCATTTTCAGTATTAGTTAATCTGTTAGCTTGTACATCCTCATCATTTCTCTTACCCTCTAAAGTTATCATGCAATTACTACATATTTTGCCGATAGGCAGTGTTCTTGGGGTATTCCGAATTCCTCACAGATCCATAGAGGGACAATCTGAAATTTTTGGAAATACTCTTATAGCCTCATCCGAGTGGATTGAAACACTTTCCACTGACATAACACCAGTTTGGCTTATTCATAATAGGCCTACATACAGTATAATTATACATACATACCAATAAAATAAAACATTTAAATCTGCAAACGTGTTAGTTAAAAAACAATAAAAATATTTTAAATTTCACTGTGACACTTAAAATGACGAGGTGCACTAAACTGGAGGAGGGTTATTGTTGGGTAAAGAGGTAAAGATTGGATTTAGTGACACTAGGAGCATTATATCATGCGAGAGGATTATAAACAAATGAAAAAATCCCTTGATTTTTCCATTTGATTATAGGGCATATGTGGCAAGTCATTCACACAGCCTCCTGCGTAAATCTAAATAAATCCCTATCGGCAATAATAATCAGATAAAATTATAACATCATTTAATCAAGCAGTTACTGGACTTAGGTCATATTTATATTCAAATTGATCAGGCAAGCGAGTAGAACTTGATTATGTAGGCGCAAAGATCATATAAAATGATCCAAAGAAGTCAGCATCAATGTAATTAAATTGCTAGTTATTAAGGTTCTACTCAATCTGTCGAGCAAAGGATTTTGTCATTAGTAAGTTATTATCATGTGTCAGCCACTTCCGTCTTAACAAAAGAAAGGGTTACATTACCTGAGTTGACAGTACCCTCCTTGATAACTAGCAATTTAATTACATTGATGCTGACTTCTTTGGATCATTTTATATGATCTTTGCGCCTACATAATCAGGTTCTACTCGCTTGCCTGATCAATTTGAATATAAATATGACCTAAGTCCAGTAACTGCTTGATTAAATGATGTTATAATTTTATCTGATTATTATTGCCGATAGGGATTTATTTAGATTTACACAGGAGGCTGTGTGAATGACTTGCCACAAAACACACGCACTGATGTAAATCAACTGTCTAGTAAGTAATCTGAACTTGATAATTGTTGTTGCAGAAGCAGATGTTTAAGGAAGAAATGCTGATTTTGCATTATTATCGTTTGGTAGGAAGTGGTACGAGTATTAAAACATTCGGATTTATTTAAAAGTGATATAACAATACTATTTCGTCATAGTTTTCATGGTACAATATAGTACACTGAATAAAAAGTTATTTTAAGATTGAAATTAGTAATTATAACACAATAAAAATTATACCAGTTTATTTGTAACAAAATAAATAATTTGTTTAATAATTCACAGTAAACGTAAGTAACAGATCTCTTTACTTCTCGCTTCAGCATTAAATTCCATAAATAAATATCTACTGCGTAATAATTAAAATATCGCCACTTTTATAAATTAGCGGTATTGATCCATTAAGCAGAACATATTTAAAATAATCTATTAGATTTAATGGCAGTTGAAAAAGTCAATGATGAAGCGGGGTCAGGTGTTTCAATAAATCCGCGCGCAACCTTGGTCGTGAAATGAACCAGCTACGCCATTGATCCGCCAGGTTTCAACGAAAATAGAATAAAGAATATTTATATTGTCTGAACTATTCATCTCACCGAAAAAGTAATTGCTGGAAATTAGTCCTTAATACGTGAATAATATCCTCTATTTTTTTCGTTTTCATTTTATGACGTGTACTGCAGTAAACCGCCATCAAATAGAAAATTCACACCGAAAATAAAAATATCCTAATTATAAAAATAACACCTTTAACCTACACGATATCACATGTATAAATAGATTTTGAAACAAATTTTTACTGTTTACTATTTCAGAAATATTAGTTAGTAAACGTTTTAGTTTATCATATTAACGATAATTTTAGATCATCATAACTATGAACCTATCCATCCATAGTAATTCTGACCGAAGGCAGGTCCTTCACTACAATCATAGCATTTTGATGCTATGCTTGCAGCTTTACTAGGGAATTGTAGGTGTGGTAGCTTCCCGTTGCTTTCCACACCGGTGAAGGATGATTATGATGATGATGGATGGTAATGATAAGGATGGTGATGATGATGATGACCATATGATTTTGGGGACCGTTTGGGCCATAAAGTTTTCCTGACATTTGTCTTACTGGTGAAGAAAACCCCGATAAAAACCTCACCCAGAAAGACTGCCCCGACCGGGGATCGAACCCGGGCCCGCTGTGTGACAAGATAGCACGCTACCTCGAGAGCACAGCGGTGGACTCTATGAACCTATAAATGATAAAAATTAAATTTCGATAATAATAGGTTTATAAATGTATTCACTATATTTAGGAATATATAAAATAAAAAATAAATTGCAAGATTTTTTGCTGTCCGATTTGATATGGATTATCCCATTTATAAAAGTAGTAAAACTTGGATAATTAATATCATTTAACTACCAGCAGCACAAAGAGTTCCGAACGACCAATCTCATATGCTTGCAATATTAGATTTTATCGAATAAACTCTGAAATTCGATATAAACTAAAAGTAATATATAAAATATTCCAAAACGCATCCCAAAATTAGTACCAAACTATAAACCTACAGTCAAGTGAAATGACCGTTCGTCCGGGGGAGGCGCTCCACGTTCTTGCATTATAAAAACATATTATGTGTATCCATGACAAAATGTAAGGCTGGGGCGGCATGGCACCTTCACAGAGAGAGTTTAAAACAAGATAGATAAATGATAAGTGATGAATTAAGTGGGTAGTTGTAAGGAAATTCGAATTTCTACGTCTGCAAGAAAAAAAAACACGAAAATAGCAGATTGATCAACGACAGAATTTAAACTAGAAAAACACCCGATTATGAGACTCTAAATATTATTTCCTGAGCCAACTAGTTTGTTAATTACATTTTTGAACATAAACGGTAATGTTTATTCAGCTTTGTGAATAGTTTACATAATTAATATAAATACCAATGCAAAGTTTATAGTTTGTTTACCGCAGCGCAACGACAATTCGCTGACTCGTTATTCGGCTGGGGATGGAGATTTTTAAATTTCCGTCTGGGTGTGTTTGTCTTTCCTTATGAGGTGTGTATCACATGGGCTCTAAAATTTTAAAAATTAATAATATTGCGTATGGTATGTATCATTTTAAATGAATCCAAGTAAATACATCAGTTGCTCTCGGAGCTACTTGGACAATTTTTTGTTATCATATTAATTACGTTAGAAGTTGGAGATGTTTTTGCTGAATTAATAATCATCCAACCAGACACTAATAGAGTTTCCAGATTATTTGCTTTCAAAATCCATATAACGTGATCCAACGTTTCCTCTGATATATGGGATTCGAATACTATTACTTCTGAAAGAACTTCAAATTCATATGAAGCGTTTTTTTTATCACTGTTTTTTAACTGTGAACATCCACTCATATATCATTTTGTAGATATCACTGAAATACAAATGCATGTGTTGTACCGTAGCTCTGTGGTAGGCAAGAGATCTCAGGGTTATGAACTCTTCATAAGCAAAATAACGTATAAATGTACACTCAATTTTAACGAATCAAAGAACTCTTTATTTTTGGAGAAATACACTTTTTTTAATACAGTTACAAGTTTTATCTAAGAGTGGAGTCGATGAAATACTTAGAGGTCCACGTGCTCGACTCAATATTTTTAAAATCCAAATGCTTAACGGACTATAACTTTAAATTTAACTATTTCTCGGACGAATCTAATATTAATACTGAATCGGAGATCGCGGTCTGCAGGTCTACGATGTTCCAACACTGAACACAGAGTCACTGAGAGTGATAGCGAGTATTTTGATATAAGTTCTCGCTTATAAATGAGGTGGTTCCTCCCACTTTTCTCGAATCCACTCCTTACAATTGAATATATATTTATGTTTTATAATATTATTTTCTAGTATGTATAACATTTCTAAGAACTGGGTAAATTGGTTCTTTGATATTTAATAGAAAAATGTTTATCAGTTTCTTTGTAAACGGTCAATGTTAAGAGATTATCTTTTCTAGAGGTGAATGAATGTCTTTTGTTGTCTGTACTAGGCAGGTAGTAATTCTTTATCATCATTTCTTGGAATTCCTTAGTAGCGTTAATTGGTTTCTAAGAATTGGTCAATAGATTTTTAATATTTTAATAGCTAACTAATGTTATCTTTTCTTATTAGTTGTAAAGACTGCTAATTGGAATTCTTTTGACAATACCCTTTTTGTGTTCTTATATTATTTGTAACTTGGGTAGTAGGTAGAGTTCTGACAATACCTCTTTACTTGTCATTTGTATAGCAGGTAGCGTTTTACAGTATTTTATTCTAGACAAATGTAGGTGGAATTTTTACCTGGATATTTTTACTTTTCCACATACATATTTTATAGCGATATTAGTAATATATTCTATTTTCATTTTTTTAGAGATTTATTTAATTTGAATAACAATTTAATATATTTCGGAACATTTTAGTTTCAGATCCATGCATATTAGAGTTGTATCTTAGTTTATATGTCTCCTTACATATTAATCGCTACAGTGTACATTAAATTCTATGATAAAAAACATATATGAACAACTTAAACAGTCAGCTGAAGAGCTTATTTCTCAATTTAGATAAGGAGTAGTATAGTAGTAGTATGTTGCTCTCATTCAAAAGATGAGACCTCAACGTAGCAACTCCAAGGCACCTTCAACTCTCCCCATGTTTTTCCTTCTCTTCTAACTTTTTCTTCCAGAGTCCTTCTCCATGTCAGTCGCAGAGTCATTCTCCATTACAGACGTAGGCCTACAAAACAGTGCTTGCACCTCAATAACATTTTGATTTTTCCTAATAGTATGGGCAATCCACCTCCATTTAAGGAAATTTTAGCTCACTACACTTCGTCAAAAAACGTATGTTATTATTGAAAGCATAAAGATGAAATCTATTACTAGTGGACCTAAGTATATATTTCTTTATTCTTTGATGAGTAAAAATTTAATGTCAAGTAAGCGGGAGTTTTTAAGAATATACGTTCATAGGACGAAGAGTCGTATGTCGACAAAATGGGAAGGACAATGCTGACCACGAGCGCAACTGATGTATATCCAATATCAAACTTAAACGATGCGTCCCTAAACAGCTATAATATATATATATATATATATATATATATATATATATAATCTAACGAAATTCTAGACAGAAGTGAGGTTATTCACAATTAAACGACGGTGTTTAATTTTTTATTTAGAGCTACTTCAAAACTATAATTGTAATTATGAATAGCAATTATAAAAGTATATTCTAATTACTTACTGTCCATATTTCGAGGCAGGTAAAAGCCATTTAATGTATTTGAATAGAATTGCATTGAGGCATCTAGATTATAAAGGGAAAAAGTTCACATTGTTCTAAGTGCACGGCTGAAAAAAAGGAAAAAAGTTGAGTCAAATTGGTCGCCACTGAGTATTAAATCCGGGGTCTCCAGAATAAGAAAGTAAAATGGTACCGCTTGAATCAACTCCTCAGTTAATCAATTATCTATGTTACATTCAGTAAATTTTCAAAATTTTGACCTAACCATAGCAAAAAAAAAAATAATATTTTTTTCCTTCATTATTCTATCCTCACTTCGTTTTGTAGGATTTCCACTCTCCGTGGAGTATACAAACAATTAACTAGTAAGATTTTTCTATAAGATTAGAGTAATAAATGTTTAACTATGAGATAGATAAGCAATTGCATGCTTGCCAGAACTTATGTTTAGCAGGCTGTGAAGACCAAAATCCGATCCGCTGGTGAGGAAGGTGCAATCTTAACTGACCACGTTTCGCAGCATCGGATAGCTGTATTGTTAACATTTTGTAATACAATACAATTCTTACTTCCCCCAGATGGACAGCCCGTTTGGTAACAATTATCTGGGGTGAAAATACAAAATATGAAAATATGCCGTCAAGAATTCATTAATTTCCAGATTTTAATCTCCAGAAAATGTATAATGTAAACTCATAACCAATAGGAAACAATTATAATGGAGGTTTGTTTAATCATTTACACGGATTGTGGATAGTACAACAATTGTATAGCCTTATGAATCCTAATTTCACAGAATCTATTATAATAGGGCACTTTTTTACCAAACATTGCCAGTTGTTTTTTTTACTAATAGGCGGTGATTTTCTAGCTGCTGGGATAAATTGACTTGTTTTAAACTGAGTTGATAAAGTGTAAAGTTCTATTAACGCCTCTGTTTTGTGGAAGTTGTGTAGGTTGGTAATTTTATATAGGCCTACACATTTCGTATCGCAATATATATATATATATATATATATATATATATAGGCTCTTACAGAAAAAAACGATAAGTCCATTGTAACGAACTTCAAACTTTACATTAAATTTTTTCCTCCTTCAGGCTTTACAAATTGAAACAGGAGACTTAGGTCCATATAAAACGTTATTAGGAATTATTTGAATAGTATTTATTTAGTTAGACTTATACGTACGTGTCTAAATGGCACAACGAGTAGGGTGCGTGTAGGCAAACAGTTTTCGGACACTTTTGAAATCCAGAATGGGTTGAAGCAAGGAGATGCACTATCTCCTCTACTATTTAATTTTGTATTAGAGCATGCCATTAAATCTTTAGAGAATGAGGAAGGCTTACAACTCAATGGTATTAATAAGCTGTTAGTTTATGCTGATGATGTAGTATTGTTGGCCGATAGCGAGGAGATACTAAAGGAAAATACGCACACACTGTTGAGTAACACTAAGAAATTAGGATTGGAAGTAAATATCAATAAAACTAAATGTATGGTCACACGTAGAAATTCATTATATAATGGAAATGGACAGCTAATGACAAATGAGGGAAATTTTGAGGAAGTGACGGAATTCAAATACCTAGGTACAGTAATCACAAATAGGAATGAGATGCACAAAGAAATTAAACATAGGCTCAATTCTGGAAATGCGTGCTATTATGCATTGCAGAGACTCTTGATGCCCCAACTCCTTTCAAAAAACGTTTAACTGAAAATATATAGAACTATTATTCTACCAGTTATATTATATGGATGCGAAACATGGACTCTTACTTTAAGGGAGGAAAGGAGATTACAAGTATTTGAGAATAAAGTACTTAGGAAAATTTTTGGACTAAAGAGAGATGAACAGACAGGTGAATGGAGAAGACTACATAACAATGAACTACATGGTCTTTATAGGAAGCCAGATATAATAAGAACAGTTAAGTCTTGTAAACTGTGATGGGCAGGACATGTTGCACGTATGGGGAATGAAAGACGTGCATGGAAGCTTCTTGTAGGAAAGCCAGAGGAAAAACGCCCAGTTGGTAGACCAAGAATGAGGTGGGAGAATAACATTAACTATGATTTGAGGGAAGTAGATTATACAGGAAATGATTGGAGAGCTTATGTCCGCGCGGCCATGAACCTACCGGTTCGATATTGCCAGTGAGTAAGTAAGTAAATATTTAATAATAAAAACTTAAAAGATTTTGTAAGGAAAGTTTGCCTAATTCCGGGATAGTTATTTGCATATTTGTACAAATGTAACATTTTAGATAATGGTGACTAAATATGAATACAGGAACATAGTCTGAACCTTCCGCGAGATTATTTATCAAACCGTGATGCAGTTGTCTCCTAACGCTCCATTCTTTTCTCAAAGACAATATTTCTAAATGCATGTTATGGCACCTAAATCTATAATACTGGTATACAAACGCCGTGAGTGAGTTCCTATTTCCATGATATTAAACCAGAAGGTTATAAATTTTAAAAAATCCCCTTCAATTAAAGTTGAAAATATACTGTAAAAGCTATATGAGGGAAAATACAAAAACTAAATAAGTGATATCAAACGACCATTTAAAATGTAGGCCTATTTGTCTCTAATAATAAACTTAACATTAAATGATAATATTAACAATTCACATGGTGATAAAATGTCTGCAAACAAATAATGTGCTAGTCCTACTTTCTAGGGAAAATATTGTCCTCTATAAACATAAGCATGAAATAATAATAATAATAATAATAATAATAATAACAGAGAGTTGAAATTGAAGAAGGTATTAATTTAGGGGGGTAAATGGTGATGGATTTTTCACAGGAATGTGAGAATTTTAAGCTCGCTGTCTAGTGAGGTTGTTGGTTCGGTGAGCGATGAGGATCACTTATCTCAGGAAATAACGAAGGAACTTTCTACGGGCAGCGATAGATTTATCAATAAATTGAAATTCACAAGTCACTCGATTTATTTTGTATACGAGTCACTATATAGACAATTTAATATATTGAAAACACTTATTGATGTGATATAATTAGCGATTTGAATTCTCGATGGAATAATGAAGAATTATTATCAGTGTAGATTAATTACGTTATTTTCAAATATTTAACTACTTTGATAATTTAATTTGCTGATTTAGTGGAACTTATCCTAAGTTCTTCCTCCTCGATTAGGGGTTATATTTTATATTTGAAATAGTAGCGGTCGTTATTTTCCCGCAGTTCAACAAAACTTCATCGATGTTCTCACTTCGCTATCTGGGAGGCTTGTGTTGTACGCGTCTCACTTCGCTATCTGGGAGGCTTGTGTTCTGTACGCGTCTCACTTCGCTATCTGGGAGGCTTGTGTTCTGTACGCGTCTCACTTCGCTATCTGGGAGGCTTGTGTTCTGTACGCGTCTCACATCGCTATCTGGGAGGCTTGTGATCTGTACGCGTCTCACTTCGCTATCTGGGAGGCTTGTGTTCTGTACGCGTCTCACTTCGCTATCTGGGAGGCTTGTGTTCTGTACGCGTCTCACTTCGCTATCTGGGGGGCTTGTGTTCTGTACGCGTCTCACTTCGCTATCTGGGAGGCTTGTGTTCTGTACGCGTCTCACTTCGCTATCTGGGAGGCTTGTGTTCTGTACGCGTCTCACTTCGTTATCTGGGAGGCTTGTGTTCTGTACGCGTCTCAATTTTATATATTCCTTCAATCGTTCAGATCGCTGTAGGAGAAGGGTTTACAATTTATTTCCATTGGTTTATACATATGTTAACATATATTACATATAAATAAAAGGTGTGAATTTTTTTTGTTGCTGTTTTTGACGCAGCTAATAATGGGCGTGTCTATCTCGCGCTATTTACTGACAATGTTGCCAAGTTTGTTTATAGTTAAGCCTATTGGGTTTTCTATTTAGGGCCTAACAGCTTATTTAAAAACCTTTAGTTTTAATTAATTTTAATATGTTATTCGTAGTTATCTTTTAACTGATATATGTATCCAAATTTTAATTTGAAACTTCATAGTGAAACTCTAATTGTAAAACTTTTGTCATACTCGTCATCCATAAACATTATTTTGACTTGATAATCTAATCTGTTTTCAAATAGACGTTCTGATACATTTCTATTAACAAGGAGTTTGGTATCTATATGTTCCTATTGTATTCATGTACCTGGAAATCATGTATACCTTTGTTATACCATACGTCTTCTAGATTTTCTGGCGCCGTCTGTATTGGAATAACAGAACTTTAACAAAAGGAGTTGTCTTAATCATTTATAAAAGAAGGAAATCAACTTTTATATAATTAATAAAATTGATTCGTAGCAACGCACTCAGCGATGCGATTGAAGTAAACGTTGGGGCCAAACAGGGAGATCCTTTATCTGTGACATTATTCTGTATAGTAATGGATATGGTCTTAAAACAACTTGATTTTAGAGTAAATATTTCAACAAGACTAAAACAATGTCTTGCATATGCTGATGATGTAATAATAACAGCAAGAACAAAAATATTCCCTACTGGAAACCTTTGACAAATTGAAAAATGAAAGTATAAAATATGGGCTTGTAATCAATCTGGTTTGGACATACACTAAGAATGCCAAAAGGAAGATTGCCGAATGACATTTTAAATTGGAAGCCACAGGGAACAAGACCAAGAGGAAGACCTAAAGATCGATTGGAAGATGACGTAATTGAAGATTTAAGAGAGATGGGGATTTTTGATCTGAAATCTACTGCACAAGATAGGAAGAAATGGCGTAAACTAGTTGAGAAGGCCGAGACATTCCACTGGAAGTCGTAGAGCCTGACGAAGAAGAAGAATAACATTGATTCATTAATCTGATCATTGGATTGCAAATAAATTTCTGAGTAATTAAAGTCCAAACTCGATATGCTTATACATATTATATCTTTATCGCAAACTATGGGCCTATATTTAAATTATTTAGATTTGATTAAATTTTTAGTTTATATTTGAAACTAAAACAATATGGAGGGAAATTCGGGTTACAAAATACAGATAAGAAAATAATTTAACGACCAATAAATAAATTATTTTAGGTAATTGATTTCAATCAAATGCCCACTTTACCGCTATAGGCTTAATTATTATAGCCATCTTAATGAGTAAAATATGACTTTTAATATATTAAGTAACTAATATGAATGGTTATTAATATTCCTTAAGTACTTTATTCTTATCGTCTGCATTCACGCGGTTAGATATGAGAAATAGAACCATATAATAAGAAAAATGATGAAAAAACTGAAATTGCAGAAGTTTATGTACCATTAATATAATTGTATATTGTTACGACTCATGTATCGGTTGGTCCAGTTTATTTAAAATACAATATTAGAATGTTATATTACTATTCAATAGACACTTACCCAAAATATAGAACATTTCTTCAAAGACAGTCACGAGAGATAAAACAATCACACTCAACTTCACAATGGCTTGTATTGGTTTTCAAAAGACAGACAAAGCATAAAATGGAAATAAGAAAGCATGTACTATGTCTGGAGAAACCTATGATCTACTTTTTAAAACATTTAATTTCGTGACAACGAATCTAAATTTTATCACAGAATTATGGATTTTTGGCAATGCATGTTATTATACTTTACATAGATTCTTGTCGTTCCAACTTCTTAAAAAATACATTAAACGGAAAATATATAAAACTATTATTCTCCCAGATATTGAAGCGAAACATGAACTCTTACTTAAAAGGGAGGAGAAAATATTAGGAGTATTTAAGAATAAAGTTGTTACAAAAATGTTTCGACCTAAGAGAAATGGACAGACTGGCGAATGGAGATGTATAAAATAATGAGGTATATGATTTTCATGAGAAACCAGATGTCATAAAGAAGAGTTAAGTCTCGTAGACTGCGATGGACAGGACATGTGACAGAAATGGGGAATGAAAGTGAGACATAGAGACTCTTTGTAGAAAAACCATAGGGAGAGCATCTAGTAGGCATGCCAAGCGTGAAGTGGGAGGATAATATTAGCCATGATTTGAGAGAAGTAGATTATACAGGGATTGACTGGAAATCATGGTCTGGGTTGTATGGTGAGCTTATATTCGGCGGGTATGAACCTACGGGTTCGATAGTGCCAGTGAGTTGATTAATTAGGAATGACACGCAAATAGGCATATTTACCGTATATAAAATATTGTAATATATGAGTAGATCGACGAGATAATTTTGTCAGGCATTATTGTGTGGAAATAGGAAAATGAAAATATTTATAAACTGTTGATATTTTAGTTGTGATCCAAAACTAGACTGGAGAACTCTTCGAGATTCTGTTAAACAGGCTGCCTGAGAAAGTTTAGGAACACAACATTTTAGGTATAACAAGCGTTTGAAAATATACAATGAAAAAGTCTTAAACATAAAAGGGCAATATACAGAAAACCCCCAGGGAAATTGTAAAAATTGAATTGTTAAGAATTTAGAACGAGATGTTACAGGCACACAACTATATGGCTTTCATGTTTTTTTAATAAATTAATAGAAGATAGTACAGATAAAATTGCCATAACAGA
This sequence comes from Diploptera punctata, assembly GCA_030220185.1. Taxonomy (NCBI): domain Eukaryota; kingdom Metazoa; phylum Arthropoda; class Insecta; order Blattodea; family Blaberidae; genus Diploptera; species Diploptera punctata. The sequence continues at coordinate 1,804,101 of JASPKZ010004217.1, read as the reverse complement.
ATTACCAGAACCAATGTGAAAGAAACACTATCAAGATTTACTGTGTAATGAATATACAAACAATACAACAACTACTTAGACAGAAGAATATAACGTCATTTGCTTAAAATATATTCAAAATGTTTTTATGAAGATGAAAAATAGGAAATATAGTGACATAGATAACATACCAATACAACTATAATAATAATAATATTAATAATAATAATAATAATAATAATAATAATAATAATAATAATAATACTTTATTTATTCTGGCAGAGTTAAGTCCATAAGGCCCTCTCTTCCACTCAACCAGCAGGTATGGTGAAAAAAAAAATAGACATAAGACTAGTTCAACTTTTTAATGATGTATGAGCACAAGGGAAGATACCACATGATTGGAAGACAGATTTAATGATTTCAAACTATAGAAAAAGGACCATGAAATAATTGCCCATGTATAGAGGAATCTCATTGTTAGTAACAGAATAAAAAATTATGTAGGAGTTTTAAAAGAGAAACTGAAAATTTTAATAGAAGATACACTTATTATATACAACTTTCGTCATTAGAGGATTTCATCAAGGACAAAAAGGTAGAAGAATAACAATGTGGCCGATCATATTTATAGTAAAACAGTTATTAGAAAAGAGAAGAAAATGTAACCCTTTTTTTATATGTTATTCTTAGATTACGAAAACGCATATGACCAAGTAAATAGAGAAAATCTGTGGAAAGTTTTAGAATTTTATGAAATAGATAAAAAATCGTTAAATTTATAAACGTCTTTATGAAACTGCAATAACAAAAGTTAAATTAGATCACAATAAAGTCACAGAAACAATAGTAACCAACCAATGTAGATTCTCTCCCTTACTTCTTATTCGGTATTTCGAATAAGCAATTTTTGATTGGAAAGTGGAAATATCCAAAGGGATACTTACTTACTCACTGGCACTATCGAATCCGTAGGTTCATGGCCGCGCGGACATAAGCTCTCCATACATCCCTATACTGAGCTAATGTTTTCCGATCATTCCCTGTATAAACTATTTCCTTCAAATCATAGTTAATGTTATTCTCCCATCTCATTCTTGGTCTACCAACTGGACGTTTTCCCTCTGGCTTTCCTACAAGAAGCTTCCATGCAAGTCTTTCATTACCCTTTCGAGCACACATGTCCTGGCCATCACAGTTTACGAGACTTAACTGTTCCCATTATATCTGGCTTCCTATAAAGACCATGTAATTTACTGTTATGCAAGTCTTCTCCATTCACCTGTCTGTTCATCTCTCTTTGGTCTAAAAATTTACCTAAGTACTTTATTCTCAAATACTTGTAATCTCCTTTCCTCCCTTAAAGTAAGAGTTCATATTTCGCATCCATATAATATAACTGGTAGAATAATAGTTATATATATTTTCAGTCTAATGTTTTTTTAAAGGAGTTGGGAGAATCAAGAGTCTCTGTAATGCATAATAGCATGCATTTCTAGAATTGAGCCTATGTTTAATTTCTTTGTGCATCTCATTCCGGTGATTATTGTTCCTAGGTATTTGAATTCAGCCACTTCGTGAAAATTTCCCTGATTTGTCATTAGCTGTCCATTTCCATAGTCTAATGTATTTCTACGTGTGACCATATATTTAGTTTGATTGATATTTACTTCCAGTCCTAATTTCTTAGTGTTACTCAATAGTGTGTGCGTGTTGTCCTTTAGTATCTTCTCGCTATCAGCCAATAATACTATGCAATGTATAATAGCACGCATTTCCAGAATTGAGCCTATGTTTAGTTTCTTTGTGCATCTCATTCCTATTTGTGATTATTGTTCCTAGGTATTTGAATTCAGCCACTTCCTAAAAATTTCCCTCATTTGTCATTAGCTGTTCATTTCCATTATATACTGAATTTCTACGTGTGACCATATATTTAGTTTTACTGATATTTACTTCCAGTCCTAATTTCTTAGTGTTACTCAATAGTGTGTGCGTGTTGGCCTTCAGTATCTCCTCGCTATCGGCCAGTAGTACTACATCATCAGCATAAACTAACAGCTTATTAATACCATTCAGTTGTAAGCCTTCCTCATTCTCTAAAGATTTAATGGCATGCTCTAGTACAAAATTAAATAGTAGAGGAGATAGTGTATCTCCTTGCTTCAACCCATTCTGGATTTCAAAAGTGTCCGAAAACTGTTTGCCTACAGGCACCCTACTCTCTGTGCCATTTAGACACATTCGTATAAGTCTAACTAACGTTTTAGAAATTCCGAACTCCAGCAGGATACTATATAACTTCTCCCTCTTAATTAAATCATATGCTTTTTTGAAATCTACATATAGTTTATGTACAGTGCCATTATATTCCCATTTCTTTTCTGAAATCTGTCTTATACTAAACCTGTGATCTGATGCAAAGGGATACCCACAGGGATACAGATTACAAACAACACAAGATTAAATACAATAATATTCCATATGATCAAGTTTTGTTTGAAGCAAATTAAGGTGATTTACAACGGGCAGTTTTCAAATTACAGAATATACTAAAGAATTATAGTATGAAAATATCTTGACAAAACCAAACCAATGGCAGTATGTGGTGAACCACCATTATGGGTAAAAATATTGGTTAAAATACAATAATAGAACAAGTGACAGAATTTATATATTTAGGATGTCACATTTCATCATATGATTACCAAAAATACATATATAACATTTAATAAAGTACAATTGCTTAAACGGGGTTTTAAGAAGAATTTTTTTTAAAATTGATGCGAAAAGATATTCAATTCAGATTTCATAATATAATATCTCAACCATCTGTTTTATGTGATAGATATTGAACACTACGACAAACTGATTAAAGGAGGATCAACACATCACAAATTAGATATATACGGTCAATAACAGGTGTTACCTTGAGAGGCCATTACAACTCAATGGGGTGTTGAAGGAATGACTGCGAAAGTCAAGCTTCATCAAAATAAATGGAAGCAGCATCGGGCGTATCCTTAGGATGCCAGAACATCGTTTACCAAAAAAAAAAATAAATTCCGTCATGCAGGAAACAGAGACTTAGGTGGACTTCATCGCCGTTGGTCAGATCAGTTCCAGTTGTAGTTCACAGACGGGGATGAAGCCAAACCCTGTGTTTTTGGCAGAAGAAGAAGAAGTTATTATTTCACATTTACAATGGATGACTTAATTACAATATCTTCAATCTTGGTTTGAAGTGAATCATGATTTTGTTTTCAAATATTCAGTTGAAAGTGCCAATATTTGATAACAGAAGAACATTTAAATTGTCAACCAATGGGAAAGTTGAAGTAAGTCACGTGATATGATGGAAATTCATTTCAGAAAGTATTCAAATTTGTAATGTCTTGAATAATTGTCTATGTGATAACATGTAGCCTAAGTCTCAAGCTGTCGCGGAGTCGTTTAGCTACAGTGGAGGAAATTGGTATAAATGCACTTGTTAGAAGTGCGATCACTAGTTTATTTACTCTTTCTTTAGCATTTTCTATCTTAACTTAGGAAGTGATTGAGTATAAAACACACACAAGTAATGTCAAAATTAATTATCCATTTTCGTCCAAAAAAGTACATGAAAACTGAAACCACTCTCACATATGCGTGGAAATTAGTATAAAGGCACTTTGTGTATTTCACAGATTAAACCAAAAAGACTGAGTACAAAGTTTACAATAAAGTTCTAAAATTTAGTTGAACCTCCATTGTTCTTAATTACTTGGAAGATTCTCTTTGGCATTTGACTTCATGAGGGTGTTTATTTCTTCCACTGAGATTGAAGCCCACTCTTCCCGAATAACATTTTTTTGCTCAGTCACTGTCCCAAACTGCCGTCCATTGCGATACACACGCCTTGCCAGGATCCCCCATAAGTTCTCAATCGGGTTTAAATCAGGACTTCTGACTGGCCACGTCAAAAGTGGTATTTCTTTCTTCCTGAACCACTCCTTTGATTTGGCAGACACGTGAATGGAAGCATTATCTTGCTGAAAAATTAGATCTTCGCCAAATTCCTCATACATTCGTATCAATTCGGACTCCAGAAGCTCCTCAGTGTAGGACTCAGAATTCATCTTGGTGCGTATCCATGCTATTTTTGATCTTCCTTTAAAGCAGAATGCTGCCCAAATCATAACGCCTCCACCACCGAAGTTTCTACTCATTCTAACTTGCTCTTCAGTACGGAGGTCGTGCCAGTAATACTGAAAGCCATCAGGCCCGTCCAGATTAAACTTCTTCTCGTCACTGAATATTACTTTATTCCATTCTGAGGTCCAGGACATGTGTTCTTCAGCAAAAGTCATTCTAGCTTTTTATGTGCATTGTTCAGAGGTAGTTTTTTTTATTTATTTTAGGTTCTTGTCTTCTGACAGAATTTGTCTTACTCGTCTGGCTGTTACTGGCAACTTCAAATCAGCCTGGATTTGAGAAGAAAACATACTCTTACCTTTTGCTTTACGTAAAATGAGACGTTTAGTGCGCTCAGACAATTTTCTTGTCCGTCCATATTTCCCGTTTTTTCCATATTGTGAGCCCAGTTTGACAAAATTATCAATGACACATCTTGAAGCCCCAATTTCGTAGCTATTTGTCGATTGGAAAGGCCCATCTCCTTGAAGGCACTAACTCTTGATTTCTCTTCATTTGATAGAGGCTTTCCACGCGGCATTGTACGTACTACTGACTTGTAACTGATGAACGATGCTCACAGACACGTCTTCTCCATGTAACTGCAGTGTTTTGTTAACATTAATGTCTGTGTAAGAGCCAGAAGTTGACCTGGCTTTATACAGATTTCCACCCCTAGGACAGCGTTTTCTTAGTTTTTACGTAATATTTACGTATATAATAAATACAAAATGTGGAGACCTGTATGAAATTATGTCCAAGATAATTATATGTAATATATGACACATATAGGGTATTTGCATGAATATTTCAGGTTCTTTTACTACTAGAATTTAGTGCCTTTATACCAATTTCCTCCACTGTATAGTGTGTCGTACTTGTAATAATAAATCAAGATAATTGAGATAAATATTAAAATATATAAAAAGTTATTTTCAAAATATTAATTAAATTAATAATGTAACTTATAAATATAGCAGTACGATAATAATTAGGACAAATACCCCAGATTAAACATAGTTTCATATTGTGAGCACAAGTAAATGACAAAGTTATTAAACTTGAAGTGAATAACATAGTTTTAAGAACAGTTAACTGATCGTCACAGTTAAATTTTTAGATAGTACGAGATAAATTATTAAAACTGTAACACACTTCCTAAAGTTATTTGGAAATAAGGAAGATATTAAACAAACAAATAGTGTTTTTTTCTTGTGTTACCTGTGATTCTATTTCCATAAACCTTCAGAATTTCCTCATCCTTTTTTTAAAAGGAAGTCCGTTTTACCCTGAGTGAACCCTTAATTGACCCAAAATGAAACCTGTATCTTACAGTGAGGATGTGAGATTACATTACATTCGTCACTTGGATACATCTACATTATAATATGTTACACAAACAATGTATTTGTATTTTTACTTTTAAAATGCAGGATTTAAAGTTACTTTAAATTTAAAAAAATCGCCTATTTTCTCAGTCAAATCATTCCCATATCCTGAAATCCAAATTACCTTATATCTTCCACTTCTCTGCTGTATATTATAACGATTATCAAAATTGGTAGCGAATTTTATTTCTATTTGTTATTAAAATGACACTCGTTACAAAATTTTAAATAAATAATTTTATAATATTTAACTTCCTTTATGTACTACATGAAAATGAAGACATACACATCATCATTATAAAGTAATACATGCAACAAATTATGTAGAAAATTGATTCACCCAGAAAACTATATTTTTCCCTCAAAGTATATACAAGTAGATGGTATTATGTGCAATTTAATTGACGTACAGTTGTGATTCTGTAAAATGAACGTAAAATATTTATTTCTTAGTTATTAACTGTCTTCTCTCTGTAAATTATAATATCCATCTTACGTCGCATTTTCTGTATCAATGTACAAAGTGATTTTAATTAACTTTATGTTTACTAAAGAAAAACCTACATCATGGGATTGTATTTTATTTTTCGTTTAAATGATTAGGCACACTGGGTAAAACATTGTACGGTTATTTGAATCTATACGGCTACTCTTGTAGCCTACATTACCACAATGACGTCATACTTGCCATTCAGCGGTGGCACTTTCAATTCATGGCCACCTGCCGAGCATATGATACAATAATATGTATAGCCACATTTGCAATATTACTTATAAAAGTCAAAAGAAAAGGTACTCTTCGTTTTTTCTTTGAAGTGAATGGCAGATAACACGGGATTTGTTTTCAGTTAGAGGATCGTTTCTGCATATAACTCGCAACTTACGTCCCTCTGGTGCGGATATACCAAGTCTTTCTCAGTGTGATGCAAAAGTGGTAGGTTTATGTAACTGAATTCAAGTTACTGCTAAGAAATCAACTAAATTTTACTTAGGCCTACATTCTTATTGTACCAGCGTTTGTGATTGTACTTGACTATCACCTATTCTAATAGTGTTCTTGCACCCATTCTCCACACAAAATTAAGGGCGAATTTGCTTCCGACACTTATATACATGTAAACAGTACTAAATCAATAATGTGCTGCCCAAAAATATTGTCAAATTTTGAACTGAAGACAGTAATATTGTACTGTAACATAAATGAATGCTCTACTTTTGTTCCCTCTTATATAGTCATTTATTTGCTTATTGTAGTATTTCTGGATATATTTCTTTTTTAACACAAAATAATCAGTAAAATAATTTATAACATTTACGTAATTTCCTTTCGAAAAATACATTGGAAGACAGTGAGCACTATTAATGCACTACGATACTGGCTAATCATAACTTAAGTATCCTGCTAATGTATCTCGCAAGCTCCACAGTATACATCTAGATATGTAGATATACATTCAACATGTTTTTGATGTAGAAACCCTTCTAATATATAATTAAGAAAGGTTTATTGGGTTTTCCACGTCAAAGATTCGAAGTTGGCCTCTGGCTTCTGGTTCAATGTTTCGATATGATCCCGGAGGCCATTATCAAGGAAAAAAGGTCCGAGTTACTAGTATAGGTCTCTTATACCTTCATCGATATTCGAAAACCCAATACAATTTTTCTTAATCGTATATATATATATATATATATATATATAATGTATACACTTTTTGAAACGCTATTTCTCAACAACGATATCAGACAGAAATACCATTTTTTGTATATACCGTTTGCATTATTGCTAATCGAATATCATTATTGACATGTTCAATCTGATCTCTCAGTTCCTCCATTGTTTGTGGTTTAGTGGCCTACACCGTGTTCTTTACAGTATTCCAAAGGTATAACCTTCATGGAGGTTAAATCGGTAGATCGAGACGGGAACTCCGTAGCACTTCCTCTTCATTCTACCCATCTCTTACTGAATGAACGATCGAAAAAATTCTCATTTCGGTGTGAAAGAGAGCCGGAGCACCGTATTGTTGGAAGAAAATCTCATTTTCATTCTCAAATAGATACCAAGACATGGAATTATGACTTTCAACATTTCCAGGTAATTTTGACCCGTGACAGTCTCTTTCGAGACTTTCGGATCAATTATTCCTTTGGAAGACAAACCACACCATACAGCTACTCCTAGAGGTTTGACGGACTTTTCTTCAACAATGCTTGAGTTTTCGTTACAGCAGTGCACACAATTATACCGATTAATTGTGCCATTAAGTTTATGTGGCTTCATCTGATCAAACAATTGTATCTTGAAAATCTTACCTTCGTCACAGGAACCACTCATAAAATTGTAGTCGCCTATCTGGGTCGTCCTCATTAAGTGCATCGGAATGTAAGGCTTCCATTTTCGAGATCGCAAATTTCGATGCACACTGGATTTATCGATACCAATCTCACGAGAATATTTCCTCAATTACTTCTTTGAGGATCGTGCAAAAACATGCATACTGCATCGTCACTCTCGTTATGAGTGGAAGTTCTCTATATTCCACACCGATCTGTAAACACTCTTTGCATCGTTCCATCAACTTCAGAATTGTCTCGGATTCTGGACATTGTTGCCCTTGTGTTGGTGGTGGTGTACCAAATTCAACTCTCCAACGTCGTTGAATTTCAACATTTTCCACTTTCCAATAACACTTTCAGTAACCACTTACGTTTATTGTATGATAATTTCACCGACATGTTTATTTATAAACACACGAAGAACGATGTACGAATTATTATGTTTTTTCATGCCTTCTGGGTCATACACAACAAAAATTGTATTTCCTTCTCAATTCGTTGCTGAGAAATAACGTTTCAAAGAGGGTATACATCAATTTGAGACACTCTGTAGTCAGGTAAATATGCCGTTTTGATAATTCTGATAATTGAATATAGAGAACACATAATTCTGTCTTAGTAATACAACTTAGTTCTAATTTGTTTATGTTGCCATGGTAACATAAATCTTAGTTCAAACAAAAAATGTGTTTTCTCAGATATATAACCCATAATAACTTAATTGGAGAGTGATTAATTTCCCCTGCAACGTAACCAAACGTAGAGCTGCAGGTCGCGATTATACGAGTCCACATAGGGGAGGAAATATTCTCACGGAATTTCGGACACTTTATAGCACCGGTGCCTATTCAGCAACATAAGTAATTTGGGTACTTACAATGAGTAAGTAGCGCCTCAAGATTGAGAAAACCAGTTAAAACAGCCGAGGGAACCAATATACTGACCACATGCAATTTTTATTCTAGATGGATGATTTTCCTCCTCTGTGAGTTACATAATACGGCCGTTTGGTGCTTTTTAAATGCTTCCGACCACGGAGTAGAATAAGTAATTAAACTCTTCAATACAACTACGGGATTCCAATTCTTTAGCAATCCATAAAAATTGTATAATTTAAGTAAATGGTGTAAATTACCATATTTTGAAGATGTGATGACAGTTCTCACTGTTTTCACATCCATTACTATAACATTCCGTCCAGTCTCTATATCTTATTTACTGTAGTCCTCCAAAAACTCCTCACGTGTATCACCCCAAAGATCTGCAATATATTTTTTCCCCATTGACATAATTCAATACATCCAATACAGTATACTAACTATATTTTTATTATTAGTTCTTAATTTTTTTTATTTTCCAAGACCTTTCCTTTTTCCACCAAAGAAATTCCTGAATTCTTTGACAAGTTGCGGAAAACTCAGACTTGCTTCATTTCTGTCACTTTATTTTTTATCATAACATGTAAGTGAAGTAAAGTGATCCCACAACAGGCCTCAGGAGGCCCTTGGGGTAGTAGGAGGTTAAGGCTCCCACTTTTTCTAGACAATCGGCACTTTATGTCAGCCGGGTTGTCAGCCCTGCGTGACGGCCGACTTTAACCCCAGAACAAGCGTCTGGTACTCATTCCCGTTAGGGGCTGAGTCGACCCCAGGGCCATAGTGCCGCCAGAGGGTTTGGGTCAGTTTAAAAATCCTGACCCCAACGGGACTTGAACCCTCGACCCTCTGGCTTGTAGCTCAGTGCCTTAACCACTACGCTACGGCGTGCCCCCTAAAAGTGATCCCACTACAAGCCTCAGGAGGCCCTTGGGGTAGTAGGAAGTTAAGGCTCCCACTTTTTCTTGACAATCGGCACTTGATGTCAGCCGGGTTGTAAGCCCTGCGTGACGGCCGTCTTTACCCCAGAACAAGCGTCTGGTACTCATTTTAGTTAGAGGCTGAGTCGACCCCAGGGCCATAGTGCCGCCAGAGGGTTTGGGTCAGTTTAAAAATCATAACATGTGCATTTATTAAATTCAATGTTGTCTTTAACATATTTTGTATTTAGACATCTAAAACGTCTATTATTTTTAATTTTTACATCAGAAGGTCGATCAAAGATTACCTGAATACAAGAGATTAGAAGATTAATGATGGATAATGGGGAAAATTCAATGAACGGAGGTAAAACATTAAAGTGCTTTGGATACATGTAGCCGTCTACCAGATTTTCTAAACCATGTTTATGTTAATCTTCAGCGGAGTGCAGCAAGCAACTTACTGTGCCATGCGTATTAGCAATATAAATGTGAGGACGAAAAGTCAACCAGTCACGGGACTCTAGAGGGAAAAATAATGACTTTACAAGAAAATGTCATCAATACGTTTTTGTTAGTTCTGTACCGATAACGTAGAATCCAAGAGGAAAATTTAATCCATCAATTATCATGTTGTGTACAGTATTTTTTATACGTTTTCTGTGTCTGACCACAGCTTACAGTTAACAATTATAGGACACATTTAAGGTATCTATAACATTAGAATGCAATTGATAGTATTACATTTACGACTAAGGAGGAACAAAATATAGTTTAACATAAAAAGGTTGTGAAATAAAACGAATTAAAATGACAGAATCATTAAAGAAAAAATTGGTAAAATTCTACATATTTTTACAGGTTTGGAATATTACAAGTTTTCCCACTAATATTTGATTAAAATAATACACATTTGAAATATTGTCTTATATAATCAGAAAATTTGATCTTTAAAGAAATATATTACGTCATCAAAATTATCCCTGCGCCAATTTCAAAATGTTCACTTCGGTATGAGATTTTCATGGAATCTCTCAATAATAATAATAATAATAATAATAATAATAATAATAATAATAATAATATTGTGTTAATTAGCAAAATAAGTCTAAATAGAATAGTGTTTGAAATAATTGATTTCTGAATATGAAAATTGATTCTGTTAAAGTGTAATATCACAATATGAGGCTTATATTAAATTTTCATAGAGGTTACTGTATACACAATTCTCCAATCCGTGTTTATAGCAGAGTATCAAATAATCTATAAATTAACATATTAATTATGTAATAATAAAGTTATTAACGTGAAGGATGTATATTGTAAGTCCCAAATCAACGAAAATATAATATTATTTTTAATGAACAATAAATTAATCACTGAGTGAGTTAAATCACATGATAATAATTGTGAATGGAATTTAGGAGATCCCGAGTACAAAAGTCGGTATCAGCAATCTACTGGATTTTTTCCTGACTTTCCTCAGTCGTCAAAGCAAATGATGGATTCCCGAGTACAAAAGCCGGTATCAGCAATCTACTGGATTTTTTCCTGACTTTCCTCAGTCGTCAAAGCAAATGATGGATTCCCGAGTACAAAAGCCGGTATCAGCAATCTACTGGATTTTTTCCTGACTTTCCTCAGTCGTCAAAGCAAATGATGGATTCCCGAGTACAAAAGCCGGTATCAGCAATCTACTGGATTTTTCCTGACTTTCCTCAGTCGTCAAAGCAAATGATGGATTCCCAAGTACAAAAGCCGGTATCAGCAATCTACTGGATTTTTTCCTGACTTTCCTCAGTCGTCAAAGCAAATGATGGATTCCCGAGTACAAAAGCCGGTATCAGCAATCTACTGGATTTTTTCCTGACTTTCCTCAGTCGTCAAAGCAAATGATGGATTCCCGAGTACAAAAGCCGGTATCAGCAATCTACTGGATTTTTTCCTGACTTTCCTCAGTCGTCAAAGCAAATGATGGATCGTAATTTCATTATCATGATTAATTTCAGTATAAGTCACCATTTCATAATTAATTAAAATTAATGTCGGATGTATTTATATGCACTCAGTCTATTGGTATAACTAATAGGCCTACACATATGATATGATGTAATAAAATGATCAAGCGCCTCAAATTTATAAAAATTTTAGTATGCAAGCCAAACAATTATTTACGCAAGTAAGACTAAGGAATTTTAAAGTGTTAGCCTGCTTAAATGATAGTTTAGTCCTTCTCAAATCGAACATATCAAAGAAAGATAATAATTGTATATGTAAAATAAAGCAAACATATAAAGTAAAGTAAAGTATTCCCAATACAGGCCTCAGGAAACCCTTGGGGTAGTAGGATGTTAAGGCTCCCACTTTTTCTAGACAACCGGCACTTGGTGTCAGCCGGGTTCTCAGCCCTGCGTGACGGCCGCCTTTATCCCCAGAACAAGCATCTGTTACTAATTTCAGTTAGAGGCTGAGTCGACCCTAGGGCCATGGTGCCACCAGAAGGTTTGGGTCAGTTTAAAAGTCCTGACTCCACCGGGACCTTCCGGTTTGTAGCGCACTGCCTTAACCACTACGCTACGGCGTGCCCCAGATCAAACATATATCGTTATTTATTTTCTCGACATCGGTGGGCTAGTGGTTATATTCCGTGCCTCTAATTCCGAGGGACGCGGGTTCAAACCCGTCTGTGGTCGATGGATTCTTTAGGATGGAAAAATCCAAGGAACAAGTCCTCCGGGAGGGACTTTAAGCCGTGGGTCCCGAGTCTGAAGATTTTCAGGCTCGTAAAAGAACCGCAAGACTGAATAAAAAGGCCTATGTTCAAAATTTTACTGACAACCATCAATCCAAGTAATACTTTTATTGCTTACTAGATGTCTCATTGTGCCTATGTGCTAACTACGTTGGTATCTGTAGGTAAATAAGCGTAACTAAATTAGCTTCGTAAAGAATATGGGACGTATGGGGTATATACACGTGAAGAATTTAAACAACAATTAATAGATTACCTAAATAAAATGATTATTCTAATATAACCAAGACACTCGTGTAATTAAAGTTTTACAAATACCATAAAATGGACAATGAATATAAGAGTGCACAACCCGCCAATGGAGAGAGCACATACTGTAACTAATTAATGAATCAGTACATCTCACTCACTCTGCCATATTAATGTTACAGCGCATGTGCTATACTACGCATAGTACTACATGTTAGTCAATGTCCTGCCACACACACATACAGGATGCGAAATAATTCAGCATACGTCCTCGCAAGTACCTCGACCAATCGCAAAATACAAGATAGCCTCCAATAATAGCAGCTTCTAGCATATAACTTACTTTATAGGACGTATGCTGAAGTATTTATTTTTTATACACATATATGCATATAGCTTCCTGTCTAACTGGTCCGGGTTCAATATCCGGCGGGGTTGGAAATTATAATTGTAAAATTTTCAATTTCGGGGCCAGAAGAGATGGTGTACAATATTTAATCGCTAAATTGTCCACCAGATGCCTGCAATAACTTGCAAACCTCTCCGCAGCACATATGTTCAGGATGCAAGTGATAATGTTGATAGCGTTTCGTTCGTCGTATGGGGACGTCAAGCCTGGCGGCTCGTTGATGCTTTTCGACAGGATTATGCCACGTCTCGGCACCGAGTTTCACCTTCTTTCTTCTCGTCATTACCATCCCTCATACAACACACTTACACTAGACAAACACTTGGAATAAAATCATCCTGCACTCTTCACTGTACACAATAAGAATATATCATCTACGTAAAGTTTTATGGCGACGTAGTGGGTAGATTGAAAATTTACTCGCAGCGCTGAATTCCAATCACCAAAAGTGATGTAAGTGGCATTAGAATTGTCATTCGCATATATATTAGAAATCATTTAGCATATGTCCTCGCATACAACGTGTCAAAATACCATAATCTATCGCAAAGGACTGATACCATCTAATAACAGCAGCAAGTAAAGTATATTGTTTAATATGCAACAGCAGGTATTTCACTGCAAACTTAGCATTCTCCACTCTTTTCTTAACTCAGCTTTCCTTTGTGTATCCTCATACAAACCATTTATTTTAATATTGTCTATCATCTGATGTCTTTTTTTTTTTTTTTTGCCTCTAACTTTCCTTCCGTAGACCATTTCTTCTAGAGCATCCGTCTGCAGACAGTTTGTTCTTAGCCAGTGGGCAATCCAATTTATTTTCCTCTTCTTTATGAGTTCTAGCACTTTTTTCTTCCCCCACTCAGTCTAGTACATCATCATTTTTTTTTATTTTGTGTCCATTTTAAACGTTCCATCCTTATCCATATCCACATCTTAAAAGCTTCCAGTCGCTTTTCATCATTACGTCGTAATTCCAAGTCTCAGCATCGTACAATGCTACACTCCACACAAAGCACTTCACTAGCCTCTTCCGTAATTCTTTTGCCAAAGCTCCGCAGAAAATGTTTCTCTTCTTGTTAAAAACTTATTTTGCCATTGCTATACTCTTATTTACTTCTTGACCTCAGCTCATGTTACTACTGAGAGTAAAACCCAAGTATTTGAAGTTCTGCACTTGCTCAATGGCCTCATCATTAATCCTCATGTTTATCTTCCTTGGTTTTCTTAAAATCATAGCCTTCGTCTTATTTATGTTTATCTTCATCCCATAATCCTCGCATTTGCCATTTAGCTGCATTAGCATGTTCCTCTGTGTCATTGCTTCTTCTACTAGCAAAGCCATATCATCTGCAAATCGTATGCACTTAATTCTACTTCCTATCATGTTTATGCATTCCGTATTCCTGAAGCAGTTCTTCATTAGGTCTTCCAGGTAGATGCTGAAAAGAGTAGGCGATAGAAAATGTCGTTGCCGTACCCCCATCCAATTTCTCTTCCCTCTGACATTTCTTCTCCTGCCTTCAGTTTCATTCGCTGTTTCATATAAAGATTACTTATGAGCCTCCTCTCCTTCCAGTTCACGCCAGTTTTCTTCAAGATCCTCATGAGATTATTCTAATTCACTCTGTCAAAGGCCATTTCCAGGTCAACAAATACTGCATAAACTATTTTATAATTTTCTATATATCTTTCTCCTATTACTCGTATCAATCCAATTGCATCTCTCGTACCCTTTCCCTTCCTGAAGCCAAACTGTTTTTCTTCCATTTCGCTTTCCATTATAGAACGTAAGCTTCGATTCAGTATTCGCAGGAGAATCTTTGCAGAGTGTGATCTTTTTCTTCGGAATTGGTATAAACACTGCCTCAGTCAATTCTTCGGGCCATTCACCATCATTATATATCTTGTTGCATAAGAGCAGAATTTCCTTATTTCTTTCATCCAATCATTTAACCAATTCAATGGGGATCCTGTTGCTTTCCCATTTTTCATTTCCTTAATTGCTAGTACAACTTCTTCCTTCAGAATTATTGTAAATCCTTTTTCATCTTCCGATACGTCTTCTTCATTTTCTATATCCAAGTTAGCCGGAAGATTTCTTGTCTCATAAAGCTCTTTTACATATTTCTCCCACGTATTCATAATTCCCTGTTTGTCCGTTAGTTCTTTATTATTTTTCAATCAGCCACATAGTTTTCCTTCTCTTTTTTTCGTAGTCCAAGCATTTAACTTCCTGTTACATTAAATCATATTTTCCTTTCCTCTCCACATTCTCTAGTTCTTCACATTTCTGCTTCGTCCATTCTCCCTTTGCCTTGTCAGTTTCTCTTCTTAGTTCGTTTTTTAGTTTCCTGCAGTATATTTTGCTTCTTCTGTACAGCTATTTTTCCATTTTCTTCTTTCTTTCATCTTCTCCAACTTTTTTCTCTGTCCCAAGGTTTCTGAATATTCTTGTTCTCTTTGTATCCTAATGTTTCCTCTGCAGCTATCTGTATAGAGGTTTTCAAATCATTCCATTGTTCCTTAGTATTTGCATATGAGATTTCCAAGGTAGAGGCTTTTTCTTGAAAATGTTGTTGGAATTTTCTGTTTTCCTCTTAAGTTTTAAGTTTCTCCAAGTCAAATTTATTTGTTGTCTGTCTTCCTCTGATCTTCATCAGGCAAATATCTACTTTTCCTATTAGTAAGACATGGTCTGAATTGATATCTGCCCCTGGTAGGGTCTTCACATTTTTCAAGCAATTTCGTTTGTTTGTCCGTAGGGCTTACCCACGTGTATCATCTTCTTTTAAGCTGTTGAAACATTATATTTCCAATTATCATTCAATTCCTTTTACAGAAACTCACCGGTGATTCACCTCTCTCATTCCTTTTTCCTAAACAATTTCTTCCAATTGTACTTCCATCTTGTCCTTCTCCAACTACAACATTCCAGTCACTCATTAGGATAACACATGTCCCCTCTTCTCTCTCTCTCTTTCTTTCTGTCTCTCTCTCTCTCTCCCTCCCTCCCTCTCTCTCTCTCTCTCTCTCTCTTCTCTCTCTCTCTCTCTCTCTCTCTCTCTCTCTCTCTCTATATCTCTCAACGATCCCTTCTATCTTGTCATATCTTTCCTCCACTTCTTCATCTGCTAACCCACTAGGTGGCATGTAAATTTGAACTATCACTATGTCCACCTTTTTCCCTTGTAAACTCACCGTTATCATCCGATTATTCATATAACGCACTGATATCATACATGGTCCTAATACTATGCCGAAACCATGATTTCCTTTAGAATCACCACTAGAATAAAACATTCTAAATTCATTACTCACTAATTCTCCAATTTGTTCCCACCTCACTTCAGACATTCCCATCACATCCACTTTGTTCCTTCTCATTTCTTCCTTCAAATTTTCTAGCTTCCCGGCTTGCAGAAGAGTTCTCACATTCTAGGTTTCAATCCTTAGCCTTCTTTTCTTCTGTTATTTTGACTGCATGATGTCTGCTTCCGTAGTATCTCCCTCCCGGACATCCAAATTGGGGGTTAATTTAAGACGGGAGTATTTTACCATGGAAAGACGCATCACGCCATGTTTGCAGCTTTACTAGGGATATATAGGTGTGGCAGCTTCTTTCCACACCCCACTCTCTCTTTTGCATCTTAAAATCTTAAAACATCTTAAGAAGGTCCCGAGGGGCCCCAACTTGGAGGTGAGGACAGTGTATTTGGCTAAGTTATACCATCCGGACTTCACTCCAGAGTTTAAATATTACTTCCATTAGGGATTTTGACCAGATTAAAGATCCGGAAATCCCAATTAACCTCTGCCTCCCCACACACACACACACACACACACACACACACACACACACACACACATATATATACACAATTATTAATTTTTCAATACATTTATGTTATCTGCTTATCGCTTTAAAGAGATGAAAATCGGAGAAATAATGGCTAACTTCTCGTCTACTGCTAAAACATTGTTAGAGCGCATTTGGTTAATTGAATAAAATCACAAAAAGTTCACTTTTGAGTACACGCATTATAGCTATATATTTAAGATATATTTAAATTCTAATATATATATATATATATATATATATATATAATTTTAATATCAACGACAGCCTGATAAACGAAAACGAACCCAATAAATGCAACCCCCTCTACCAGATCTTCAGTGAAACACCAGTTTTGAATCCTGCCGATGATGGGACAAGTCCCGAAAGCGCTACAGTTAAATGATAATTAAGTTGAGGAGACGGACCTTTCATGTGAATATTCTATAATTTTATATTAATTTTTAATATCAATTTGTTTAATTTACAATGCTAATGATGTATAAGTTGGAGTATCGAAAAAATATTTTTTTTTAATTTAAAAATGCGCCTAGTCTACAAAATTTTATACTGCCCTCAAATGAATACAGAAAAAAGTACTCAAATCCGATAACTTTTCACAGAGCTGCAACCCCTTTGAATATCTAAAAACTTTATAAAATTATACATTACGATATTCACGAATTGTACAGTACAACTTTCTGTAATTGGATATTATGTAATTAAATTTTGTATAGACTGATTATTTCAGCATTTAAATAATTGTGTGAGTGAAAGTTGGAAGGGGACGTCCTTGAAAAGGGGGGGGGGTTACCGGGAGTGAATATTATAGACAGTTTACCCAGAAATGTGTTAGAGTTATATTGATCTTATGCTTATATTGGTAACTAATTTAAACATAAAATTTATGTCAGGGTTTTCAGTTTCCCGGTTTCACACCGGTGTGGTATTTATAGAATGACTAAGGAATAAAATTACGAGAAAATACGTATTAAAATATTTTATTCATTATAAGTTTTTTACGAATTTAGCGATTTCCGAATCGTTCTGTCAACAGACGCGCTCTTCAGTCGTAGATCAGAGAAGTTATTGTTCTCACAGTTTGTTAGTGTTGTGATATTTAAATAAAACAGCAAAGGAATGTGATACAATACTTAAAATAATTATTAAACTTGAAGTAGTTTTTGGTACAGCAGAGACTCTTGCTCTGGTATCATCCTTTACATCGTCCTCCCACCTGCTTTTCAGTCTTTATTTCCGCTTGAATTCTCCTGGTTCAGATTGGAGAACTCTAGTAACTGATCTTGATTCCTCCATTCTTATTAAATACCAGTTCACCTCAACCGGCCCAATTTTGTGAACGCAGTTATATTAGGTCCCCGAATAACTCATATAGTTCATGATTATTCACTTCGTTGTTCATTCTAATTGGTCCATGTAATTCTCAACATATTCCTCTAAAAGGTATTTAACAGATTATCATAAGTAATGCCACGAGTGATTTCCAAATTATCGATAAATTCACGACTCACGAAGTGAGGAGTGAATTTATCCAGAGAATTTGGAAATCAAGAGTGGCATTTGTTAGGACTATTTAACGAATAAAATTAAGCTGTTTACTCACAAATCATTGTTTAACTATAGTTGTTTTAAAATATTTATCTATTTAATGTAAACGGCTATGTTTGAAAACAAATGAGAAGCGATAGGTACGCTTCATCTACTTCTTTTGTTTATCACTGCAACCAGATCATAGTATTTATTGCCAAAGGAACGCATTATTGTAAGAATGCTCTCTAGTGGAGAAAAAATGTAACATCAAACTGTATATTAATTCATTTCTGATGTCGTATGGTGTAAATATGACAATTATATTTTTCTGGATTATTACCTGGGAAAGAATACATTTAAGAAAGTACAAACAGTGGTTTCTTTTTTTGGCGATATATTAAATTGCTACAAATCTTTTTATATTAACTCCTGCAAGCGCTATGTGTTGACATCTATGCACTATATATACAATCTGGTAGCCGTATTTCTCGTGGGCTCAGTCACAGCAAAATAATGATCAGACCTGTTCAGAATATTAAAAAGGAGGAGCTTTCTTTAATATGGTAAATTTAACACTGATAAATATTTAGTGAAACACGACTCTGATTGGCTGTAAAACAGAAATCAATGAAACGTGATTGGTCATTGACTCCCATTTGGGGCATGAGTTAAATAGTCATAAGTAATGCCACGAGTGATTTCCAATTTGGAAATCAAGAGTGGCATTTGTTAGGACTATTTAACGAATAAAATTAAGCTGTTTACTCACAAATCATTATTTAACTGTAGTTATTTTAAAATATTTATATATTTAATGTAAACGGCTATGTTTGAAAACAAATGAGAAGCGATAGGTACGCTTCATCTGCTTCTTTTGTTTATCACTGCAACCAGATCATACTATTTATTGCCAAAGGAACGCAATATTGTAAGAATGCTCTCTAGTGGAGAAAAAATGAAACACATGAAACTGTATATTAATTCATTTCTGATGTCATATGATGTAAATATGACAATTATATTTTTCTGGATTGTTACCTGGGAAAAATACATTTAAGAAAGTGCAAACAGTGGTTTCTTTTTTTGGTGGTATAATCAATTGCTACAAATGTTTTTATATTAACTCCCGCATGCGGCATGTGTTGACATTCATGGACTATATATACAATCTGGTAGCCGTATTTCTCACGGGCTCAGTCACTGCAAAACAATGGTCAGACCTGTTCAGAATATTAAAAAGGAGGAGTCTTCTTTAATATGGTAATTATAACACTGATAAATATTTCGTGAAACACGATTCTGATTGGTTGTAAAACAGAAATCATTGAAACGTGATTGGCCATAGAGCCCCATTTGGGGCATGAGTTAAATAGTCATATTAAATTTTCAAACATTTTGAAAATAAAAAAAAAACATTTAACAACACTGAAATTCAGGAGAGTTCTAGCAAGTTGTACATATGTGACATGCCGATATGTGCTATGTAAGTTAATTAAGCTTCGAAACATAGCAGATAGATAGAGAGAGAGAGAGAGAGAGAGAGAGGAGAGAGGAGAGAGAGAGAGAGAGAGAGAGCGAGAGAGAGTGTGTGTGTGTTTTTGACTAACCAACAAACAATAAAAAAGTGTCTTTAGGTAATGTAGATGCCAGCACAAAAGTAAAGATCTAAAAGTATAAAGGTGAGAAATGATGCAGAGGCCTCAAAATATTAAATTTCGAGTACTAACGAAACATCGTCAACGGACTCAGGAATTGACGGTGATTTTCCAATGTAAATTTCTATTAGGTTAAAAACTGTGAGAAATCATGTAACCATAATAAATGTTTATAATCTAGGTGAATGTAAATTAGAAGAATGTACAGAATTTTATGAAAATCTCCAGAAACAAATTTGTATTCTATATTTTTATTTCAGGATTGTATCTGTTATTTACACAGGTATCCTTAACCAAAATATACTATTTTTTTCTTCCACACTTCCCGGTCTTGCGTGTCTGCTTCTGTCATATTTATCTTCTTCATGTTGTCTTGAATTCCCTTCTTCCACGTTGGTTTGGTCAATTAATAAAGTTAATTCAAGTGGCTATTTAATAATAGCTGGAGATTATAACGGCAGAGTAAAACATGGAGATACAACCCAAAACAAAAATGGAAGACTTCGAATTGATTTTACAAATTATAATAATTTAAGAATAACAAAACACCTTTTTTTCTGCATCGAGATATAGACTACATAAATACACTTGGTCCGCAAGAGGACAAAGAAGCATAATAGACTACATCATAATTAATTAAAAATGTTTTAACATAGTGTTTCATACAAGAGAAATTATAGGACGTGATATTGGTTCTACCATTACCTTCTAATTACTAAATTAGCAATACCAGCAAAATTGAAAAGTAGTAAAATTAATACGGTAAAAAAACGAAATGCAAAAACTGTTAAAGTACACCTACTTCAACATGAATCAATTAGAAATGTATATCAGCAACGATTATTTCTGTATATAAAACAAAAAGCTATAAATATAAATATTAATACAGAATGGGAAGAATTAAAATATAAAATAATCATTTGGAAATAGATATAAAATATGTAATAATAAAATATTAAAAATTTGGAACGATGAAATAGCAAAATTGGTTAAAGAAAAAAGATGCATACATTAGATACTTGAATATGAGAACAGATGAAAACCACATTGGATACAAAAAAAGAAATGCCCTTCTTGCTCGAAGAGAAATTAGAAAAATTAAAAGGATTTCGTAGGAAAAATATATTAGTGACCTGGAACATGATCATGGATGACTAGATAAAGCCTACAATTCTAAAACACATTAATAATCAGGTAAAAGATAAACTCAAATTGAACATGATTTCTGAGGATAAATGGATATTTTATTTTAAACATCTTTGGACGGAACAATTAGATGATAAAAATTAAACGTATTATTAATTGATGTAAAGATAGATCCAATTTTTTTCGAAGAATTAATAACTGTTAACAATCATTGTAAAAACAAAACAAAACCTGGCATTGATAATATTAATAATGAACTAGTAAAATATGGCTCGCTTAGATTTTTTGAATATATGCTGGAAGATTGGTCATATCCCAGATGAATAAATTGAAGATGTCCAATATATATCATATTTATAAAAAAGAAGATCGTCATAACTATGAAAATTATGGAGGCATAAAAGTCTTGTATACGTGTAACAAAATCTATACATTTATATTGAAAAACCGTTGAAATGCAATTATGGAAATATTATTCTAGAAGCACAAAATGGATTCAGAAAAGGAAGATGCTGTTCAGATTGCATTTTCACTATTAATCAAATAATTTAAAAACATAGAGAATATAATCTACCAACTTTTATGGCATTTATAGATCTTGAAAAGGCATTTGACAAAGTTAACAGAAATAAATTGTGGAATATAATGAAACAGACAGGCGTGCCTCAGCACTTTAATAACTGCAATAAAAAGTTTATATGTAGAAAATAAAATAACTATAGAAATTAGAATAAAAATAAGAAGAATATAACAGAAACAATAAATAGATATGTAAGACAGGGATGTCC
The DNA here is from genome assembly GCA_030220185.1 of Diploptera punctata. Taxonomy (NCBI): domain Eukaryota; kingdom Metazoa; phylum Arthropoda; class Insecta; order Blattodea; family Blaberidae; genus Diploptera; species Diploptera punctata. The sequence continues at coordinate 1,782,041 of JASPKZ010004217.1, read as the reverse complement.
GCTTTCATCCTCCTTTTTTAATATTTATATTGACGATATCATGTATGATTGGCAGATAAATTTGGACTCACATTCTAAATTAGGAAATAAGATCTTAGATACCTTACTTTTGGCAGATGACCAAGTTCTAATATCTAGCTCAGAATATGGTCTAGAGAAATCACACTTTCAATTAAATAATATTATACAGAATTATAATTTCAAAATATCAATAAGTAAGACGAAAATCTTAGCTTTTAAAGGATCAGATACCGTAAGAGCTAAAATAATTCTGGAGGGGAAACCCATTGAACAAGTGAACCATTTTAAATACCTCGGCTATGAGATCTTCTATTTTAAAAATGAAGATCTTTTTTACAAATTTAGTAAATTTAACTGGGCCTATATAAGTGGCACAAGTAAGAGAATATTTAAAAATACAAGAAAGGAAACAAAACTAAAATTTTATAAAGCAGTAGCGGTCCCCTTACTATTGTATGGTAGTGAATTTTGGGTTTTAACTAATAGAGAAGATAAGATCATAGAAGCAGCTGAAATTAAATTTCTGTGAAATGTAGGCCTAACTGGCTGCAAACTTCTAGATAAAAGAAGAAATGAAGATATTAGAAATGAGCTAAATGTTTTTTAACTTTTAGATAAAATAAAATAATCTAGAAAAAACTGGAAAGAACATGATCAAAGAATGAAAGATGAACACATACCAAAAATTGTACTTAGTTACAAACCAAAAGGAGACAGGAATGTTGGTAGACCGAAAAGATATGGATTCAACGTTTTGATTGAGAATGTATGAGACCGGAAAAAGCCACATGGGCTTAATCCGTGTTTATTAATGATGATGATGCTTGTGAATATGTATTAGAACCTTAAAAAAACAAAAATACAGGTGAGAAAAAAATAAACAGATGATGTTTCATTTTAATCTTTTTATTAAAATGAAAGATACATTACAGTTCCTGTGAGAAAATTGCAACTATTTCCAGTGTCTGTTTAGAAGATATTATGTAGTGTCAGAAAATAATCTCAGTAAATTTATAGAAGGCAAAACACAACGAGAATGATGAAAAACAGAAATAAAGTTTGCGACGAACGTTTAAGTGAAAAAGAATATATATATATATATATATATTATTGGAATATACTTCAATCCCCGTTACGGTCTAGTGGTTACCTCAGATTCAGTGGACCTTGGTTCGATCCCCAGTCAGGACAAATTTCTTGGTAGACTTTCTTCGCGAATTTTCCAAGCTGTAAGATACGGTAATGTTATGAAAATGTAAGTTTCAAATTGTCTCGGAATACAAATTGTCTCATAACCATCCATATCATAATCTGCATGTTTAATGTGAATGTACTGTACTCGTATGAGTGAATGATGTATCTTGTCTTAAATGTTCGTGTTATTTTGGAGATGGCTTTTGCATTAAAATTATCACTTATCAGGGAAGCCCTCCAAGTCCTCGTGAGGCCAAAAAAAGTATGTAGATGCGATCCAGGCTTTACAAGTCGTGTCTCTGTAAGGCACGTGTGGGTAGGGCAAGTAAAACGTACCTACAAAGGGAGAGATTAAACTAAGAAAATGAAATAATTTCGACATACGAAAGTATCAAACTTTGACCTTAGTTAAAAAGGAATGAATATTCACAAAAACACCGCTCCTTATCTTTCGTTTAAAACCATAAATGAAGTAAAACTGTAATGCCTCAGCGCCTCGTCGAATTATATTAGGAAATAAATGGTTTCTGTAACCAAAATGTAATTTCTTAGGGGTGGGGCAAATTGAAATTCAGACAAAAAGTTTTAAAGGTCATTTTGGATAGAGCCTAGGATCTACGTATATTTCAATAATTTCATTAAAAGTGTGTCAATGGAGTTTTAACAGGCTATTATTGCCTATGCCGATGTGTTAACTGGAATGTTGAGTCCCGGTGTGTCAGGATTTTTAAACTGATCCAAATCTTCTGCTGGCACCATGGCTCTGGGGTCGACTCAGCCTCTAACGAAAATGAGTACCAGACTCTTGTTCTGGGGTATAGGCAGCCGTCACAAAGGGCTGACAACCTGACAGAAATCAAGCTCCAATTGTCTAGAAAAAGAGGGAGACTTAAACTCCTACTACACCAAGGGTCTCCTATAGCCTGTAGTGGGATCATTTTACCTTTTTACCTTTAATTACATGTGATATAATAAAAGTATTACAAAAAATAATAATCATTATTTTATCCGATAAAATGATATATTACGTATTTACTACACTAATGTTTTAGTTTTCCAAATTCCATCCGATAATATAGCAACCAATGAATTACAATGCTTGTTCTGATAATCAAATATTTGTTGTATATAATAAACTATGTAAGTAAATAATAATAATAATAAAAATAATAATAATAATAATAATAATAATAATAATAATAATAATAATAATAATAATAATAATAATAATAAAAATAATAATAATAATGGGATAAGATAAAACTTTATATATAACTCCTGGCCGGAACTTGGACGTTTCATAAAAAAACTCACACAGAGAAAATAGTTAACTATTTTAGCCCTTATTACATTACGAATTATATAAAATTTGAGGTTCCTATACCTCATAAATACTGTATTAAATATAGAGGTAGTTTAGACGTATACTCTTCCGAGATACTAGTGTTGCTAAAATTAATACGCACAATTAATCTAGTCTTAACTAACCTCTTATAATCTAACCTAAACTGATTATCACTTTTCACAAATGTAGAAAAAAATAAATAAAACATCTCTCTTAATACAAATTCATCTCTGGTCTTCGTATGATTATTTCAATGAAAACCACAGAGTTCATAAACAATAAAATCAGTGTTCATTATTCATAGAACTATTAATGTATGCAAACACTCACCAGTAATTGTCAACTTCCAAAATTAGCATTTGACAACTATTATTACAGTCTCCTCGTTATAAATCTGCAACATAAAATTAAAAAAAAAACATTAATATAAGATTTCAATTAAACATACTGATAATGAAAAAATATGATGCCATTTGACTGAATTTAATATTTCATTAAAATTAACCCATTCGCCTCAGAAGACGAGGTACACTCGCTTAACTCTGCGCTTATATATTTTGCAATATTTTATACATCCCTTGGCAGGGTAACCTTTTCTTAACATTAATGGATGGTATAGGAATGTGTTTTGGCCTTCATCCTTATTGTGATCTCAAGTACCGTTATAGTTTGTTTGTTTTGAATGTCTTAAAATATAAAATATAATTTACAGTAACTTAAATCCGGTTTCTGGGGAAATACATTGAGCATTTGTACTTGAAACGAATGGATTAAAATGATGAATCTTCTTGGCAATAAACATTAGTCAGTTAAAAAAACACTCCATTTACCAAAACAGTTAAAAACAACAAGTCAACGCGTTTCGGCTACTACGTTGCCGTTATCAAGACTGAGCCCAATGGTGTTGACTTATTGTTTTTAACTGTTTTGATGAGTGGAGTGTTTTTTAACTGATTAATATTTCATGTTTAAAATATGCTTATCAATGTACGAAAAAAGAACATTCTCATCGATATCAAATTATCCGTTCACCTCCGCTAGAGAACATAGTGGACCATACAGAACAATGGAATATAGGTTATATCAAAATTATAATTAATACGCAATCCTTTATTGCAGCAACCGAAATAAGTATGCTAATTTTCAATTATTTTTAAAAATATAAATTCCCAAAAATACAAATAAAATGATAGTAATCAGTGAAACTACATATATATATATATATATATATATATATATATGACATGATAAGGAAAATAAATGCCTGGACGGGATTCGAACCCGGAACTCAGGGTCGGTACCCCCGCGTGTTATCCATTACACACACACACACACACACACATGTATATATATATATGTTATTGGATCGTTCTGATGTGTAATAAATAATTGAATTGAAATTTTATTATAATGTACCGGTGGTACGCCGTAGCGTAGTGGTTAAGGCACTGAGCTGCAAGCCAGAGGGTCGAGGGTTCAAGTCCCGTTGGGGTCAGGATTTTTAAACTAATCCAAACCCTCTGGCGGCACTATGGCCCTGGGGTCGACTCAGCCTCTAACGGAAATGAGTACCGGTCGCTTGTTCTAGGGTAAAGGCGGCCGTCACGCAGGGCTGACAACCCGGCTGACATAAAGTGCCGATTGTCTAGAAAAAAGTGGGATCCTTAACCTCCTACTATCCCAAGGACCTCCGGGCCTGTTGTGGGATCACTTTACACTTTTTATATAAAGAGCTCAAATTTATAAATTATTTGTTCACATTCGCAAATATAATGGTATGGAGTCGATGTGAAAACAGAAAAAAAAATGAAAAACGCAAAAGAGTGTTTTGTTCATATGATAATAATGCAGCTCTGGGACGACATCTGACTGTTTGTCATGAAAGTTATTTACTTAAGTGAAATATATTGCACCATACAACAGATGTGTCCTGTGCGATCATGCGCTCTAAGAATATCATCCAGCTATGAGAAAAGATAATTTAACTCTTTTAGACCAAATCTTTCTATAAAAAACAAATGAATCTTTATGTACTTAAATGTAAAATTAATCCTACAAAATAGAGTTTTTAGTTTTTTGTTTTGTAATTTTAAATAATTTACTTACTTTTTGGACTCCGAGGGTCATCTACTCTTTAATTTTTTTTAATTTTATTTATTTATTTAGCCTGGTGGAGTTAAGGCCATGTGGCCTTCTCTTCCACTCACCAGAACAAGCATATGTTACATATGAATACAAAAAAATACAATAATAGTCATATAAAACAGGACAAACATATTTTACACATGAATACAAAAAAATTACAATAGTAGTCATATTAGACAGGACAAACATGTTACATATGAATACAAAAAAAAGTTACAATAATAGTTATTGAACAATTCATTATCTGTCATATTGAATAATAATGAAATTAATGTCTAATAATAGAATGAAACTAAATACAATTAAAATTAAATGAATGATACAATGAATAAAAAAGGAATAACAGCTCGAATCTACTATGCATAAAAAGAAGAGAAAAAAAACACTACAATGAATTAATCTACGCTTTTTATACAAGGCATTAGGTAAATATATTAACAAATCCTAAGTCTATTTTTATTAAATAATGCAAAAACGCATTATTGATTCTTAAAAAGTAGTATTAGTGAGTTGTTTCTGTTAGTGATTTTATTTTCAATTTATTTCTGAAAGATGGTAAAGTTTGGCAGTCTCTGACATAGGGTGGAAGTGAATTCCATGTTCTAGCAAGAGAAACTGTAAAAGATTTCGAATAATAGGTAGTATGATGAGGAGGGATATAAAGGACACTGTGCTCAAGGGATCGGGTATCTAAGTTATGTGTATCAGAGAGTTTAGTGAAGCGGTGTGATAAATAATAAGGTAAAGATGTGTGTAATATGTTATAGAGTAGGCATAGGGAATGGATGGTTCTACGATCTTGAAGACGAAGCCATGACAATTGTTCCAGGGATGGTGTAACGTGAATCAAATCTACGTATACCACAAATAAAACGTATGCAAGAATTGTGAACACGTTGAAGTCTTTGGGTAAGAACAGTATTTAGGTCAGTAAAAAGAGTATCACAATAATCAAAATGGGGCATTGCGAGTGTTTCTACTAGCATTTTTCTTAGAGAAAACGGTAAACAATTTCTTATACGATTTAATGAGTGTATTATTGAGAAGATAGTTTTGCAAATGTTATTTATTTGTTTATTCCAAATTAAATGTTTATCCATAAACACTCCTAGATTTTTTACTGTCTCACTATAAGGGATCTGAACCCCATTAAGTGACACATGTAATACTGAATTTGTGTTAATTGAGGATAATAGTCTCTGATGGCCCACAATGATTGCTTGTGTCTTTCTAGGATTTAATTCAAGTCCATATTTCTCTGTCCACGCCGTTAGCGAGTCAAGGTCCTCGTTAATTTTGGTTACCGCGTCATTTAAAGAATATTTGTCTGAGTGAAGGTAGATCTGCATGTCGTCCGCAAATAAATGATATTTGCAATGTTTTAGGGAGTCAGATATGTCGTTTATATAGATTGAAAAAAGCAATGGGCCGAGCACCGAGCCCTGTGGAACTCCAGCTTTACGGTAGGTCCAAGAAGAGCGTAATGTAGAATTTCCTACAACATATTGCTGGCGCTCACGAAGGTAGGAGTTGAACCATTGCGTGACACTGTCAGAAAGTGAGAGGTTTTTTAGTTTAAGCAACAATAAGTCCAAGTCTACCGTGTCAAATGCTTTACTAAAGTCAAGTAGTGTAAGAATAGTAAGTTTTCGATTATCAGATGCTTCGCGTATGTCTTCACATATATTTAGTAGAGCAGTATTTGTATTGTGTCCTGTCCTAAAGCCTGATTGGTATTGATCTAAAAGGTCGTGTTCAGTTAGGTAGTCAGTCAGTTGTTTGTGGACTAATCGTTCCAAAGCTTTTGAAAGGGTAGGTAAAATACTAATGGGTCGAAAATCGTTAGGAGTTAAGGGAGTTTTTACTTTCGGGAGTGGGCGTACAATTGCTTGCTTCCATAATGTGGGATATATAGAGGTTTGTAGTGAGGAGTTGAAAACATGAGTTATGGTAGGTAGTATAACGTCGATTATTTTGTTAAGTAGAGTGATATTATACGGTCAGTACCTTCTGCTTTTGTTTTTATTCGTTTGAGAGCTTTCTTTATGTCATTTTCTGTAAGATATGAAAAATGGAAATGTTCTCTGTCTGGTGGATTTGTCAATAGTAGTTCACTTGTTGTATGTGTTTTGTCTTTAGGAGTAAAGAATGTGCTTGTAAAATGGTTTGAATACAATTCAGAAGCTTCACAGTATTAAGCATAGAAACTGATTGTATCAACATCATCATCATCATCCCGTATCATGGCAGCTGCCGCCGTCTTCCGGAAACCAAACGTTATTCCTCTCTGTCCATCCATTGATCTTCCTCCAATCGTCTGATATTCATACTCGCTTTATCCCATGTATCCATTCGGATGCATTCCATAACAATTTTAGGCAATCTTTGCTCTATCATTCTTTTTACATGGCCGTATCACTGTAATATTTTCTTTTCTATAATGTCTATGATCTCCGGCTCCTTTTGTACACCCATAATTTCCCTTATTTCTTTATTTCGTATTCTCTTCATTCTAGATTTTCCAGCTGATCTTCTTAAAACATCCAAAGTCCTTTTCCTTAGCTTCAATCATCCTAGGGTGTCTTTCCGAGGCATGGTGTTTGGTTTTTCAGCATTTTTTCTTTTTATGATGAACGAGGAGCTGGTACGATGCATCAACTCCCAACCTGGGGGATGGGTAATATTTGTTCAAGGTTTTCTTCCTCTAGCCTTTGATAGTCCAGTATCTTACTGCAAGGCAGGAGCGCTAGTTTTGGTCCGCCCTGGGTTATTGTTTCCCTAGTAGGGCCTACTCGCCATATCTGGTGAGCATTGCCCTATCCGCCAGCTGGAGAGGTGCCCGATGGGAGACTGCCAGCTGATTGTAATTTACTTTAAATTGCAAATTAAAAAATTCTGTTCAATAAACTAGTTACTAAATAGTTATTTAGACGACTAGCTACTAAGCCTAATTCTGTAACGTGATCTCTTCAATATTTAATCTACGTTCAGAGAGTATTTCAATATCTGTTGTTTATTTTTTAGTATATTTAATTACACTTATTTATTGCGGAAACGATATGTTTAGAAAAAGAGTAATGTGGGCTTTGAAAAAAAAACAAACAAAAACACACGATAAACCAACAAACATTGTTGTTCTATTCTGAATTTCTGGGTGCTAATTTCATATGTGAATTTAAAGTAAAAATGAGCGGAGAAGATGATTTTCACGGTTCATCAGGAAAAATTTGATAAGCAGTTCAAGATGCAACTATTAATATAGCCCTACTTCCAGAGAAGTCAAGGAAAGTTTATTTATGTAACTTATTTACACAAAATCATCATAAAGTGTATTTTACATTTTGTTGAACCCGTATTTTATGTTATGACAGCGTGTTTTGTTTTGTGTGGACTAGTGGCTACCATGCTCTCCTCTGACTTCAAAGTTCGTGGGATTGATGGATTTTTCTCGAGGCGTAAAAATCCTGAATATGAGTACCTTTGCAAAGAAACTAAAGAAGTGGCTTCATTGTTGTAGATTTACTTAAAAGAACTCTTCAATTGAATTATGAGTCATAAAATAAAAATAAAACAAAACTTAACTGGAATATGTTATTAAGGATTTAAATGGCCCATTCTATTTATTATAATTATTTTAAATTTTTTATGAAATATTGACACTTATATTGAAAACGTTTTGCTGTTTTTTCGTTGAACTAATACGAAACAATAGAATTAGAGGTGCACAGATACATTTTTGTTAACAGTTGTAGAAATGAATATCACAAGCTTCTGACTCTGTTACGATAGTCGGTTTATAAAATGTTGTTTTAACTTGTGTGTATCCAAACGTATGAAGGTATCCTTGAATGGAACACAGGATAAAGTACAAATAAGTCTCCATAGCGAACGGATTGAAATAAGACGTTTTATCATTTCTGATGTTCAATTTCGTTCTTGAATATGCCCTTAGGAAGGTCATAAGAACAAATTGAATTACGTTCATCACGTTTCGACCTATTCCGATGACGTGAGTATAATAGGTGATATTATTAATAAGGTAGCATTGAATGCAGAATCCTTTTAAACCCCTGAAAGGAAATTGTTACGTATACACAGAAAAAATGCATGGAAATTCGCTGAAATTACGACAGGATAACGATTGGGAAATTCTTACGAAAAAGTTGATAATTTTTTAATTCTTGAGAGAGGCCTAATTATTTAACAAATCACATCATACCTAAGACGAAAACCAATATGGTCTTAAAGCAGAAAATTCGTGTTACTAAACTATTCTTTATTCAATCAAAAAATAAATAAACTTTCATATTTCAAAATATAATATTCAAGAAATGATAGAACGTCTCCTCGGTTTTTGTCTGACAATCTATATATTAAAATTTATAAAATATACTCTTTTTCTGTGGTATTCTAGGGGCTGAAAATAATATCCTTCATTGAGGAAAGTCTTGCAGTTTGGGATAGACAGATAATGTAGCTTAAATGGATGAGAATATAAATTATTTAATTATTTTATTGGCGACTTGGATAATAGTCATTAAGAAGACCTAGATGTGGGCGGGAAAATAATATTCTGGTGGATATTAGGGAACTGAATGTGAACAAGATTTAGCTAGAAGATGATACACACAAGTGGAGAATGCGGTAATGAACCTATGGATTCCACAGACCAAATAATTAGCGTTGGCACACTTTTCTTTAGATCTTACTTAAAATCATGAAGCCATACCGTTTAAAAAGTAAAGGTATATTGAATAGTTACAAGACAAAATTTCTTATCTCTATGTTAATCTACATACCCCGTATTTCCTTGTGAGGCGCTCCCTAGTGGGGGTGTTTTAAGCAAGCTAATTTAGTTACGCTTATTTACCCATAGATATCAGTGAGTGATATATCACGCCAGTGAGACACCTAATGGTAACTAAGGTATTACTTGGATGGGTAACAGCAGGAAATTTAACACAAAGGCCTCTTTATTCAGGTTTGCGGTTCTTCTAAGAGCCTGAAAATCTTCAGACTCAGGACCCATGGTTTAAAGTCTCTTCCGGATGACTCGTTTCGTGGATTTTTCCATCCTAAAAATCCATTGACTACGGCCGGGTTTGAACCCGTGTCCCTCGGAACTAGAGGTAAGGAACATAATCACCCAGCATATCGCGACCGACTAAAATGTCTTATATATCGAGGAAACAACAAGATTACATAAATATATTTACAGAAATGCATAGATCAGACTCTCAAGCTAGAAGGAAGGAATGTACAATTTTATTTGAAGATATTGTTTGACATCTTTAATTCATTAATGTCGCAGTTCAAAGCTAAACTGGAAGGACTATCATTTTTTACTCAAATGCCTCTTATGTTAGGCATGAGATTATTTTATACGTCTCAAATGTTTGACAGAAGTATCAAAGGTTTACTTCTCGGAGGAAGACATGCTTTATGTTCTTACGCTCTAAAAATCAAACCACTACCGGGATTGAACCCACAAACCTCGGACCTAGAGATGGAATACTAATCACTAGAAGGCTGGAACCAACAATTTGGTATGTTATTTGTTAGAATTTCTTATAATAATGCACTCTATTATGTGTCCGAAATTTCCACCTCCCGTCATATTTCAAAACTTTAACTGAACTCGACTAGCGTCGTCACGTTGGGTTATAAACATCACAATGTTTGTGTAGTCTTTGTTTCACATGTGGAATCCTAGGTCGGTCCTGGTGGACTAGTGACTGCTCTGATTCCAAAGATCGCGGATCTGAGGGTTTGATTATGTGTTCATTTGCAAGAGAACTAAAGAAGTGGGTTTCTTGTTCTAGATTTACTTAAAAGAATCTCAAGCCCGAGATGAGAGCTCTGGGCAAAATTTGGTGCCAGATATTAATTGCGATGCAAATGACCTCACTTGTTAAAGAGCGTCGTTAAACAAAATAATATAAAATAACAAATAATCAAGCTAGTAGTTTCGCTCGATAGAGCTTGGATCACGACCAACCTGATCGATCTTAGTTCTATGTGGTGGTTTCCTTAAGCCGCAAATGCAAATACTCACATACAGAATTCCATTAACTCGAGTCTTTTATCGTTATTATCTCATATCAATCAATAAAAATGTCTACAAGAAGACATATGACTGCGCAGTATCACAAATCTACAGCCTCCTGGATACACTCAAAGAACCAAAGAACACTCTCCTTACGAAACCATTTTGATGAAAAACTTTCTCATATTTACAAGATGATATCTTATTAAAATTACATGTTTCATTTTCACTACATTTCTCAAAAGTAATTCAGTTATACCTACTTATTTATGGGCTTTATTGATTTTTTAGCCTAGCCATAGTTTCTCCTTTTGATAGGAGTTTGTAGACAATGCTCATTTAATTACGCTTATTTCCCTACAGATGGTCATGAGTGGCATCTACCAAATGAGACATCTAGTAGGCAACTAAAATACTGGTATTACTTGAATAATGACGGTCGGTATATTTTGCTTAGAGACAACTTTTTTCAGGTTTAAGTTTCTTTTACGAGCCTGAAAATCTTCAGACTTGGGACCCACAACTTACAGTTCCTCCCGGAAGACGTGTACCTTGGATTTTTCCATCCTAAAAAATTCATCTACCCCGACTGGGTTTGAACCCACGATCCTCGGGACAAGAAGCAAGGATAATAACCTCTTGTCCACCGCGGCCGTCGTAATAGTTCATAAATCAATTGATGAATATTTTTCCTTTAATAATTTGAAATTCATGGAACGAAGATCTTGATTTCATCACAAGTATAAAACATACATAGTATAAACTAGGATATGGTTGATACACGTGGCGAATCTGAACCACCGTACAAGATTATATTTGAAAGTTAGTTTTATTATATTCCAGAAAAAGAAAATTTTCCTTCAGGTTTATGAGCGAGAAATTTGAGACTTGGCATCACGTAGTCTGGGATCGTAAACTGGAGTAGGGACCCCTGTAAACATGTCATGTTACCATGGTAACAGTGGGACCCCAATATTAAGCTTATTGCTAAAATAAACAAGTCTATATGTCTACACCTCTGTAAGCCTACATCATCCGTTGGCTGACTTAACATTTCACAAAGATTAAATAAATCCAACCTTCATATAGATTATAAACTTTCTATAATATACCAATATTCTATTGATCAAGTTGTTGGAAGAAAAATAATGTTTAAGATAATGCATCGATGAAATCTGGCAAACTTTCTGAAAAAAAAGTTTTGTTTTCTTACGGAATTTATTAGGCCTTGTACTTTTTTTTTCTTTCATGCAGTTGAAAAGGCACCACGTGACCACTAAAATGTTAATAATTGTAAATTAAATTTTCGACTTACTCATTTTTTAGAATTTCACACATAAGAATGTTCAACACGATGCTGTTTTTAACCCTTAAATTCGCAAAACACAAATTTCTTCTGTTAGTTATTTGAATGTGGTGGAATGCAGTGAAAACGGAATCCTGTATAAATGTTATTATTAGGTATATTGTATAATCAGGCACACATTTAAGTGGTTTCTTTTTGTCCGTTTTCTTCTAATTTATTTAAAATATTAAATTAATTAAACCAACTGATGTATCCTATAGGATACGTACATTATGAATTTAAGGGTTAATAATAGTATACACAGAGAACTAATATTGAGTGGATAATGGATTATGACATTACCTCTTTTTTATCTTTCATTAAATTCAGCTGATGAACAAAATAAGTATAACATATTTGCAGGTGAAAACTAAAGATCAGTTGTCACTTTCATCAATTTTTATTGGGAATTTTGTTTTTGTATTTTATAATCTATTATATTTTGTGCATTGTATGTAACATTGCAATCTATATTTTGATTACTTGTTCTGAATGAGTAAAAGAGAAGGCCTTACGGTTTTAACTCTACCACAATACACATTATTTATTATTATTATTATTATTATTATTATTATTATTATTATTATTATAATTAAATCTGAGCTTCAGGAAACGTAAGTTGTTTAGTACAAGGAAGATAAATACTGTAGTATGATGAGAAATGCCTTGACCTTGTAAAAAAAAAAAAGAACGCAAGCAAAAATGAATTGAATATATGAGTCAAATAGAGTTAATTCTGAATATTTGGGTAACTTCAGACGGAAAACTATGACACAACAAGTCTAGAAAGCCTTGGCCTACTAGCAGACTGCTGGATTCATATCCACATTTGTTATTCATAGAGGTGACGATAATTCATCCACTATAAGGGTGACAATTGGTCAAAATGTCGTATTTTCCAATCGTTACTGTTGATTTATTAGCCTGGAGCCGCTACTTAATTCAGCTACCCAAATTCCTCATGTCGGTAGGTGGACATCGGTCCGATACTGAGAGAACATTTCATGAGAACATTTCTTTTCCATGGGGACTCTAACCAGCACAAGTCCCGTAGCTCTGCATGAAGTTAAGATGGCTACAGCGAAACAGACGGAAATTCAGTAGTTTATTAGAAAGCAAAAATTGACGATACTAATAAAATTCATATCAAATTCCGTTTAGGTGAATAGTCTTAATATAAAAATTAAAATATATACATGTTGACAGATGCCGTCGGCATTGTCCTATTTAAAATATTATCTGGAGGCCTTTCGGAAGTTAACTTCCATCATCAGCAGGATGAGTATGTGTTACTAGTTGTTGTTTACGACGGTGTCATGAAGTGTCGTTAGTAGCAAGTGACTTGTGTATGTACTAACGACACTTCAAGACCATCGACGTCTACAACTAGTAACACATACTCATCCTGCTGATGATGGAAGTTAACTTCCGGAAGTCCTCCATGTAATATTTTTAATACAATATTTTAACACATTTAAGGATGACGGCATCTGCCAACAGGTATATATTTTAATTTTATATTATAAAAATGATGATACTTCAGAGAGAAGCTTAAAATGTTGAAATGAACATGAAAAGTAGAAATACCAATATTAGAGTAGATAGAAATTAGATTAGATAGAAACGTATTTTAGAATGTAACAAAAATAATTAGGAAATAAATGTGGATATCACATCAATAGAATGGATATCAATAGAATTCCAAAACAGGTTCTTCATTACAAACCACTAGGACGAAGAAATGTTGGAAGACCCAGTAAAAGATGGATTGACCATTCTAACATGAGATCGGAACAGACCTACAGGTGTAATCCTTGATGCTGATGATGATGAAATGTTGATATACTGCAGAGTCTAAGACTATATTAAACGATAAAAACATTATTTTAATCAGCTACGTGCAGAACAGAATATTGAAAATTATGATCTGCAGACATCAGAAATATTCGTCATAGACCCAAGAACATTAGAGGTGAAATGGCGATAAAAAAAGTCTAGTAAAGTATCAGGTCTGGATGGAATTCCAGAAGAACTCATAAAATACCTCAGTTGTTCAGTATGATTTGTGAAAAAGGGCCTCTTCCAAATTAATGGAAAAATGATTTATTTATCATACCATTGTACAAAGAAGGATATATTATATTAGCAGTGAATGGAGCAAATATATGGATATTTCATTACTTTTAATTTTATACAAAATTCTAACAAATACACTAGGATCCTTGTATTGATAACATAAGTGATCATGATCACCATTATTGATTTATATGAAATAGGTCTTCACTATATCACACTTTTAATATAAGGCCGATTATACAAAGTATACTGTAATTATACATAAACTGAATACAGCATATATATATATATATATATATATATATATATATATATTTAAAAAAACATGCGATTCATTTAAGAGCCAGAAGTTAGATTTTGTCTTAATAGCACAGGAAGAATGGTGTAACTATGCAGATAACTTTAAGATACTGTTGAAATTCATAATGGGTTAACCCAAGGATATACACTATCTCCTCTGCTACCCAATGTTGTACTAGAGCATCCAAATAAATATTTAAACCATAAAAATAGCACACAACTAAATCATATTAATCACCTCTTTATGTATGCTGATGATTTAATTTTTATAGGTTGTAATGAGGAAATGCATACTCTTAAATAATACTAGGAAGACAATATCAATAAAACTAAGTAAATGGTCACAAATATAAATATATCATTAAACGGGAATAGACACTTAAAACCAAATGGGGGGATTTTGAAGATGTGTAATTCAAATACCTAGATCAATAATTATAAACAGGAATAAGGGTCAATTAGAATATTTAAATATAGGTTCAATTCTGGAAGCCCATTCTACTGTGAAATGCAAGAATATTTGTCATCTCAACTTGTCTAAAAAATGTTAAACTAAAAAAGTTCCTCATTTAGTAACTAGTAAGCTAAGCAAATTTCTCAGCAAGCCGATTTTGCTGCTTTAAGGGATTTATATTTATTTTGTTAAATTGGTGAAACTCAATTTCTTAAGAGAAAACAAACCTATCATAACCGTAAATTATTATATTTTGAAAAAAGTATAATTAAACAGAAATTTTAATAATTTACACTGATTAGTTTTTTATTATTTTGTTAATAGTATTAAATAAATTAAACTAATGTATCTTATATCATACTTTTCCAACTTAAAGGTTAATTAAGTAATTATATTATATACATTGCGACAAACCAAACATGGCGGTTGCTTAATTTCAGGTTTCAGGTAAACCCTCACTTATTGTGGTTGGATGTCATTGATATTTTGAGAATGTCTTCCCCTTATTATTTTAATAACATATGCTGAGTTTCGTCATGAAACATCGAAAATTGCCACCGCTAGAGAGATTTTTAATTTTTCGTTTCAGGCTAAATTCTACAACTAATGGTCTGATTTTGCTGGTTAGCGAACACGACCGTACTTATTTTATTAATTGCTGTATACCATGTTTGGTTTCAATGAAATAAAAATTCCAGTCGCTAGAGCGTTAACGACGCGCGCGCGCGCACACACACACACACACACACACACACAGTCTATATGTGTGTGTGTGTATAAAGTGGTCATTTCCGGTATCTACTAGATAGGATCGGTGGAAATATTTTAACATTTGTTTAAAAAATACTTAATTCCTTCCGGAATTCTCTAATAAAAACGAATTTTTTTTTTCCAGTCATATTAGGCCTATATGGATCCGAAGCTTGGTATTTTTACTATAGAAGAAAGAATTACAAGTACTTAAAAGAAATCCTTAGGAACATTTTGAACCAAAGAGAGACGAACGGATAGCTGGATGGAGAAAACTGCTGCATAACAGTGAGTTGTATTATCTTCATGGAAAACCAGATGTAATGACAATTTAAATATCGTAAATTGTTAAGCGCTGGACACATGAACAAATGGGGAATGAAAGTAGCACATGTAAGGAGACTAGGGATTTACAAGCCAGTGCCTTGGAATGGTCGTCTGTAGGCTGGGAATTCTGCACAAATGAAATAAGTTAAGTAGCTACCGGAGAATCTTCTTGGCTCTGTGGTTAGCAGTACATCAGGTCATCATCGAAGACAGTACAACGCATGAGATACGTCCAGATTGAAGATTTTAATTCCCTACCCCTCCATCCGGTGTGGAAGGTAGGAATTCCACCAACAACGCCAAGGTGATGGATAATATTACCATAAAACTTTCTTTATCTTAAAAGTAGAGACCAAATATAGAAGTGAATTATTTATTCCTTTCCATTAGTTGAAATAAGTAAATTTATAATTATTTCAAGAATTGACGTGTAATTAAGAAAGAACTGTTCTCAAGATCCTCTAAGAAAGAACTGTTCTCAAGATCCTCTAGCTAAAAAATTGAAAGACTATGAATTAAATTGTATTAATTTTTAAATATTAGTAAATAAATGTTGTTTTTGCTTATCTCTACTCTAATTTCGTGGATAAGAACGTCCTAAATATATTAATTGTGATTGCACAGTAGATTATTTTTTTGAAAACGATCATATAAAAGAAGGGAAATTAAACGTCGGTCAATTGTTTCTAACCGAAAAACGTTGATTATGTTGGAACAGGTGAGTTGAAAAATATCGATCGCTATATAAAGTGCAATGGACCAGGAATGTTAATCCAGTCTGACGTAAAGGTCAGCGCTCTCTACTCTCATCTAAATTAAATCTAATTCAAGGTTTGAGACACCATTTCATGCCATAAGGATAAATGCTATAAATATTATATAAATAAATACGATTACTATAAAATAGAATATGAATCTTGTGTTACCACACTTCGATTATTGTGACATTATATATAATGATCTAAACTATGCCTTGTCGCAGAGACTGCAGCGTGTTCATAATGCTTGCGTTCGATTCATTTTCAATATCCGGCGTTACCATATTTCCGAACACTTTAATAACCTCTCTTGGCTCCGTCTTACTGACAGACGTAAATTGCACTCTCTTTCGCTACTTTTCAAGCTTCTGAATTCCTACATTCCTACTTACCTGGCGTCCAGATTTGAGAAGTTATCCTCCTACCACAATATTGACACTAGGTCACAAGATAGCAGTCTGCTAACAATTCCTCTTCATAGCACTTCCTCCTATTCTACTTCCTTCACAGTAGCCTCCGCCCGCTCCTGGAATCTCCTTCCTCAAGATATCAGGGGTTGCCGCACACTTGGCACCTTTAAGTCACGCTTATACAGTTACCTGTTGTCTAATAATTAATTGTTCTCTATTTATTTAATTTTATGCTATGTCATTAATCTTTTCCTCGTTTTTTTATATATCTTGTACATATTATATATTTAATTCGTTAAATTTAGAGTAAATCAAAATACATTATAAATATTAATTGTATTGTATTCATAACTTGTAATCGTTTATATATATATATATATATATTGTAATTTAGATTTAAGACTTTTCTTTTGTATTTTTTTAAACCTGGTTGAGTGGTAGACAAGGCCTTAAGGCCTTAACTCTGCCAGGTAAAATAAAGCTATTATTATTATTATTATTATTATTATTATTGTAACAAGAAAGCTGTACGTTGTTAATTTCTTTTCTGTAATTTGGTTGCACAAAAATTGTAGTTCTTAGGGAAATCTAGGTTCAAACTACAGTGACGAACAATTTGCCTGAGATTCTTCTCAGTTGTCTAAGCAAATAAATACTGATATTAAGAGATTCCCGTCTACGTGGCCCTGGTATAAGGCCGGTATTCAGAAACCAAACTTTACTCAAAGAGCGACTCTTTCCCTCTCTCTATGACGTAGATAAAACAGGTTTTATGAATACTCTCTACGTCATAGAGAGAGGGAAAGCATCGCTCTTTGCGTAAAGATTGTTTTCTGAATACCGGCCTAAGGCTGGTGTTTATTCCAGACCCTCAAATGCGGAGGGCATCTTCAGCGGCGAGTACTTATAGGTAGTGTCCCCTGGTCCGAGGCTCGACTGTGTATGAACAGCTCGTGTATATGACGATGCAGAACAAACCCCTACGTGTTTAGAAAATTGATTGAAGAGTATGATAAATGGGGATTAAAAAATCTATTTGAAAATACATTCTATATGGAATGCAGTGAAGACACAATATGTAGTTTCGTAAAATGGAAAAAGCACCATTAAATTAATCTTTTTCTTCTTCTTCCAATGGCGCTACAGCCCATAGCGAGCCTGGGCCTTCTTGATACGAGACCATCAATCTTCTTTATCCAATGCTCTCTGTTGCCAGTTCCTACAGTTCAGAATTTGATGGCAATCTTCCTTCACTGAATCTACCCATCTTTTCTTAGGTTTTCCTACTGGCCGCTTCCTATACGCCTCCTCCATCATCACTTTCTTAGGTAAGCATTCTTTGTCCATTCTTTGAACGTGTCCGGCTCATAACTATTTTTTTTTAATTTCACAAGAGTATATAGTAACTAGTAGTAGGACTTTATTAGACTAAAAGTAAGATATTTAAATATTATTTACAAATATGAGTCGCACGGGCAGTAAGCCATACGCGCTGTTGACAGTCCCTTACAATAAAGTAATAATTGGTAATAGTATAAAGAAAAACAAAAAAAAATAACATTACAATTATATAAAGAAAACAATAATATTAAAATTACATAATAATACAATAGCATTATACACTAATTAAGTTATGTATAATTATTAAGAATTAATGGTATTGCATTTTGATAACATATATTTATTCATGAATGAGTGTTCTTCTTATTTTCCGCGTTTTGTCCAGAAATTTACCCACGTTTACCCAATTCTCTGGATTTACCATTAACTCGTAGCCTGTTAATATTGAGATGAATGTAGTTTGAATAAGTAAAATTAATCCTATAGCTAGAAAATTATTTTTCATACTTGGTCCTTTCATACTAAAGTATAATAAAAGTTAATAGATAGAAACCGACCTGGCTCTAGAATATGTACGTAATTATTATAATATCCATAAAGGTTCCGGTTGCTCTAGAATTTCTATAAAAATTTTATCTTTTAAGGGGGGGTAGAATTTAAGTTGGAATATATCTAGTTTGACAATTATCAATAATTGCAATAATAACTGACGTCTCCAATATTCTAAATCATTACATTTTCCTAATATATTTATCTCGCCTTCAAAGCTCCCGCACATTGGACATATTCGCATAGGCTATCGTGATCGTCGCCAATTTTTAGAAATTTCCATGCCCCTAGCCTAAACTAAGCAAGCCCAGACCT
Source organism: Diploptera punctata (assembly GCA_030220185.1). Lineage (NCBI taxonomy): Eukaryota > Metazoa > Arthropoda > Insecta > Blattodea > Blaberidae > Diploptera > Diploptera punctata. The sequence goes on along the minus strand of JASPKZ010004217.1, from coordinate 1,762,665 downwards.
CTCTTTGAATCCTAGGTTGAGTATATAAGATTCTTCTCCCCAAACGTGTTTTAGATTAGATTATATTAGATTTAGATTTAGATTAGATTTATTTATTTAGCCTGGTGGAGTTAAGGCCATGTGGCCTTCTCTTCCACTCACCAGAACAAGCATATGTTACATATGAATACAAAAAAAATACAATAATAGTCATATAAAACAGGACAAACATATGTTACACATGAATACAAAAAAATTACAATAGTAGTCATATTAGACAGGACAAACATGTTACATATGAATACAAAAAAAAGTTACAATAATAGTTATTGAACAATTCATTATCTGTCATATTGAATAATAATGAAATTAATGTCTAATAATAGAATGAAACTAAATACAATTAAAATTAAATTAATGATACAATGAATAAAAAAGGAATAACAGCTCGAATCTACTATGCATAAAAAGAAGAGAAAAAAACACTACAATGAATTAATCTACGCTTTTTATACAAGGCATTAGGTAAATATATTAACAAATCCTAAGTCTATTTTTATTAAATAATGCAAAAACGCATTATTAATTCTTAAAAAGTAGTATTAGTGAGTTGTTGGTCTCCTTGTAAATACGATGAGCGTTTTTCCGCACATTCGGCGAAAATATTTTGTTGGTTTATATCTAAGTACCTCCTCCTTATTTTTCTCTACACATTCTTCCTATTTTCAGTCCCTTTTTCCCACACCCAACCCATCCAAATCTTTTGGAGTTCTCTCCTAACCTCGTCTGCCCAAAATTTCACATCTATATTTCTAATTTGGTGGTCGTAACAAATTGCTCTGAGCATTGTTTGTTCACCTTGGATTACCCGCAACCAGTATTTGAGTACACGAAGTTTGCAGTTTATGTCGTCCTGGAATGACCCGAATTCATATAAAATTCCACAGTTAGAAACGGCCTTACTAAGTCCTGTAATATATTTTAGAAAATGTATATATACCTTATTTAGTATTTCTGTTCATTGGAAACACCAAGTCTCACTACCATAGTGCATTACTGGCCTGACCATCGCTCCATACATTTTTTCTAATGTGCTGACTGGAATATCAGGCACTCGACCCACAATGCCGAGTACACTGTTAAGTTGTCCCCTCCCTTTAAATAATGCTATATCAATATGTTTCGTCCACTTTCCGTTCATTTTTAACGTCATACCAAGACATTCAAAATGTTTCACATTTTGAATTATTTGACCCCTGTATTTCTATTCCTCTGCTCTACCATAAACTTTCTTTGAAAGTTTGTTTTTGTCGTACATTCCTACAGTATATTTCCAGTCGGTAAGACCTCTTTGCAATCCCTTGATTGTCTTGGAACAGATAATTAAATCATCTGCATACAACAGGACTGGGACTTTAACATTTCTTATCTCAGGAGCCTCAATGTCTCCTTCTAGCATTACGTCTACAATATCATCAACGAATAGATTAAGTAGCATTGGTGATAAAATGCAACCTTGTCTCACTCCCCGATTGACTTCACTGCTCTCTGTGATGTGCCCATGGTCTATGTTTATACAAAATTTAACATATTTACAAATTGACATTAAAACATGTATCATTTAATTTTGCCCAAAGTGCGCTTCGGTCCACAGTATCAAATGTCATCTTAAAATCAATGAATGCACAAAATAATTTACCCCTCTTCATTTTCAGATTATCATCAATTAATGTTCTCAGAACAAATACGTTGTCCACCGTGGAGTACCCTTCTCTAAAATTTGCCTGTTATTTTGAGATCCTATTGTTCTCTTTAATCCATTGTCTCATTCGTTCTTAAAGTACTTTACAATATATGTTTCCAAACACTGACAAGAGGCAAATTCTCCTATAACTTTCTGGTACCTGTGTTCCACCTTTTCCTTTGTATAGCGGTTGGATTACACTTGTCGCCCAGGCTTCCGGATAATCTCCTCCATTAAAAAGTTTCTTGAACGCAGTTTTTAAAACTTTTAACAATTTATTGGATGATATATTTTTCAGGAATTCCCCTGGTAATCCATCAATTCCAGATACTTTACCATTCATTAAACATTTAAAGGAAGAAACCACTTCGAAATATCCTTATCCAGTAATTGAATATAAATTGGGTCCGAAATCTCCACTATATTTCCTTGATTATATCTTAACCCCTCATTTCCCAGCACCCTATCAAAGTAGCTTTTCCATTCCCCGGGCGTTATTATTGTCCAATTTATAGACTTTACTTTGAGATCCTTTATTCCCTTTTCCATATGTCCGCAATGTTCCTACTTTCAGTCGCGATTTTCATTTCTTCCGATTTCTTATTTTTCCATTTTAGTTATGTTTCTCCCAGTAATTTTTTATATTCCTTTCTCCCTTGCTCATTTTTTTTTTCTTTTACCATCTGTGGTTTCTATTCTAAACTTTAAAAGACTACTTTCGACAAACTTCTTCTTCTTTCTACATTATTTCTGCATTACTGTACCACCCTTTCTCCTTTTGATTCATTATGCATTTAACCTTGAATTTTTCCCCTCCTTTTTGAAAAGATTCTGTGAAAGTTTCAATAATTTCATCCCCGCTAAGTTCATTTAATTGCAAATCCTATATTAGAGTTTCCAAACTCCTGACAAATTCTTCTCTCCGATCCTCGATCAACGTTAAACGTCTAATTGGTCGTAATATTGTTGTCACCTCATCATTAACTGTCATATTTAAAATAAGTTTGTTTGGGAAATGGTGAGATTCGATTCTGGAAACTATAAAGAAATTACTTAGGACTGGAATCATATATTGTGTGCGTATTGAATAATCGATTACGCTCCCTCCACTTTTATTAATAAATGTCAGTTCTTCATTTTTATCTTCCCCATATTTCCCATTCAAAATTTCAAGTTCAAATGCATCGCAAAAAGCTAACAATTGGTTTCCTTCTGAATTTATAATTTTATCTTTGCTTCTCCTAACCTCACCTCGTTTTTCATTATCATCAGATTTTATAGTGATATTTTCCTTCCCAATTCTACATTTAAATTCCCCTAAGATTATTATTCCCGCTTCCGGAAACCTACCTTTTATTTCTTCCAACGAGTCAGACAATTCAACGAAAAAAATTGGGTTGGCATACCTAGAAGTTAATGCTGGAGCTAAATAGACAACAGACACATTTCAGGATATATATATATATATATATATATATATATATATATATATATATTAGGTTCCTTAAAAGGTCATAGATTTCCTTATTATACCTCATTCTCCATCTTCCATCCTCTCTTACTGATCCGTATATCCATCTTAAAATGTTTCTTTCAAAAGTGTTGATTAAATTCTCAGAGCTCTTTGTCATAGTCCAGGTTTCACCTCCATATACCAATATTGGACGTATGCAGGTTTTGTATAGTCTTATTTTAACTTTCCTAAAGATAATATTGGATTTTAGAATTGTAAGTAGTCCATAATAAGCCTTATTTGCTCTATATATTTTATTTCGTATTTCTTGTAATTCATCATTGTTACCAGTAACAATTTTGCCAAAACATGAAAAACTTTTTACTACTTCAAAAGTGTTTTTGCCTATTATCAATTGTTGATCTCTATTGAAATTTGTCTGCGATTGTGTCAAAAGTTTTGTTTTTATTCATTAACCTCGAGACAAACTTCTCTTGCTGTTTGTTCTAATTTACTAAATATCTGTTTTAGATCTTGTGTGTTTCTAGCCATAATATTAACATCTTCTGAATGGATACATATGAAGGTTCCTTCAGTATTTATGTTTAATTTCCTGATTATATGCTTTAGAACTATGTTAAATAGTAGTGGGGCCAGCCCATCTCCCTGTTTCAGCTCCTTGTTGATTCATCCTGCCGATGATGGGACAAGTCCCGAAAGCACTGCAGTTAAATAGCTAATTAAGTTGAGGAGACGGACCTTTCAGGTGAATATTCCATAATTTTATATTTTAATTTTGAATAATAGCTCAACGGAACACATCATGCATCTTATAAAGGTTAAATCAACATATATTTTACATAGACGTGTTACGTATAAATAATTCACTAGTTCTTTACCTAAATATGTAACTTAGTTACGAGACTAACTGTTTTTAACTTATCTAACTTATGAGGTAATATTACGGAATCTAACTCGGCGTACTGCAATCGATTAAATAAAGTAAGATCGAGTTCTGAACAAGCAAAATCGGATTATTATTATTATTATTATTATTATTATTATTATTATTATTATTATTATTATTATTACTATTAGTCCATCGCTGTGATCTCGATTTAAAGACGTTGCCCTATATCGGGACAAGTTTCTTGATAAGGTTTCTTTGGAGTTATTTCTCACTTCGAAGACAAATATCGGGAACTTTTTAGGCCCAAATGGTCGCCAAACATCATCTGGCCATCAAAATCATCCATTTCATATTCGCCTTATTTAGTATGAATGAATGAGTGAATGGTGCATCGGTGTGTCTTGTCTTAAATTTTCGTACTGTCTCGGTTGTGGCCACATTGAGCTGATCACTCATACAGGCTGACCATCCATAGTTAAAAATTTAGTTTTTCTGTAAAATCTGGGAGAATAACATTACACTAAGGGGAATAAGATAATATCTAGGGGGGGGGATCTTGAACTGCACTGATTTGAATTGAGCGCACAAAATGAAGTGGTGATTTGAATTTCACTTTATTTATAAGTACAGATTGAAATGACGTCAGAGGAGGATTTATTCAAGGTAATTAAAAACTCATTAGTTTCAGTCTTCTGCAAGAAGCTACTCTCTCCCCTCCTTAATCAACCCTCATTTTGCATCATACCATTTCTATTATTTTCTAGAACAATATTGATATTAATTTTAATTTTGTTTCATCATATCGTGATCTCACACTTTAATAATAATAATAATAATAATAATAATAATAATAATAATAATAATAACAATAATAATAATAATAATATAAAATCATCGTCATCCTCTCAGATAATAGCCCTAGGGGCGTGTTATGGCCCATTGTAATCTTCCGTCGACCCACACATCTATTTCCCTGATAATGTAACGTTAAATCTAATTATGAATTTTACAAAACAGCATTATATTTAGGCTTACATAATGAATCTACTTTCGTCTACAATTTTGCAGATATTCGGTATTGGTGGTATTTTAAGTATTGATGCTATTATTTCATTCCCCTTGTGGATTAATAGACTCAATCCGTTGGTATAAAAAATCCATTCCATCATACGATATGGGTCTTTCATCTTTTGAATGCGTAGATTTCAGGGTTCGCAGCGGGTCTTGTTGAGGGTTTATAGACCTTTAGTGAGGAGTATTTTTGGACCTCATTTGGTTGATTTTAAGAGAATTGATATAATTTTGTATTTGAATGTTAAATCAGATTCTTCATGCTACGTAAAAGTATACCATAAATATTCAGGTGTAGTATATCACCCACCCTTTTTAATATATACATTAATGACCTATTACAAAGTTGTAAAAAATTGTTAAGAAAGGAATAAGAATCAATAATATAACAAATTTTAATATTTTCCTATATGACGACGATGTTGTTATAATGCAAATACAGAAAACGATTTACAGTTCTCTCTACACTACTTAAATGAAATAAGTACAGAGTTCGATTTAATAATATCTATAGAAAAGACAAAAATAATGGCCTTTTTAGGAAAGTCGCCTATAAGGTTGAAAGTCTTCTTCTTCCTCGGCTTTCCCCCACTTATAGGTGTGCCGTCTTCAGTTTCCATTTATCTCTATCATTCCAATCTCCCTCTTCCAAATTCCTATCATCCATTATAGTTCTGACGTAGGTTTTCCATTTCCATCTTGGTCTGCCACGTTTATTTCTTCCAGGGGTGACCATTGGTATATATATATTTTTTGGCCATGTTTCATTTTCCATTCTTTGTACATGGCCATACCATTTAAGTGTTTCATTTTCAATCCTCTTAACAACAGATGTGGTGACATTCATTTCTCTCCAAAAGAATTCATTTCTTATTTTATCCTGTCTTGTTTTTTGGAGGCTTCTTCTAAAATAATCAAATTCAACTGTTCTAAATTTATTCTTTTGTAATTCCGTCAAAGACCAAGTTTCACTTCCATATGACAAAATATTCTGTATTATGCTCTTATAAATTTTCATTTTAGTTTCCTTTGTAATATTTTTATTCCAAATTATTCCATGTAATGTCTTAGTTGCATTTTTTGCCATTGCAATTTTAGTCTGTACATCTCTCTCACAGGTACCAAAACTTGTAATTATTGACCCAAGATATTTAAAAAATTCACACTTTTTCATTTTCCCTGTTTCAAGTATGAGGTCATCCACATCCTTTCCCTAACACATATATTCTGTTTTCTGTAAATTTATATTCAGTCCCCATTTTTTATATTCTTCCATTAGTTTAGTTATGATATATTTCCTATCATCTTCATCCCCTGCAAAAATAATCTGATCATCTACAAACAACAATGAATGCAGTACTTTTCCTCCCATAGGAATAACCATTTCAGAACATTTTTTATACCACAAGTTAATAGCATGGTCTAAATAAATGTTAAAAAGAATTGGTGAAAAACTGCATCCCTGCTTAAGGCCTTTATTCACTGTGAATTCCTCTGTTAAAGTATTCTGTATTTTACACGCTTTATATTAGCTTGACCTGTATCTATATATCTACCTATCTACCTATGTAACGGAATCTTTCAACGCGATTTTCACCCACTTAAAATCATTGGATCGACTTGAAACTTTGTATACTTGTAGAGGACCCGTGACAATACAATAATTTCATATTTATTTTCTAAAATCCTGGCCAGAATCATCCGAAAATCAAAAAAATTAAAACTGGTATAATAGGTTGCGGACTTGTCGACTTTTTAGTCTATCGTTGTAAGAGCTCAGTTGGTAGAGCAGTGAACTCTTATTGGTATATAATTTCAGTAATCCATACGTCGCTGGTTCAAATCCGGCTGGGAGGGTTTTTTTTTATAGAAGAGTATTACTTTTAGTTCATACTACAATAGTATCGAATTTAAAGATATTTGCATTTTATCTTATTCTGTAAAATATTAAAACTAAAAAATAAATAATAGTTTTAAAAAAACTAAAAGAACACGCTTTATTAGAAAACTAAAAAATGAAAAATAATTTTAATTTCCAATACGCTTGGGATAAAATTAAAGTGGTCAACAAAAAAATAATCTCCAACACATGTAGAATAAAACTAGAGTTATCAACAAAAAGAAAATAATTTTACCATCAAAAGCGTGGGGTGCTTTTTATGATTTTTACATTTTCTTCTTAGAGAGCTTATTTTTACCAGTATCTGTTTATTATCAAATATATTAATTGATATACAGCACCCCACGCTTTTGTTAGTAACATTATTTTCTTTTTGTTGATAACTCTAGTTTTATTCTACATGTGTTGGAGATTATTTTTTTGTTGACCACTTTAATTTTATCCCAAGCGTATTGGAAATTAAAATTATTTTTCATTTTTTAGTTTTCTAATAAAGCGTGTTCTTTTAGTTTTTTTTAAACTATTATTTATTAATTTAGCTTTTGTACTACTACAGATCTTCCTAACAATATTAATCCATTTATCACAGATATTCAGATTTCTCATTGCCGTCCATAACAATTGTCGAGGTACACTATCATATGCCATCTCTAAATCAATAAAGGTCATATATAGTTCTTTATTTTTTGCTAGGATTTTCTCTTGTAATTGTCTAATACAGAAAACATTATCAATACATGATCTTCCACACCGGAATCCACATTGTTCTTATCTTAAGTTATCTTTTATCTCCTTAAGTTTAAAATTTATAATTTTACTAAAAATCCTAGCTGTTGAAGGTAAAACGCTTATGCCTCTATAATTGGAACACATAATTTTTATCACCTTTTTAAAAAATAGGAGTAATATTCGACAAATTCCAGTCTTCTGGGATATCGTCTCCAATTTCAATTTTTATTAAAAAGTTTTGTTAAAAATATTACTAAAATATCTCCTCCATGTTTTAGGAGTTCCGTCTGAATATTTCCTGGTCCTGGTGCTCTCCCATTTTTTGCCTCTTTCAAAGCTCTTTTTACTTCATCTTCTGTTGTCTCTGGAGTGTCAAATTTATATTCTACATCCGTATCTTGAAGTTGAAACTCGTTTCTATTTTCTTGAAGTAATAATAGAAAATAAACCTCTATCACAAGTGTTAAATTTTACTTATCTAGGTCATGAATTGTCTTCTGGATATAGAACAAGATATCATATAGACAATAAATTATCAAAATTTCAAATTATATGTGGCACCATTCATTGAACACTAAAACATAAAACAAGGAAGGATACAATATTGAAGTTCTACAAAACATGGCGGTAGCGGTACGTTTATACGGTAATGAGTTCTGGGTAACAAATAAGAGGAGTTCAAGTAGAATACAAAGTGCAGAAATGACTTTTCTAAGAAGGACCAAATGATACACAAAATTGGACAACATACGAAATAAAATAAGAAGTGAATTATAAATATATTTATTAAATAATAGAATTTAACAATACCGCGTCGACTGGGAACAGCATGTTCAGAAAATGGAAGAAACAAGATTGCCCAAGATATCATATCATTATAAACCAAAAGGATTAAGAGATGTAGGAAGACCTAGGAAGAGATGGAAGGAATCATTGTGAATTCGGAATAGGTGAATCGCCTAAACCTTGAAGTGATTTATTTGTTGTAAGGTTGATTTATCCAAATAAATTTTATTTTCGATGGACAGTTTTCCTTGGAAGATCATTATTTTGGTTCTTGCTTTTGAAATTTCAATGTTAAAATTTTGTGTAGTAATATAATGAATGGAGGAGGTAAATCATTTTCTAATATTAAACAACTCTTGGAAATCCATAGTTTATTAATTTAAAATAGATAATTCATCCACATTTTGTTCGATACTGTTTTAGTTTAGTGGAATTAAAAATTGTTTTAATATTTAATTATAAGTTTATCATAGCCTATATGTTTAACAGCTTCTATCGAAGCGATCAAATGTTTTATTATAACGATAAATTCCAAATGAGTTTCATTATAAATTCTTATTTTTCAAATTATGAGTTTTAAAGAGAAATGCCGTACATTCTTCACCTAGTTGATTTTCATAATGAGCTTCTAGTTTTCGTTCTATAGGCCTACATTTAATCTTCCACCTACACCGCAGTGTATAGACATGGGTTTAGCAGATTAACCTCTTGCATAGTAAGCACGCTGACTGCTATCAACTATTGCACTGCATTGGTGCTGGATCGTACCAATGTTGTTGATAATTACCTTGTGTTGAGAACATAGATTGCTCAAATTAACATATCTTTGCCCGGGCCCATAAAAAGCAAATATTAATTCACCTTTCGTCAATAAATTGTTAAGCATGTAATATATTGTAAGCTATACAGATTACAATCGTGGAAGTATCAAGGAAGGAGGAAATCATATTCGCTTGAGAAAGTTATGGAACTTTATACTCATATCTGACGTGACTAGATACTAAATCAATAGACAGAAGTTAACTAAAAGCTGGTAACTTATATTTAATAAGAGTAAAAAAACAGTCAGATATAACATTCAAATAATAAAAGATAATTAGTTTGACATTGAAAAAGTAAATCGAGAAAAGAAACAATAAACTTATCAATCATCTAAACAAAACAATAATAATGAAACATACGTACTCTCTTTCATACACACTAGTCCCGCCAAGGACTAGGGTACACGGTCCTTGTGGCCCTACCATGGCCTAAGGGACCAATAAACCAAACAAGCCCCTCCGAGCTATATCGACTTGACCCTTTGATAAATAAACAGATGATGACCTTGATGTTAGCAAGCGCAGCTTATTTGAGGGTTCATTAGGAGAGGGGAGGATGCGCGATAGAACACAGCGCATACAGGAAAGGAGGGTATGTAGGAGAGAATTTGGCACTGTTCACTAAGTTCACAGAAGAAATGGAGACCCGATGACGTATGGATTGCGCAGTATGACGTAATCCATGTATCGAAAACTTGATTTCGGTACAATATCTAACAACACCAAAACGAAATCCTAATGTTCACGGAAAACTTTCACTTTTTGTGAACACAACTTGGTGCAATCCCACATTAGGAGGGTAAGGCGATAGTTCACAACAGGATCAGGCTGAGAATATACACAATCTTTTATCGTTTCCAATAATTTGTCCACCACACCAACCTACTCCATCAGCTATACAGACGCTGTATTATGAGCCTTGTAGAATACTACGGGCGCCATAGCTGAACTAGGCGGTGTTCCAGGTGAAGTCATGAAAACGATACATCAAAGTCGGATTGCCGGATCGCAATCCCGCTCAGCCATCCCATTTACTGCAACCCATGTGGAGGAGAAATCTCGATCAGCGGATACTCGGGGTCGGCCGAACCCACCAAGTACACGACTGCCAGAAGTCCAATGCTCCATATTAGTGCCTAATGGGGAAAGGCTAACTGAATGAAATTACGAAGGACAAGCAAACAACCGAAGCCACACGATATGAAAACAAGGACACCTCAAAAAGCTTAAACATCAGAAATATAGAAATGAATACAGTTAACTAGTGCTGTGTCCTTTACAACAATATATATAACAGTGATTGGTCATTATTTAACCACAGGACAGTGCCTTTAATTGGCTAGCATGTTTGTTTGTGCAGTTAAGATTGGCACCAGCACTCTTCTCATTTCGAAATTTAGAAAGCGTTTTACATAACAAAACATAGACCACATTACAAAACTTTCTCAAGAAATTCCTCATAGTATATTTAAATATCCAAATGAAAACTTGGCTCCACCAGCCTACAATACTATTACGATAAACTCTCTTAAGTCTTCCACGCGAAATGTATACATCTCTTAAAATATCCATGCCGAATAAACTAAATTCCTGAATCAAGCTATCTTTAGAGATAACATCTATCCAGCTAGGCATGTTTACAGTACACAATAGATACAAATGTAGATAACCAAGTACTTAAACAATCAGAGTACATAAACGACTGTAAGAGAAAAAATAATAATAATAATTATTATTAATATTATTATTATTATTATTATTATTATCAACAACACAGTAATCAATAAATTGGGAAAGATGAATTAATGTGTTCATACAATTCCAATAGAATAATTAAGCAACTTAACTTCAATGAATTTACGTAAATAAGGTTGATAACGTAAAAAATAGTACACCGGATCATTTTTTTCCATTAATATTAAACGTTCTATGTTTCCACAAATCCTTCCAAATTATAAAACACTCCACAAATCTCTCCATACACTTCTCCACAGGGACTTGAACCCAGAAGCAACGTTCTATTTTGGGGCTTGAACCCAAAATCACGTTTCCTCGAAACAAACTATCTATAATTATATTTCCCATCCAAAGCAAAACTGCAAGCTTACAAGAACAAATTCCAAACTCAAAATTACAGTACTAATAATTTTGAACCGATACATTTTCTCTAGTCCAAATATAATAAACAACAACAAACCACGCTCTGCTACCAACTTTTGCAGCGTAAGTACGCTGGCTGCTATCAACTATTGCACTGCGTCGGTGCTGGATCGTACAAATGTTGTTGATAATTACCTTGTGTTGAGAACATAGATTGCTCAAATTAACATATCTTTGCCCGGGCCCATAAAAAGCAAAGATTAATTCACCTTTCCTCAATAAATTGTTAAGCATGTAATATATTGTAAGCTATACAGATTACAATCGTGGAAGTATCAAGGAAGGAGGAAATCATATTCGCTTGAGAAAGTTATGGAACTTTATACTTATATCTGACATGACTAGCTACTAAATCAATAGACATAATTTAACTAAAAGCTGGTAACTTATATTTAATAAGAGTAAAAAAACAGTCAGATATAACATTCAAATAATAAAAGACAATTAGTTTGACATTGAGAAAGTAAATCGAGAAAAGAAACAATAAACTTATCGGTCATCTAAACAAAACAATAATAATGAAACATACGTACTCTCTTTCACACACACTAGTCCCACCAAGGTCCTTGTGACTCTACCCTGGCCTAAGGGACCAATAAACCAAACAAGCTCTTCCGAGTTATATCGACTTGATCCTTTGATAAATAAACAGATGATGACCTTGATGTTAGTAAGCGCAGCTTATTTGAGGGTTCGCTAGGAGAGGGGAGGATGCGCGATAGAACACGGCGCATACAGGAAAGGAGGGTATGTAGGAAAGAATTTGGCACTGTTCACTAAGATCACAGAAGAAATGGAGACGCGATGACGTATGGGTTGCGCAGTATGACGTAATTCATGTATCGAAAACTTGATTTCGGTACACTGTTACAGTTAGCAAAGCAAATAAATTAGTCCTCAAGAGGTACATGAACCTAGGGGGCATTGTTGCCATCATAAAAAATAAAGAAATATTTTTAAACTTAAAAACAATTCAGACCTTGATAACTCACTCCTCAAACAGAAACAAAAATATAAAAAAACACTTGTAGATATATATGTGTGTTGCCCCAGCTCTAACAATATTCCACTGATATAGTATGTGTATATCTGTGCCATCTTGTTCCTGAACTCGCCTTTTTTCCCCATCTCTTCCTTACTCTTCGTGCGCCGGCGCAATGGATGCGCCGAATCTAATATATAATCCCGGGATACGAAAAGTCGGGAGGACACTAACATCAGTCCCAGGTCGGGCACTAACTACAGTCTCGAGATAATCACTAGCGTCAGGCCGACCGGCAGTCTTCCTTCAGGGTTTAAGTGTTCGTTTCGGCGAGGTTCGCCGAGTTCTGGGTCTCTCCGCCATCAAGCATTCAGTCGTTGAATGAAGTTGTTGTAAAGAACCAAGCCTTATTTAGGAATTATGGAGAATTGAATATCACGGTAATCATCTCGTTATTAATTATTGTAAAGTTCAAAGACTTAGTGAGACTGCTAAAGTATGCTTTGTTTGTTAACTTTTGCATATTTTATGTCTACACAGCAGCTATTATTTTGTTTATATGTCACTTATTTTGTATATTTTGTTTAAAATATACTTAAATGTGTTTTACGTGCTGGAGTATTATTTGTATTCTAAACCGCCACTTGAACCTCAGTATAATCTAGTACAGTATGATACTTAACCCATTCGCTTCAAGTTTAAATGCTCAATGCATTTCCCCCAAAACTGAATTTAAATCACCATAATTATATTGTCTGTTTTCAAGCATTCAAAACGAACAAAAGGTGTCGGTACTTGAGAACTCAATAAGGGCGAAGACCGAAACACATTCCTCTATTATTCATAAATGCTAAAGCAGATTCCCCTGCCAAGGGATGTACAACATATTACGAATTATATAGCTGGCAGAGTTAAGCGAGTGTACCTCGTCTTCTGAAGCGAATGGGTTAAATGTTCCCCATGATCACGACTCATGATTAAGAATAGTATGTTCAGCTTAGATTATTTCTTGTACATGTTAACGGATTATTTATTATTCATGCCTAATAGTTTGCCAATTCAGAGTAGTGAAACATGTTCGTGAAAATAGGGCCCAGTCACGGATAATCTGCTATAAATTATTATAGTTTATCTCTTTTGCTCTTTGGTTTTCATTAGATACGCGATATATTATATTAGGTCATATTAATGGACACTTGTTGTTTACGCTATAATCTTTATGTTAATATTTATGTGTATGTATTCGAGCTTACCTGAACCCAGTGCTTTGAGTTTTAAGTTGGCAGTTTCATGTATTATTGTTATTATGTTCGTGAGACCTCAGAGCACAAGTTACGTATTATTTTGTCCCCGTGCACACTTAAAAAACTGAACTCTCGATATCTCACTTCCAACAAAAACAAAAATATAGAAAACACTTCTGTAACCAATAGGCCTAATTATTTATGGCAGTGAGGCCTGGATACTGACTAGTTGCAGGAATATGAACTCAAAATATTCGAAAGGAAAATCTTAAGGAGAATTTTTGGACCTGTATGTGAAAATGTCATTTGTCTCATCAGATACAATGATGAATACATAGTTTGTAATGATATTCAATGTGCAATAAGAGTTAAGTCGATTGAAGCCTCAATAATAAGATAGCTGGGCCACCTTTTCAGAGAAAGAATTTAGATCCATAAAATCGATGGCAGATGAAAGTTGGAATACTTCTCATCGGATGGATGGAAAATACGGAACAAAATTTCAGGGTATGGGAGTAAATGGGAGGAGTAAGAAGGCAAAATATAGAAGATAATTTACGCTTATTATTGGGGCAGTCAAGTCTTTAACAGGCTGCAGCACCTGTGATGAAGATGATGATAAAGATATTATAAAAATTTAGAATATTGATAAGTATCTCCATGAGGTTACTTAACCATTGAGGTTACAGGGATTGCCTTCAACCACGAAGTCAAGAGGGAGGAACACCCCCGTACAGAGGGTTGGTTAATTCCAAAACAAACATCACCCAAAATGCGGATCAGACACGTGCGCTTCTACTTTAAAGTAGATATCACATTGTTACCCTCAGATTTCAGGTTATTATTTCATGTCTGGCTCTTAAGGGACCAAGTTTCATAATCATACTATACTGCAGCAAAGTTATTGTCTTTGTATACAAGTTGGAAATAATATAAGTATGTAGATTTTAATAACGAGTTTCTTGAGGCAAATTCAAGTATAATTAAAATTACTTAAGACTTTGAGTCACGAATGTAGAAATTAAAAAAAAATGACTGTACATTTTTGTACATAATTTTATTGCTGAATTACTTTATAATTTCGAAGAATATTGACCTTATTTCCACAGTGGATGAGAAAAAATAACAACTTTTTCGATTCAAAGATAAATTTTATCTCGAAATTAAGGGGAAAAATCAAATAAACATTTACTATTAATTTTATAATAGGAGAACTTTTGACACTGCAGTCGCTTATTGCGCATATTTTAAAGAAACATACAGAAGGAAAATTATATAATTATGCATTTCCCCTGTTTTATGTGAAAATTGGAACAAAAACTCAGCATTAGTATAATTAATCGTTAATTAACAACAGTCCACCACTGTGGTCTAGAGGTAGCATGCTGCCTTGTCACGCAGCGGGCCCAGGTTCGATTCCCGGTCGGGACAGGCTCCTGGGTGAGTTTTTTTCGGGGGTTTTCCTCAACTATAAGACAAATGTCAGAAAGCTTAGGGTCCAACTGTCCCCGAAAATCATCCTTCACCGGTGTGGAAAGCAACGGGAAGCTACCACACATACAATTCCCTAGTAAAGCTACACAGCCTAGCATGAAAATGCTATGATTGCAGTGAAAGACCTGCCATCGGGTAGAATTACTATGGATGGATAGAACAACAGTACTTTTTCCCGAGAAAATAGCACATTCCCAAAACAAAGTTAATACGATTTTTGAATACATATAAAACTTCATATTGTTTACTTGAGAAGATAGTTTGCAAAACAGTGAAAATAATAATAATAATAATAATAATAATAATAATAATAATAATAATAATAATAATAATAATAACAATAATAGTAATAATAATAATAATAATATTTTCTAAAGGAAGCATAAAACTACCATATTTCTGCAAAGTAAGAAAATTTATTGGTGACTGAGTAATGGGAATAATGATCCATCCATAGTAATTCTGCCCGAAGGCACTGCAATCATAGCATTTTCATGCTATGCTTGCAGCTTTACTAGGTAATTGTAGGTGTGGTAGCTTCCCGTTGCTTTCCACACCGGTGAAGGATGATGATGGTTATGATGATAATGATAAGGATGATGATGATGATGGCCATATGATTTCGGGGACCATTTGGGCCTTAAAGTTTTCCTGACATTTGTCTTACAGGTGAGGAAAACCCCCGATAAAAACCTCACCCAGAAAAACTGCCCCGACCGGGGATCGAACCCGGGCCCGCTGAGTGACAAGGCAGCACGCTATCTCGAGACCACAGCGGTGGACACGGGAATAATGATAATATTAATAATTTTTAGAGAAACATAATCCTACTATATTTTTTAAATAATGATAAGAATGCCAAAGATAAGTGAGGAATGGCAATGAGTAAAGTCAGAATTAGTAATATAGGTTTCTTTCCTTATAGTATTATTATTGTTATCCCATTTGATCCCACTGTTCCATTTTTGGATCAAAAGTTTTAAATTTCCCTGTGAAAAAGACTTTAGCATTTTCTGAAGTTGGCTATACTGAATAGCTTCTGGAGTATTTGCACTTCACTTTAAAAGCATTAGTCCTTGAGTCTACATCAGTTTGGCGGTGCTGCTGGTTACAGAATAACGGATTTTTTTAAAAGAATGGCTTATAAGAAAAGGTAAGTGTATTTCATTATAACTGATAGTTATATTTCTAGTTACATCATAGCAATATTCACGATAGACATTAAAAATGTTATAGGTATGTTTGTTTGTTGACTGTTACTCATCAATAATGGACAACAATGAAACATATTTGTATGTTCCATTTTTGGAACAGTGGAATTGAATGGGGACATTGAAATAACATGATAATTTTTTTTCTAGCTTGATTGCCAATGAAATTATATCCATATTAGAAGAAGACACAGATTTTACTGAAGCTGATATTTACATAACCCCTCCAGAGAACCCAAGCCTATCAGATGAAGACTCTGGTGATGAGGTCGAGAATGGCATAAATCACCTATCAGGCAATCAATTGAGGGCCAGTGCGGAAGCTAGAATTACAAAATATGTTGATGGGGAAATCATTACCGAGGAGGTGAGTTATAAAATTATCAACTCAGGATCATAGGTTCAAAACCCAGCACTAAGTAAAATTACCTCTCTAATTCATTATAATTATTTTATAAAATATTGCAATTTTATAAAGTAAAATTTCATTTTCCAGATTCAACTAGGAGAACCTGATGCGCCATCCGGCTCAGCAACCACTACAATAATTTCTGATTCTGTGACACCGAACCCTATTCAATTGGACTGCACTCCTTCAGCAAGGTCAGCTAGCAGTAGTAGGAACAAAGTAAATAGGAAATGGGCTGCGAAAGATATAAAGCAGGAAAATATCAAAACTTGGCAAATTCCAAATTTTTTCGAGGAAGACTTATTACCGGTACAGTTATTTGAATGTTTCTATGACGAGGAAGTGGTGAGTGTGATGGTTGATTTTACAAATGCATATGCTCATCAGAATGGTGATACTGCCTTCCATGTAAAATATGAGAATCTTGCTTGCCATACTTCTATTGACAGGTTATAATCCCCTACCTAGATATAGAATGTACTGGGAAATCAGCGAAGATTGCCACAATTTAGCAGTCAAAAGCCATGTCGAGAGGAAGGTTCGAAAAAGTAGTAAAATATTTGCATGTCTGAGACAATAACAACTTATCACAAGATGACAGATTTTCTAAAGTTCGTCCACTTTGGAAAATGCTAAATGAGAGATGGCTACGAGCATTCAACAACGAAAAGTTCTTATGTATTGACGAGGCTATGATACCATACTATGGCAAACATGGCGCCAAACAACATATTTCAGGAAAACCAATAAGATTTGGTTATAAGGTGTGGTGCCTGAGCACACGGTTAGGATATTTAGTTCAAGCGGAACCATATCAAGGAGCTACAACAGGTAACACTAGACCTGAATTTGGTGTCGATGGTTCGGTTGTTCTAGATTTGATATCCAAACTTCCAAACGAAGGTAAACAGGGCTAAGATTTCTTTTTTTGATAACGCTTTCACGTCATTATCCCTCTTGGATGCATTGAAAGTAAACGGGTGCACTGGACCTGGAACAATTCGTACAAATAGAACAGAGGGCGCTCCTTTGAAGGATCCCAAAGAAATTAAAAAAGAACCAAGAGGCACATATCAGCTGGTGGTAAGTCATGTGTGACCCTGATCCGCTATCATGACAATAGCATTGTTACTGTTGTCTCAAATAGAAGTGGCATTGAACCAACTGGTAAATGCAAACGCTACAGCCGGGCTGAGAGAAACCACAAAGTAATAATTGTACCATCTGCTATTGTCAACTATAACACTTACATGGGCTTGATGAAATTATAGCGAACTACAGAATTAACTACAAGTCTAAAAATGGTACTACCAACTGCTTGCTTCCCCCTCAACGTTTTAATAAATAATACTTGGTAGTTGTTCAGACAAACACCACAGTTCAAGAACAGTCCACTGGACTTGTTAGGCTTCACAAGATATGTAGCAAATTGTTATTTCCAGAAATACACAACACACCAGTCACCAGCAAATCCAATGCGCAATCCGAAACCAGTGCACAAAAGAGTACTGAATGATGTCCGCTACGTCGGGAAAGATCATCTTATACTGCCATTGGGTAAACAATTGAGATGTGGACAATGCAAAAAGAATTACTACAAAGCAATGTAGAAAATGTAATGTCCCCTTACATGCTAAATGTTTCCTACAATTTCACATGCAGCAGTAAAAACAAAATATTTAAAATAAAAATGCTTATTCGTGATTAATTAAATTATATATGTAATGTTATTTAATGTACTTTGCTAATTGGTAATAAAATAACCTGTTATTAACTTTCTTCAAATTTCGCAATAATTAATTTCCTGTACCCATTCGTTCCCACTTTTCCAATATTGGATCAACCATTCTCAGGCACTAAGCATATTATTATAATGATGAAAGTGGTCTGGATGCATTATTAGTATTGAAATAAACAAAAATTAAAAAAAAATTCAATGGCAAATGAATTTGGGATCTAATGGGACCCATTATTATTATTAGGCTATTATTACAGTACTATTAATAGGTCGCGAATTCGATCCCCGGAAGAAGCAAGTTTCCTTGGTAAGATTTTCTTTATCCTTATATGTAAGACAAATGCCAAGAAACTTTAAAATCCAAATAGTCTCCGATCACTATTTTGGCATCTTAATCATCCAAACCATTATCGCCTTGTTTATTATGAGCAAGTGAGTGATTGGTTGCAGAAAATATAATTAATGTTTCGGAGGAGAGCACGACGTTAAGGTTATCACTCGGAAAAAACTTTCTATGTCTGAGTGTGATCTAGAAAGAATGTACGTTAATCTGAATTAAAAATCCCTTTCCGACAGATCTAGACCTTATAAGTTCCGGAAGGCGTGGAGGGAAGTTAAACTTAGGCAAGACAGAGAGATAGAGAGGATACTATAAAACTTTTTTTTGTATGTATCGATTAATGAAGTCAGGACAACTCGGAAATGGAAGTAATTCTTAGTGGTTATGAAAACATGCAACCGACGCACGGAGGTTATTTCACTTGTCAGCACAGTATTGGCAACAACACACTGCAAAGTAATTTGTGCTTCTGTGTAACTTGTTGAAGCAACTACTGTATATCGTGCACGTTTTTTTTGTGAAACTTTTCGCCATTAAGAAATCCTAACAATTTTATTGAGGTTAAAATATATTATCATAAAAACTCAAGACATACTTCACTTTGTTTCCATTTTTATGAAACATTACGAGTCACTTGAATTCAGATACTCATTCACTATCCGAGTTTCTATATTAGCAATAGTGAAATAAGGAATTTGCTATTATTTTATATTTTTCGAGCCATAAATTCTGTACTATTGAATGATCAGTTAAATTTTATAGGCAGTGGAATATGATAATAATACTTACTTACTTATTCATTGGCACTATCGAACCCGTAGGTTCATGGCCGCGCGGATATAAGCTCTCCATACATCCCTATCCTGAGCCAATGCTTTCCAATCATTCCCTGTATAATCTACTTCCCTCAAATCATAGTTAATATTATTCTCCCACCTCATTCTTGGTCTACCAACTGGGCGTTTTCCTTCTGGCTTTCCTATAAGAAGCTTCCATGCAAGTCTTTCATACCCCATACGTGCAACATGTCCTGCCCATCGCAGTCTACGAGACTTAACTGTTCTTATTATATCTGGCTTCCAATAAAGACCATGTAGTTCATTGTTCTGGAGTTGTGATTTAAATATTTTCATATTTAATTTCACGTAAATTATACAACTTCTTGTATATTAGTATATTTTAAGGTGATTATATAGTCCAAGAATGAATACATTATATATATATATATATATATATATATATATATATATGTGTGTGTGTGTGTGTGTGTGTGTGTTATGACATAATCTGTGATAAAAGTTAAGATGAAACTGTTTGCACGACATACTTCAAATTGGATCACGTTTAAACTAGCATTGTATCCTCTTAGATATATGTTCGTTTCATTTATTTAATATTTTTAGGAAAACAATAATTGGTCCACCGCTGTGGTCTCGGATAACGTCGCTCTCCTCGTACGCAGCGGGCCCGGGTGATCCCCGGTCGGGACAAGTTTCCTGGGCTATGGTTTTCTTCGGGATTTTCCGTCATCTCTAAGACACATTTCAGGAAACGTACCCGAACATCATCTGGTAATCGTAATCATCATTACCATATTCAGTATGAATAGCTGCTTCGTCTTAACGTTGTGTTGTCTTGGAAGAGTGTCTGAAATTGAGCTGATCTCTCACAATGGTCACAAAAGTATATATGTGATCCGTAGTTAAAATGCCTCTCCCTGTCACTATAATGGCCGGATGGCACGTATAACGTTACACATTAAACTGAGTTAATGAAATGAAAGAAAACAATAACATTTAATTTGTAGAAATAATTTAAATTTGATCCAAATTATACAACCGTATACTATAACAGTATGATTATGGATTTGGTGGGAAATTCTTAAGTAAACTGGTGTATGCCTAGATGAGAAATTTAGTTTCGTCAATTTCAATGAGATCTTACTACTCATTATATAAAATAGTTTCTAACATTTTGTTTAGCAGAGTGGTACCTTACTTTGAAAATGTAATTGAAGACTGTCAATGTAGATTTCGCCAAATGCTATAAGCATTTAAAGAATTTGAATTTGATACCATCTCTTCATTGATTTTACATCTGTTTATGATAGTACTGATACAGATAATCTCTATACACCAAAGGAATAGCTGCAGATTCCTAACAAACTGTTTTAGTAAAGGCTACCATGAAAAATACTCGATGCCAAATTAATATACAAAATGTGTTACCAAATGATATTACTGCTAAGAGAGGATATTCGCTATCCTGCCTCTTATGTATTGTATCATTAAAATAGTTGTAAGAGATGTGCTTTTAACACAAGGAGACCCATATTTTACAAATCAGTCCAGTTTCAGTCATATGCTGACGACATTGATAAAATGCCAAGAATACCAAGGGCAATGAAACAAGTCTTTACAAAGTTCGAAAAAGCATAAAAAAGACAGGTCTACATATTAATGCAGGAAAGAGTAAGAATCCTCTAACAATTGTCCTTTAATATGAATTGATTAATGTAATTTTGAAGTAATGTATAACTTTAGTTACGCGAATTAAAAAAAAATATTAGCTCTAAAATACAAAATCGGATATTTTCTGCTAACAGATGTTATCAGGGCCTCCGAAAACAGCTAAAATTGAAAATGTTATTCAGCAAAACTAAGGTTATGATGCATAAAGTGTAAGTGAGGTCATTAGGTGTAGGCGGCGCTGAGACCTGGATAATGATAAAGTTTGATGAAAAACATGAATATTGTTGAAAGAAATATTCTGGGGACTGTTTTCGGGCCAATAAAAACTATTGGTGTAGAGATGTAACTGTGATTTGATAACCTGTTTGATGAACCAGATACGTTGAGGATTAATTATTTTTATTATCTCATAAGTATTATTATTTATTTTATTTTTCTGAGCCTTTTTCCATAGGAGACTTTCACCAACTGTCAGATTTATAATGTCAGAAAGTACCTAATAAATGGTAAAATATTGCTGGGACGGCCTGGGAAGATGTGGTTGGATTATTTTTGTAGCCATAATTAATGATGATGATGGAATTGACAGGACATGTAATACACATAATGACGAATGGGGATTTATTGTAACTGCCAAAATCTAATATCTTCTTCTTCTTCACTTCACGGGCTAGGCAAAAATTGCCTACTCCGCCTCACAGTTGTTCTGTCCATCTTTTAACTGGCCTTCCTACATTCATTGAACCTCTTGGCTTGTAGTTAAATGCTACTCTTGGTAATCTTGTTACGTTCATTCTTTCGACATGTGTAAACCATTTCTCTCTATATTCTCTGATTTTCTCATTCAATGGATATATATTTAACTCTGTTCTTATATCATCATTCTGTATCCGATCCAATCTTGTGCAGCCTTTTGTTCTTCTACGGAAGTTCATTTCTGCGCTCTGTATTTTACTTTGTATTTTTTTTGTCATTTATTGTAACACAAATCAAATATTTTATTGCATTTTTATGTGAACAAAAAAAAAAGAGAGAAGTCGTACTTCTCATTATGCTATGTTATAATCTTAATTTCTATCACATATAAATCCACGCCTTAATGATGACAGAATTGTAATATTAGATGAGGACATTGTAAGAGATTGGACGTAAGGACGATCGTGGAATTAATAACTGGAGTAGAAGAATAACGAAAACCTCTAAAGAAGACTAGAACCCATAAAGTGCTATTGAGCTACTGATAGTGGAGATGACGATGATGATGGTGATGATGAATTTTAAGGGATAAATCATTCCTCATAATGTTTCTACATTATACTAAAGTAACGCTTAAATCTGATGTCAAAAACATATACCCGTCATAACAAGTAGGGTCTATTTTTTTATATTCGTAACGCGATAATAACAGTATTAAAACAGTATTAAAATTCCATATTGGTAAATTTATAGGTTTATGTTTCCTCCTGTGATCCTATTTAATTTTAAGATTAATGTCTAGATATCTTGACTATATTATTTTTTGTGTCATAAATATGCGACTCGGGAAATGTGGCTTTGGTTTTTGTGCTCATAAAACTCCATCGACGTTGGTCGGATTTAAACCCTCGAATTTAGGAACCAGAGACGAGCATGTTAACTACTAGTCCACCGCGAAAGACCTATATCATTCTATAATCTTATTTAGTTTGAATACTGGATTATGAGTATGAAACGTAAAGTAATTTAAAAATGATAACTCTGATACATTTCGTCTAAGACTTTTCTTACCTAAAATTGCTTTTCTGCAACCTCTCTAAAACTAAATAGATTTCTGCGGACTAATTACAAAACACTCTGTACACTGTATTGATATCTATTAAGATATTAATGGAAAGTGACCAAATTTTGTTGATTCTTCTTTCTTCCTTTTATATTGCAATTTGTAGATATTTTAAATTTATTATGTTAGCAGTGAATTTTATAAGCACTTTCGAAAAAAAAGTTTGGAAACTGGATATGTCAATAACAAAGTTTTAATGTTTTAATTTATTCGCTTTCTAAATGGTACGATAGAATTACAGACAAAGTGAGGTTATATCACTACAAACTTTTTATTGCTTGTTTCTATAAATATCGTACACAGAGTGCTTCAAAACAACGACAAACCCTGTGTTGTGCGTATGCGGCACAGGAAATGATGTGACATGTCAAACTTTCTACAGTCAATAAGACTTTTGTAACATATTATATGAGGGTTTTAACGCTCGAATTCGCGGAGCAATTGAAATCTTAGAAAATGTGCACCAATCTCTGCGTAGGCGACGAACACTTTCTAATCAAATTGGACATTGGCAATTTTAATATTGTTTTTGTAATCAAGATACAGCATGATGCTCTTGTTTAAGGCATGTCGTGATTTCGATTTGCGATGGGGTCAGGATTTTAAAATGGAACTTCTGACATCATCATGATCCTAGAATTTAATCATCATCTAACAAAAAGAGTGTCAGAAACATGTTTTTGAGCTATAGGATGTCTTCATTAAGTTTGAAAAACGGTTGACATCTCGTACCTATTCTCTGCAAAGTGGGAGTCTACGTAAACCTTCTTGTACCCAAAAAGAGCCCTTTAAACATTTTATTTTTGAATGACGCTTTTGCTGATTTTGGTTGAGTTTTTGACAAAACCTCCAATGGATTTTCATAATCTGACACCACACAGTTCTTAAACCTCTCATTTATGGACGTGGGTTCCCTCTCGAATAATGTTTCGGTTGGTCTGTCGCATTACACCTTATAAGCGCTGTTAATGTTCTTTATGTAGCGGGATATATCATAATTTTAATATCTGTCAAGCGTTATTGCATTAAAAACTTATTTTAAAGGATTTTACATTCAAATAGATCTATTGTTTGTATTTTTATATATTATCTATAGTAGGCCTAGTTTAAAAATATTTTTGAGGATATAAGGATTGCGCTATTAATAGTAAAAAGTTGTAGGAGAAAAAAGTAATATTATTAAAAATTTACTTTAACATTAATTATATTTGCTATGTTTACATATCGTTGAGAGAAATTTGAGAATATTAGCTGACAAACGAAAAAAACATAAAATAAAATAATGATTATCCAAACTTTTTCTCTGAAATTTGCCACTTTTTAGAGTGCATTTAGATCATTGTATACAAGGCTTTTATTTTTACAAAATAACTCATCGCCTTGAGCGAATTCCGAAGTAATGAAGACATAGCAGACACAGCGAATAATAATAATAATAATAATAATAATAAAAATAATAATAATAATAATAATAATGTTTTATTTAATCTGGCAGAGTTAAGGCCATAAGGTCTTCTCTTCCACTCAACCAGCACAAATACAAAATAAATATTTGACAAATATAGATATACACTATACTAATTACAAACAGTTAATGATACATTGAATGTAGAAATGTAAATTTAATATACAAACAACAATTCATACGATAATAACAATAATAATACTTCCGATAATAATAATAATATAATAATATAATAATGATAATAATAATTATAAGAATAATATAATAATATAAATATGATAAATTATACGACAAACACCAATTAATATATATATACCTTACACTGGGTAATAATGAAATCAAGGTTAGAACAAATTAAATTTAGATTTCTTTTAAAAGATGCCAATATCATCACTGCCAAATATGTATACGTATATAGGCTATATAATGTGACGACTAATACTAGGAATAGGAACATATAAAAAAAGTGGAGTCTGGAACATACGGGAATTTGCATATAAATAACCTGAATTTGAATTAGAATTAAAATATATGAAAGTTGGCTTTTCTCTTATCCCGGAAACTGAGAACAAATTGAAAGGGAGTAAAGAATTAGAACACTATACATTACTTTCAGTGGAGTACTTGCAACAAGTAGAGCTGCAGCAGGAATTGGAATCTTTATAAGGAAGGATTTTAAAAAAACATAGTTATGAGTTTGTAAATTATATAATTATAAAATGAATATATAAAACTATTCGGGGCCAAGTTGCATTAATAGCAGTACGCTACATACTCCTGAAAAGAGTAGGAAAAAATATACTAAAAATGTTACAATCGATTACAATCGACATTAAAGAAAGTCAATCCAAATGATTATATACCGTAAAACTTTGACTCAAGGGGCAACTTTGACAGAATTGGGGCTTCTTTGACATTTTAAATTTCTTGCGTGTTTTGGGCTATTTTGACAACAATTCAATGGTATAGACATTTCCTTGAAGGCTCAAGAATAATTAAGTTGTTTTAAAAGAGGATGTTAATTGTTGGAGACACATCTGTGTCACTTTCAACAACAATATTCCCAGTAAGATTGTGCGTTTCGTTCTAAAAGGGTAAGGACTGGATTTGTTGTGTAAGATGCAAGCTCTGGGTCTGTGGTATGTGTAACAGAGGATCGAACAATTCTCAATATGAATGTGAACTATGTGAAGATGAGATGTGAAAATCTGTTTTTTTTATTTTCTACTGTTGTTTAAAAAATTGTCCAACAACAATAATTATATAATTTTTGTGTTCTGCTGCGCGTCAGAATTGATAAAGAAATTTAAGTATATTTTGTCAAATTACAGTTATAAAAACATTTGTAGAAAGGTTGTTTACAGTAAAAATATTTATAAAAAGATAAATTGGTGTCAAAGTAGTGCCTACAGTGGGTCTACTTTGAATTATAGTGAAAACAAAATATGTGATGTCAAAGTAGCCCGAGCACATGGGCAAAATAGACCTAAACAAAACTCATTGTTGTCCTACTAAATTTTTATTTGAGGAGAACAGTGTCAAATAGGATTTGTAGTCTAAGGTTCAATTGGTACAATAAATCATACATTCAATTTTTTCGGCATAAATCATACGAGTCAGATCTTAAAAACCTTCAAAAATATGTCAAAGTAGCCCTGTTTTACGGTATTATTTAAAAGAGATATGAATGGAAGAGTTGGTAATACATGTGTGGATGAAGTAATAGGCGGTTGTGGAGAAGCCAAGTTAAATGAAAACGGTAAAACGTTGAGAGAATTCTGTTATTGTAATGTATTAAACATATGCAATACATTTTTACCGCATAGCGATATTCATAAATATACTTGGATAGCAAGAAGAAATACAAGTATACTATATTATGTAGTAACAAATGAAAATATATTTAAGCTTGACCATGACACAAGAGTTTACAGAGGGAAAATTTCATGTTTGTAATAAAAATAGTTGTACCAGCAAGGTGGAGAAAATTTGTAAGAGCTAATTTGATACAATAAAATATATTTAATGTTCATTTATTACAGGAAGATACTATAACAAGATCATACTAAATGAGACTTAATCAATATTCTGCAGTCATAACAAATATTAACAATGAATGGGAGGGTATAAAATATATACCAGAGAGCTCTTGTCGTTCTTGGAATCAGGAAAAATCAATTTAATAATAAATCATTACACTGGAATTATGGAATAAAACAGTTGGAAAAGAAAAATAAAGAAGTTTAACTTATTTTTCTAAGTAACGAACTGAAATAAATAGAACAGAATATGAATATTGGTGTGTTTTAGTGAGAAAAATCAATTAGAAAATATAAACGTTTCATTTGCGAAAAATATACATAGGTGATCATGATGTATGGGGTAGACAGGATTACTAAATTCTAAAATATTTAAATAATGGAGAAAATTATAATTTGCAACTAAACTGTATAAAATAATACGAATGGTTACAATATTTTGGATGATTTGTGAACCCATGATTTAACAAACGAATCCCAAGTTATAATTGAATCTGATGAAAATGTCGATGGGAAAATTAATTGCAGTCTTACAAAGGAGCAAAAATAATAAATTCCCAGAAATGATATAAATATAGAATAAATTAAATATGCGCCTGAATCTCTTAAAAGAAAGTTGTTGGATTTTTATACATATGCTCGAAATATACTCATGTTCCTGATAGCACGAGTGATTCCAATATTTAAAAGAGGAGACAGAAATGAATATGAAATTATCGTGGGATTAGTTTGTTAAGAAGATGTTATAAAAATTATGCTCATAAATTAGGTCAGAGATTTATGAAAATTTTAGAATGTTTATTATCTGGCGTACAACATAGTTTCAGAAAAGGGAGGTCCTGTGCACATTTTACATTTATTGTTAATCAAGTTATTCAAAAACGAAGAGAATTTAACTTTCCAACATATATGTTTTATCGCTGAGAAAAAAAAGCATTTCAGAAAATAAATAGAGGTTAATAAAAGAATGTAATGTTAAAGAAAGGAATCCCAGAACACAATAAAAGTCATATAAAGCCTCTCTACCGAAAACAAAATTTGAATAGAAATATATGATACCAAATACGATGCTAAGGAAATGACTGTGGTTTCACCAGCACATACTGTATTTATTGATGACATTGTAAATCACGGGAAATATGTATTAAAAACTCATATATGAAATAACAACACTACTGTTGATACTACATTAATTGCTGACGATATACTGCTAATTGCTGACACCGCAGATAAATTACAATATATTATACGTAAGGTATATACTATCTCAAAGGAGAATTATCTCTAAATAAAGTAAACGATATAGCATTTAAAGGGTCTTCTTCGCTACGTGTAAAAAATCATCATCATCATCATCATACATTCACGAATTTAGGCCATTTGTTGTCCTGTTTCGGCCTCAAGAGAAACGCCATCCAAAACTCTTTTGAGTGAACGTTCTGGTCTTCTTCTTTCTGCATGTTGATAGCTTAACATTTGTTTGGGTATCCTATGATCTTCCATTCGATGAACATGTTGCTTCCATCTTGAATTGTAATTAGAAATTTTGTTTTCTAAAGGTTCCATTTGTAATTCTTCTAAGATGTCTTTTTTTTTGTGATCTAGTAGTGTGTATCCTGAAGTCATCCAAAAGTATTTAATTTCAGCAAATCTAAGTCTCCGTGTATCTTTCTGTTGCATTATCCATTCTTCGCTACCATACAAAAGAGTTGGAAGAGCCAGTGTTTTATACACTTTTGGTCTTGAATGTTTTTAAAATAACTGTGGCTTGAAGATAGAATTTATTAACTCCAAAATCATTAAACATTTTGATATTTTTCATTTACATTATTTTATTCTTCATATCAGATATAGCATCCTAGATATGTAAAATTAAATAAATTTATAAACAACCATGTCTTGAAAATGATCTCACATATGGAGATTAAAATGTCGACACAATAAATTTATGTTTTGACTGAGATAACGTTTATTTTACTTTGTAATTATAATATGTAAAATTATTCACCTGCTCCAAAATGTTATTGCCAAGTACAATTTTATTTCTGACAGGATCTACTACTTGAAATGCCATAATGTTTTTCTCTGCAGATATATTCATTCCATATTCTTCTGTGATTTTGTTAAGTTTATACAGATTATCTCTTGAATTTGCAATGAATTTCCGAGGCATGTAGGCTACCTCCACATACTTTACAAGATAACAATATAGCAAAGATATTATGAATGATCTTAACATATGGAATTAAAGAACACAGAGAAAATTGGTTCGGTCACTTTCAAAGAATGGATCAAGAACGGATAACAAAACATTTATATAGAAACCAAAGTGGTAAGATATATGGGAGGGCCAAGAGCACAATGGAGAAATCACTTCACTGTATGAAACCGGAACGAACCTTTTGAAATTCAATCCGTGAAGAAGCCTATATATATATATGTGTGTGTGTGTGTGTGTGTGCGCGCGCGCGTGTGTGTATGGGTTTGTCCGTTAACGCTCTAGCGACCGCATTTTTTGGAATCAAACTCGATAAATTAATAAATGTAAAGTCCATATCGCTAACCAGCGAAATGAAACCATTTTGAATGAGAGTTGGCCTGAATCAAACGATAAAAAATCACTCCAGTGGAGAAATGTTTTATTTTTCGCAACGATACTCGGTATACACCTTGGAAATAAAAGAAAGGCATTCTCCAAAAATCAGGAAAATCAGACAATTAGAAAAGGGCTTTACCTGAAAACCCTAATTTAAAAGCCGTCTAGCGGTGGCATGTTTGTTTTGTCGTAGCCTAAATGGGTTTAATTAGGAAAATAAATATATATTAGGTAGACCAACAAAATAGGAGCATACATTCGACTTGCTGATGGATTGGCTTCTTTTAGTTCAACATTTTGGTCATATTAAGTATAAGAATGATTGCGTGTTCACCTGTACATCTACTGACTGGTTGTAGTCTAGTTCATGTGCACATTTTTGCATTACAACACATTAAAAATTATAATTGTGTTAAGATTGCGTGACACTATTATTTATTTACTTCAATATTTTAGAAAGTTTGATGAGTAATTCATAACTTTTTCAATTATAAAAATTGAAAATACAATATTTTACGGAAACTAATTTGTTACGTCGATCGCGTATCTTGCTTCAAAATAAATATATAACACATGTACAGTATGTCTATATATTTGGAAGCTCTGTATACAATTAAACTAGTTTTGTAATTTAAACTCGCTTTAAAAAATAAATATTGTTACAAATTTAAAAAAAGGATGTGCTGTGATACCACCCACCGCATTTTACGTGCCTCGAGTTCCGCTCAGGGCGAGAGATGACGTTAATGTGATCTATTTTCAATTTACGCACCACTTCGGTAGACCATTTAACGTAGATGATGTATTCTTGTATTGTGTCAGAGAGGAGTGTAGGATAAATGTATGTTTGTGTAGTGTAAAGTGTTTTGTATGAAGGATGATGATGAAGACAAGGGATAAAGTGAAACCCGGTGCCAGCACATAGCCGAATCCTATCGAAAAGCACCAGGCTTATCGTTTTCATCCAACGGACGAATCGACATCAAGAGTACGACATGCCTTCTCAACATATGAACTGCGGAGAGGTTTGCAATTAAATGCAGGCATCTGGTGCACATTCTAGCGATTAAAATTGTACACAATCACCTCTCCTGGCCTCACAGTGAACATCTGTAAGGTACTGTAACCAAAACGTTTTGAGTTTCTCTTCATTTGTACTAGTTTCATGTTTGGAAGATTATTTAAACGAAAGTTACACGTGTTCGAAATCCGAGAGAGCATTTGTGGCAACCCTGTACATAAGATGAGAAAACTGTGCGTCAATGTATAGTGCGCTGGTTAAACTTCGATTATTTAAAAATTAGTTATTAAAAAATCAGCTTAAATCACGAGTTTAAAATGTCTTAAAAAACATGTGTATTTATAAAACAGTATGTATTTTTAAAACTGTATGTAATTAATCCATGCCAAAGTACGTGCATGGAAGCTTCTTGTAAGAAAACCAGAGGGAAAACGCCCAGTTGGTAGACCAAGAATGAGGCGGGAGAATAACATTAACTATGATTAGGGGAAGTACATTATACAGGGGATGATTGAAAACATTAGCTGAGGATATGGATGTATGGAGAGCTTATGTCGGCGCGGCCATGAACGTAAGGGTTCGATAGTACCAGTGAGTTAGTTAGTTAGTTAGACAATTAATTAGAACAAAAATGTGATATAATATCAGGGAATAAGAATCAGAGATATATAATTCTTCAATTACGAGTTGCTTCTTATATATCTTTACACAACTCATCTTAAAGCAAATGGGTCTCTTAACTTAATCGATTTCTTCGTTTATTGCTCTGAACTTCACTGGGACGATAATAAATAGTGTATCTGCAATGATTATAAGTTGGCCATGACATACATAATACTGCGCTCTACCGACCTCTTATGGTACTATTATACGATCCATAACAACATGTTATATCCTGTTTATGTGTGTGGCTTTTCCATTCGCATAAAATTGTCATTTTCAGATCCAATAATAGATTTTGTTAGAAAAATTACCATTACTAGCGAAGTTACTAAAATAACCACAATTAAAAACCTAACATGGAACATACTCACATACATAGACACACACACACATGTATATAAATAACAAAGTAAAACTGATGCAGGCAAATTCAGGCAGGGAATCTCGGAGCTCAGTTAATAAATAAATATTTAGTATTCAATGGTTAAAATTGTTTATATTTGCTACACATAATTCAGTTTTAAAATTATATAGAAATACGCAATGACACGAGATGTCTTCAGATTTTAATTACAACTGAAATGACTTTTTTATTGAGAAGTATTCAATCATTTTTCCACAATTTAGGTGTTAAAGAATTTGAAAAATTGGCTGCAAATAATAAGTAATTCTTCAAAAACTAAATAAAAAATAACTTGATTACGTCTTAATATAGATGTTAAATTCCATCCAATCCCTGATTAAGGATTTAATTCATCCCACTCCATTTTATATTCCTATTTAACTTTAATTTTGGATTATGAGCATAACTTTAACAACCGATAACTTAAATTTATTTCTGTCTGAGAACCCATTCCTATTTAACTTTAATTTTGGATTATGAGCATAACTTTAACAACCGATAACTTAAATTTATTTCTGTCTGAGAACCCATTCCTATTTAACTTTAATTTTGGATTATGAGCATAACTTTAACAACCGATAACTTAAATTTATTTTTGTCTGAAAACCTCGGTTCCTCGTGTCAGTTTTAATGTCTTCAACTCTTTTATAACCAGGCTAATTTCTCCTGTTTAATTCATTTACAGCCTGTATATTCTATCAACCCCGGCCGGGGTCGATTGATTTTTTTAGGACGGAATAATCTAAGGAGCAAGTTATCTGGGAGGGACTTTAAGCCGAGGGTTCCGAGTTTGAAGATTTTCAGGCTCGTAATAGACCCTTAAGTCTGAATAAAGAAGCCTCTAAGCAAAATTTACAGATCTCAACGTACTAATAATACTTTAGTTGCCTGTTAGATGTCTTATTGGGTCGGTGTATTAAGCATATGCCATCCATGACATCCATTAGCAATTAAGGTAACTAAAAATCAACTTGGTCTAGTAACTCCTTACAAAAGAGAGGCTCAACAATGGCCTACGCCATTATAGACAGCTATATATTCTATTAACACATTTAAAAAAGAATATAAAAATATGAATTTAGAGAATAAAGCGGTATTTTCTAATTAATTTTCGTGTTTGGATCAGTCTCCGCAGTTTAGTGGCTACAATTTATATTACGTGTTCTTAATTTAATTACAATTAATTAGTAGTTGTTAATATCTATATAATTTAATAGAGGCGAAGAAGAAAAATAGTCATATGGTCTTAATTTCATGAAGTAAGATAAGTGATAATAATAATAATAATAATAATAATAATAATAATATTAATAATAATAACAATAATAATAATAATAGTAGATGGCAATAAACCCACTGAGCCCTGGCCGCTTATAAGATCTTCTTCCATTCATTCCTGCCCAACGCCTTCCTTCTCCATCCTCTTAAGCCAAACTTCTTATGATCTTCTACTCCATCTAACGATATCAACTTCTACTTCATTCAGGTTTCAGTACTTGAGTTTTTATAGGATTATCCTCTGGCACTCTGATAATATGGCCAAACCAACGTAATCTAGCTATCTTTATAAACTTAACAATCTCACGATATGTGAATAAGAAATACAATTCATGGTTGGACAATTTAAATTATAAATTCACCAAATGTGATTTTAATGTGCTTTGAGAGTATAATAGCATCTGTTAGCCAAGAAAATTCTATTTTTATTTATTTTTATAATATATTATTATTGTTAGTTCTAATAATTGTATCCAGATACCAGAAGAATGGTAACTAGCTATAGTGAAATCATTATTAAAGGAGACAAAACGACAAATATAAATAGTGAAACCAAGTGCAAAAATTACAGAGGAATTAGTCTATTAGTAACGGGTTATAAAATGTATACAAAGATTCTTTCAGTAAGAATCAAATCAATAGCGGATTTATAATTAATGAAAATTAAAATGGTTTCAGGAAAGGGCGTTATTGTATATAGGTGCTATTTTTACATTACAAATTATCAGAGAAACTAAGTGGATTTAATAAAAAAACATATAACCTTCCTTGATTATGAACAGGCATTTGGCAAAGTTAGACGACCATAGCTATGGAATTTTTTTAACAAATAGATGGTTTCCATACCATCTGATATATGGTATAAAAAGTATGGTGGTACATAAATCAAGGAGGGAGTAAGGGCTGCAGTTTGTCGACATTATTTAATATTTTGTGTAGAAGAATGATTACTGAATGAATCAATATCCTTTGAAAGGAATAAAAATCGCAAGAAATTATTTTGTGAACATAATTTTGTAGGTTGCACTTATTGCCGAGACAGAAGATGGGCTACAACATAATATGTATAAATTAAATTAAATATCAAAGAAATATAATTCGAAAATATCAACAGATAAAATTCAAGTTATGACTTTTAAGTGTAAATATCCAACTAGAGCTAAAATTGTAATAGATGACATAATATTAACTATCTTGGAAATCATTTTTCTTATAAAGATGTGAAAATAAAAATATATATTTTTTAAAGCATGTGTGGAATACAGCATAACGTTAAGAAATAATACAAGAAAGGACACTTAATTAAAATTTTATAAGAAAATGGCTGTGCCATTATTTTTGTATGACAGTGAAAGTTGGGTGCTGAATAAATTATATCAAAGCAGAATAAATGCACCGGACATTAATTGTTTAAGAGCAGTATATGAATTTTCATTAAAATGCCATATTGGAAGTAAAGAACTGCAAATTACACTCCTCCAGGATAAAGTTAAAACTTACAGAGCAAAATTGATTCAAATATAAAATGGAAGAGAGCCGAATACCTAATATAGCCTGGAAATATGCACCTGAAGGCAAAGGATCCCCCAAGGAAGATCAAGAAAGTAGAACAGGAACATGCTAGATGGCCTATTCTGTGAAGTTGTTGATGATGATAATTGTACCCAAATATTTAAATTCCTTAACGATTTCAAAATTACAGTTTTTTTCTATCTTTTTAGTGTTTAAGTTATTTTGGCAACTTGTATGAATTTTGTATTACTATCATCATATCATCATTATTATCATGATTATTATTATTATTATATATTATTGGTATTGTTATAATTATTCCTATATCACAGATTGGCAGATTGAAATACGCCTGTATCCTGACTTGCAGTTTTCTCATAATAGTAGCCCAAGTATAATATTGTTCATAATATAAGTCAACAGTGAAGTAATCAATATACAAAGTAGAATGGAATAATTTATTTGAACCGAAAGTGCGATTTTCGGTTCGCAACTGCAGTGCCGTTATCCTCCGTGAACAGAAAGATTCGTGAACTATGCCAATATCCCTTCTCTATGCATCTACCCCCACTCTCCTTTTTACCTCTCCTGTTGCGCTGTTTGTGCTGCGCATCTCCCCTTCTACCTCGGAACGCTCAAATACGCTACGCACATTCAGAACATTATCATTCGATCGGAACTTTAAGTTGAAATTACGTCGTCTGGAGCACGCGAGTGGCGTGGTTTGAATTTTGGTCCGGAGGACCAGGGAAAGCCACCCTGGCTTGGACTGTTGTATGAATGAAGTTGTTTTGAGTGAGGAATGATATAGTTTTGATGTTAACGATTATTATTTATTATTTTTTTGTTTAAATTCAAAGAATGATCAATATTTATATTTGTTATATTTTTCTTATACTTCAGACGTCTTGTTTATATTAAACATCATTTTTATATACATCCTGGTTAATGTTCAAATTATTTATGTGCATGCTGCTGTTTGATATATTCCCGTACAGAAACTTACTTATTTAGGAGATCATTCTAGCTTCCTTTTTTCAGTCTAGCTTTCATGGTTAATAACAATAATGATACATTCAGTTTAAATAAGAATCATAGATTACTCTAGTGTTTTGAGATCTATTGTTGATTTATGTTTAAGTGTTTAGGAAAGAAAGATGAATCAATCTTTGCTTCTTATGGGCCCGGGAAAAGGCTTTTGATTAATAACCTTGGATGTTATGAACTCTACGCTAATATATACAACGGAAACAAAGGACGATACACGGCGGCGCAGAGCGTGGTTCTTAATAGAAACTGCGCAAATGGTAGGCATACCGTGGATTTCTAATAAAATACAAAAGACGGCGACACAAATGGTTTGCAGTGCGTGGTTCAGTATAACTCTGCACAAATGGTAGCATAGCGCGTGGTTTTGTTTCTTTCTGTTTAGAAAAAAATGTTGTATTATATTGACAGTAGTTCAGGTGGTCGTCAAATCAAAATTTTTTAACTTAAGTTTTGGTTCTGGATTCAAGTACCAGAACAAGAGAATATACACTGAGTGATCTTAAATGGTTTTTGGAATTATAAAGTATTTTGATATCGACATTTTTCAGAGATATTACGTCGTGGATAATTATTTGTTTTCGAGACTTATTATCTACCTAAAGGTTATTGAAACGTGCTTATTTACGAGTTGGAATTGTTTACCGTAAATAAATTGATTCATCTCTCTTTGTTTATAAACACAGAGTAATTTATGCATAACGAATTGCGTTCTTTTACAGCTGTTTATACACTTTGTTTACTTTGTTTAGTAAACATGCCTAGTTGGATTGATGTTGTATCTAAGGACAATTTAGTCCGAGAATTGAGCTTACTAGGTATTGACACTGAAGGCGACGTAAACATATTACGTCAACTACTTAAGATTCTTTTGAATTCTCTGTCCCCTGCTGAACAAACATTGGTGAAACGAAAGTTTATCGTAGACAGTGCTGTTAGTGAAGGTAATTCTGTAGAGCAGAATAAGAATATTATTGATCGTAGAGCTAGCTCTATCACAGATTTTTCTGGCGGAATTGCTTCCAACATTTCTTCTGACATGGAAGAAAATAATCAGAGAATTTTTCGAGAGTTAATTAGGAAAGTCGATCCCTGTGATGGAAGTGATAAGGAATTGTTAGTTTTCTTCCTAATAAAATTCAATTCGGTCTTTGAATTGAAACTAGTTAAAGATGAATATTTTGTTAATTCGATTTTGAGTTGTATTGGAGGAATCCTATTGAAGGTATGGAGTAACGTCGTTAAATTAAGATTAACTTGGATCGAGGGTTTAGAATATGTGAAATGTTCGTTATTGCCTTCCAGGTTGTTAGAGGATTATTGGATTAAATTTGTGTCTCGTCGATTCCAATTTTCTGAGGAATCTTTATTGGAGTTTATTTCCGAAATCCAAGGAGCTTCATTGATATTGAACCCCCCAGTTTTCGGAAGAAAATTTGATTGATATTATTCTTCAAAATATGTCTTCTGCCATTAGACAGCATTTGATCTTCGCTACAAAACCCCAAAGTGTAGCAGAAATGTATGTCTTGGCAAGAAAAGTAGCTGATTTTGAAATCGCTGAAAGGCAAAACAACTTTAGCTAGAAACGTATGTCTGATAATTCAAGTAAAGCTAATGCTCCTGTGAATCGTTCTTCACGCAATAATTCCTGGCAGCAGAAAAGTAATATCCAATGTTGGAAATGCCAGCGCTTTGGACATGTTTCTAGCGGGTGTCGATCTAAGGACTCGGATACTCCGCATGTTAATGTTATGGCTTTATCTTCTAGAAAATATAAGAAAAGAATTCAAACGTCTAAAAGAATATTTCCTTCGGAAAATAATGAACCGTCATCTTTTTACGGCAAACTTGCCTCATTTTCTTGTGGAAGTTTTCCACCAGAAAATAGACGGATTGTTAGATAGTGGTGCGTCTATTTCCCTTGTGCGGGAAGATTTCGTCTCCACACTACCTAAGAAACTTTTGAAGAAAACTTATTTGAGGTGTAAATCAGTTAACAATCAAGTCTTCTCTGTGAATAAAATGGTTCGTTTGCATTTGAAGATAAGAAATTTTCATGGGAACAGTTGTTTTATGTGGCTCCGGATTTACCTGTTTCTATTATTCTGGGCTACGACTTTATGTCGAAATCCGGCATGAAAATTGATTTTCAAAATAGAGTCTGTAACTTTAGGTTTGCGCGAGAAGTTTCTCTGCCGTTTAACGTACATCCTTGTGTGTACGGGCATGCGTGTGTTAAGAGCCCTTCAAAACAACGTTGCGTTATGTCTCTTAATAGTCTTAAGGAGGACGAGGAATTATCTAAATTGGTGAAAGAATTTCCTGGATTATTTAGTAATCAGTTGGGAAGAGCTAAAGATAGTTTTTGCGAATTGGAATTGTTGGATACTATCCCCGTACGGTCTCCAGCTTTCTAGTTTTCTCCTCCTAAGTTACAAATGCTACAAAGCGAAATTCATAAGCTAATGCAACAAGGTGTCATCAGACCAAGTCGTTCAAGTTATGCGAGTCCTGCTTTTCTTGTTCCAAAACCTAGTGGAGGCCATAGGTTAGTTATCGATTATAGGAAACTTAATAAGAAAGTGGTATTTGATTGTTTTCCATTGCCTACTCTTGAAGCGGCTTTTTAAATATTTCATGGAGCCACGGTATTTTCTGTAATTGATTTACATTCTGCCTTCTTCAAATACCGTTGACTCCATCCAGCAGAAAGTACACTGCCTTCGTTACTCCTAATGGTCTTTATGAATTCAATATGCTGCCTATGGGTTTGAGCGTAGGTAGCCAAATATTGAGTCGTGAATTAGACAAATTGTTTGGAGACCTAAAATACAAGTATGTCTTCCAGTACTGTGATGACCTCATTGTATACTCTTCTGACATGAAGCAGCACCTTACTCACTTACGAGAAGTTTTTAAAAGATTGAATAACAAGGGATTTACTGTCAATCCTGAAAAGATCACTTTGGGATGTTCTAAGATAAAGTTTTTGGGTCATTTGTTATCGGCCGAAGGTATCCAGGAGAGAGTTGAAGCCATCAAGAATCTTCCTGAACCTAAGAATTTAAAAGGCGTTAGACGTTTCATGGGGATGGTAAGCTTTATTCCTAACTTCTCTCAGATTGCCATTCCCTTGAATAACTTGAAGAAGAAGAAAACAAAATTCTTATGGAGTCAAGAATGTGAAGGATCTTTTAAACGTCTCAAATTAGCTCTTTGTGAGGCTCCCACTTTACAAGTCCCTGACTTTAATAAAAAAATTGTTCTTCAGTGCGACGCCAGTGATAGAGCGTTAGGTGCGGTTCTCAACCAAGAAATTGACGGCAATTTGCCGCCTGTGGGATACGCTAGCCGCACTTTGAATGAGGCCGAGATTAAGTATAGAATTTATGAGAGAGAAATTTTAGTTATTGTTTTCGGTTGTGAAAAGTTCCGCACTTTTCTGGAACACAACCGTTTTGTGGTTCACTCAGATAATCAAGCAGTTTCTTGGTTATGTAAGAATAGTGGTACTCTGGGTAGAATTGGTAGGTGGGTCGTGCGTCTTTCTGCTTTCAACTTTGATGTAGTTCATGTTAGAGGATCTGAGAACGCGGTAGCTGATGATTTGTCGCGACTGTTCCTTGAAGAAGATGTTTCAGAACACCCTCAAGTCAGTCTTCTATCGAACTTTCCTGCGTCATTTAAAGACCTTAAATTGCATCAGCAAGAAGATAATGATGTAAGAGATTATATGCTAAATTAAAGCAGGCACTAATAGTCCAGATTTTTCTTTACATGGAGGTCTATTAGTGTACAATCCTCGTAAAGGTCTGAAGAATCGTGTTTTGGTCCCTGTAGTATTGCGACCTGTCTTACTTAAGTATTATCACGATTCTCCTCTTGGCATGCATTTGGGCATTGCCAAGACTATGGAAAAGCTTAATAGACAGTTTTACTGGCCTCATATGGGTGATGATGTGCGTAAATATATTTTTAATTATGTTGATTGTCAACGAGCTAAGCCCGCCCCTAATACGAAAGTAGGTCTTCATTCAGCGGAGCCTTCCACAGCTCCTGTGCAAAGACTCTTTATTGATTTCTTTGGTCCCTTAGTTCGCTCTAAACGAGGTATGTTGGTGTTCTAGCAGTTGTCGATGGGTTCTCTAAATATGTCGTGCTTCACCCCGTGAGATCCTTGAGGTCTAATGCCGTTGTAGAATTCTTCACCAGGAATTTCTTTCCGAACTTTGGTGTCCCTGAATCCATTGTTTCTGATAATTCAAAGGCTTTTACTTCTCACATGTTTAAGAATATGTGTTTCGATTGGGGTGTTCGTCATATTACTACTTCCCCCCATTATCCAGAACCCAATCTTTGTGAGAGGTTTTCCGCTCATTGAAAACGGGTCTTACCATTTTTCATAACGTTAAGCAAAATGTTTGGGATCAACATTTGCCGTTGTTTGCTTTGGGATGTAATGATGCTGTCCATGAGTCTACAAAAGCTACTCCAGCCGAATTGTTTCTGGGTAGACGTATTATGCATCCCCTTGAATTAAGTTGGCGCATTACGGAAGCCGATTTGGGCGATTTAAAACAAGCCAATAAAGTTCAGAAGTGGGAAGAGGCATTCAGGAATCTTAAGATCGCAAAAGAGAACGTAGCTAATAGGTATAATCATGACAGAAAAGACGTCTCTTATAAAGTTGGCGATCGAGTACGTTATCGCCTTTTTCCACTCAGTAATCGTGGGGAGCAACGTATGGGAAAGCTCATGTTTAAGTGGTCTGAACCTTATATTGTAAAACGCTTTCTAACGCCGGTTACCCTTGAGTTGGAAAGCGCTGATGGCCACGTAACCAAGCAGCACGTTAGTCAAGTAAAAGTATGTCCTGTAGAGGATTAATGCCACTGATGTTTTGTGAAGGACAAATATGATACTACTTATTTAAAATAGTACTATGTAATATCTTTTGTAAAAACTCTTGAGGTTCCGTTTTCTGTTTCTGGATGTTTTATTATTTCAGTTTACCCTTCCCTCATATTGGCATAGCGGAGGAACATGCAACCTTTGGCAGTCTAGTACTTGGTGGGTTCGGCCGACCCCGAGTGCCCAGCTGGCCGAAACGTTGGTTCTGCAACTACGGATTCCAAGGGAGCGGTTGATCGGGATTGCGATCCGGCAATCCATGTTTTATCGTCACCCTGTTTTCACCTGGAACACCGCGGAGTTCGGCTATGGCGGATGTCATCAGCAAGATTTGAGTTTATTTACAGCGCCTGGATGGTCGACGAAGAAGCTGGTGTGATGATATTAATTTTGGGGACGATGAAATGGTGATAAAGTTTTCCGCTCGGAATCATGTAGTGTTACCGTGCCCTCCCAACGTGGGATTCGCCATCTTGTATCATCCGAACAACTTCATAGTGACTTAAGTCTGTACGACTTGTTGGGATTTCTTTCATTGTTTGGAAATTAATGGGACTGTTCTTTCCCGGAGGGCCCGGAGGAGGAGATATTGAACCGAAAGTGCGATTTTCGGTTCGCAACTGCAGTGCAGTGCAACTGCACGCCTGTATTCCAACTTGCAGTTTTCTGATAATAGTAGCCCAAGTATAATATTTTTCATAATATAAGTCAACAGTGAAGTAATCAATATACAAAGTAGAATGGAATAATTTATTTACCTGTAGGGTTAAGGCCATCGCAATTTTTCTTTCCATATATTTTCACAGAAAATATGAAACACAATTAACATATGAAGTTAAAAAAATAAATGTTAATATTAGTCAAGTACTTAGTTTAATATTATTAAAATGTAAAGTACATTTATTGAGGCTATTTAACTCATGCCCCAAATCGGAGTCAATGACCAATCACGTTACAATGATTTTTGGTTTACAACCAATCGCAGTCATGTTTCGCCTAGAATTTACCAACTAAATTTTATCATAATAAAGAAAGCGCCTCCATTTAACATTCTGAAAAGTCATAGCATTATTCTGCAGTGACTGGCTCACTAAGAAATACGGCTACCAGATTGTATATATAGTGCATGAATGTCAAAACATACCCCATGCGGGAGTTAATATAAAAACATTTGAAGCAATTGATTATACCACAAAAAAACACTCTTTGCACTTTCTTAAATGTATTTTTTCCCCAGAAAAATAATTGTCATATTTACATCAAAGACATTAGAAATGAATTAATATATAGTTTGATGTGTTTCATTTTTGCTCCACTAGAGTGCATTCTTACAATATTGCGTTCCTTTGGCAATAAATAATATGATCTGGGGCGAACAAAAGAAGCAAATGAAGCGTACCAATTGTTTCTCATTTGTTTTCAAACATCGCCGTTTACATTAAATATATAAATATTTTAAAATAACTATATTTAAATAATGATTTGTGAGTAAACAGCTTAATTTTATTCGTTAAATAGTCCTAACAAATGCCACTCTTGATTTCCAAATTCTCTAGATAAATTAGAAATCACTCTTTGCATTACTTATGATAAATGTAGCTAGGCTACATTATAATGAACATACATATATGTAACAAACATGTCAAAACATTGAATCCACATTCCTCACATCTAAAAAATGAAAAAGTGTTAATGAACATAGGCACGGAAACGTATCATTTTCCTACCTTGTTTACATTCTACAGTAACTTTGAATTAAAAGTAAAATGTTATAACTATAATGAAAGTCTACGGATCCCCAATATACTTTATAAACTTACTCACTTTGCCAAAGGAAAATTTATTTGTATTCTCTTTTCATTTTTACTGATTTTTCCATTTTGTTTTTATGTTGCTTACCTATTTACTTTTTTTTCTAGGCAGATGAGGTTAGGAAGGGATTCTAAAAGATTGGGATGGGTTGGGTTTAGAGAAAGGGAAACGAAAATCGCAAGAATATGGAGAAAAAGCAGGACTAGGTGCTTGTGTAAAAACCAAAAATATATTCCCGCAGATTGTACGGAAAACGTCCAATGCGCTTATAGAGACCTAACAGGTTTAGGGAAAAATAACCATATACTTTGTGTGTATATATAGGGAATTTATAAAATTACCGACGATTATGTGAAATGTGCGCGATCTAGTAGGACGAAATATATCTTCTAGGAAACTGTAACGATCTAGAATAATGGAAGCGTCATTTATTACCGGGAAATACCCTGAAAATTGGGTAAACATAGACGCGGAAAATGAGAATAACACTCATTCTTAAGTATGCAAATATGAAAACACGGTATACTTATAATATTAAATAATTCTACTTGGCTCAATTGTTTAATTTGTAATATAATTGTACTGCTATCCTATTGTTATGTTTTTTAATTTTTTGAGACATTGATTTATTGATGCGGATTGTCAGCAGCAGGTAAGGTTTTCTGCCTGTGCGACCCATTTAAAAGAACACTCTATAAATTTTTACTCTAATAAATTCCTACAACTATTACTATTTTTCTCCTTTTCACACCGATACTCAAGCTGGAGATTTAAAATCCCCTACTCCACCCGAAATCGAGTCGGAGTCGCCCAAGTGGATAGTACGGACTACATTACATCACGGTGACGGACATATTAAAGTTCGTAAATTGTTAAGTTGTACCAGAAATGTATGGAAGTGTATTGAACAGTCGGGCAATTGAATTTACTTCTTGTGTATTGATAGTCTTTTTGACGTACCAACTCATACGGTACCACCGGGACGACTTGACAGTGAAAGGTACTATAGTTATGGTAATAACCTGAAGCGGTGGTTTCGTCAAACAGCTATGTATCAGTCCTTTTGTTTCATTCTGAGCTTTAAATAATACCGAACAGGTACCGGTAGTTACTTTCAGTTACGTTGAATGTACATTAAAGACTTCGTTACATTACACTATGGTTAATTCAAATGTA
Source organism: Diploptera punctata (assembly GCA_030220185.1). Lineage (NCBI taxonomy): Eukaryota > Metazoa > Arthropoda > Insecta > Blattodea > Blaberidae > Diploptera > Diploptera punctata. The sequence goes on along the minus strand of JASPKZ010004217.1, from coordinate 1,719,478 downwards.
AAGTTGGCTGAATTTCATTTCATGTATGAATTAGCAGACGATAAATACAATTGAACTCAACGTTTGTATCGGGAAATATTCCAAAATCGACGGGTGCCAGACAAGAGGACATTGAAGCAATTCATGGCGAATAAATGACAATGGCACTTTGAAACCGGCTTCTGGGGACAGAAGACTCCACATCTAGAGAGGACAATTCTTCGTGCTACGGATGATAATATTATTCTCAGCACAAGATAACTATCTATACTGGAACATATGCCGTTCTGGAGAGTGTTGGATGAGAACTTGTAACTTTACTGCTTACAGAGCAACAGCTGTTTTACCAGAATGTCGTGAATTTTCACAATCAGCACGTTTAGGCATATGAGTACTATCACTCATTTTTTCAATCACTTCATCAGCATAGATTTTCGTTGAATTTGTGGATTAACATTGTTGGTGACTTTATTAGGACACCATGCTCTTCCATATAGGCTTAAGAGATGAAAATACAAAACACTCTTGAAGACCATGTTACCTGTCCTGTTAGAAAATGTTCTATTACAGATACGACAAAATAAGTACTTCAATCATGATCAAGATTCTGCTCATTTCGAAGTCTTTGTTAGTAGATTTCTCAGTCGTATATTCCGTAACCGCTGGATAGGTAGAGATGGACCAATCTCATTGCCTCCCCGCAGCCCCGATCTAAATCCACTTGACTTCGCGGTGTGAGGTCGAAGGATCGAGAACGGCATGCAGGACACGTGCTGCTCGGCCTATCTCAAACGTTCAGGCTAATCGGACGAGTGTCAGTTGTGATTGGGAAGCAGGCAGTAACAAGTGATTGTGGAAGTTAACCGTGCCAGTCAGCTGTGAAAATGTACATAACTGAAACTGTGAAACAGTAACACCTAGAAGATGAGAATAAAAAGAATGTACAGTGAATTATTTTACATCAAATAAAGTAGGATTTGAAATAAATTGTAGTGCAAACAGTGTTGTCGTCGTTTAAAATAATTACAGACTGACATAACCTCGGTACAACTAGCTACAGTATGTACTTCTGCCAAGATAAATAAAACAATAATTTTAAAATCACATTTGTCCAAACAGAGCAATGCAATACAAAATGAACAATATTATAACATAGTCTTCGTCAAAGTATGTGATAATTTTAGGCTTTGGTAATGATCAGGAATATATAAATGGTAACATATTCTAATTTATTATATAGAGCGCTAGTCAGAAATAAAATGATAAAAGGAAGAGAGATATTAGGGAGAGAATATGCAATGCCTGTTTTCTTTTTACGTATGAGTTTCATATTCTTTATTTCCAAAAACTGATATAAGCACGAATGGGCAAAGTTGCCCATGTGTTCTTTTATTACGAATACTAAGTATTATCTACAAACAATTCAATACATTTCAGTGCAGATATTAATATTTCTTATTTGTAAGTTTTACTTATCATGATACAGGTCACTAATATATGTGTAACTTTGTCGCTAAACGTTTGAATCACACTATATTGGCCTATTTTCTACTTTTAGGTTAGTAAGAAAGAAAATAGAAAAATCGAATCTGTATAATTGGTTCCTGCCTATTGTTATTCTTAAAATACGTTTCTTGGATATGGCGTGTGTAAGTGAAATGCCATTAAAATATCAACTGCTAGTATACTTTGATAATTCTCTGCTACCAACTCTTTGACATACTAAAGTGAACTGGAATTCGAGGAAGTGTTGAAATATTTATTACTCCTAGATAAAATAAATTGATTTGCTATTAAGGTCGAAAGTTGCATGTGTTTTCTATGACCTTCAGACTGCACGCAATCCTTATTACTCTTTTTTATCTTTCATTCAGTAAAGGAAGGAAGCGAATGCATTGCACACACGCAGAGTACCAACGCAACTGGTTCAAGTGCTGGACACAGGATGGTTAAAAGCAGTATTTCCTTTTGTAGTTGTGTCAATTAACCTAGGAATATGTTTCTTTAATGTTTTTAATATCCCCATATTTCTGCTACATTGTTAATCGCTGCACCTAAGTTAAGCTGCTGCACAGTAATTACTAATTATAGGCTATTATTCAACAGTACACGCAAGTTACAATCATCATCATCAACATCCAGGTTAATACCTGTTGGCTCGTTCCGGTTTCATGAAAACTAGAATTGTTTGAATTATTCAGACCATATTCTGTGTGGGCGTCCAACATTTCTCCTTCCGTGCGGTTTATAATTTAGCAGTAATTTTGGAAATCTTTGTTCTGGCATTCTATCAATATGTTCTTTCCAGTCGTTCCTACATTTAATTATTCGGTCTGTAAGTTTGAAAATATTTATTTCCTTTCTTATATTTTCATTCCTTTTTTTATCCAGCAGAATATATCCTGCTATATTTCATAAAAATCTCATATCAGCTGCTTCCAATCTTTGTTCTTGTCTTTTAGTGATCGTCCAACATTCTGATCAATACATCAATACAGGAACAGCCATTACTTTATTAAATTTCATTTTTGTTTCTTGTTTTGTGTTTTTAAGGGTTCTTTTAATAGTGCCACACGTTAGATTAAAAATATTTATTTTGTTATTAATATCTTCACTTTCAACATATCATAAATTGAAACCTAGATATTTAAAACTGTTCACTTGCTCTAAAAGTGTATTATCAATTACCCTTTCTGCTCTTAAGGTATCATGTCCTTTAAATGCTAAAATTTTAGTTTTATTCAATGAAGTTTTCAAATTGTAAATGGCACTTACTTTTTCCAAATTAAAAATAGCTCTTTTTAAATCATCTTCTGAATTGGAAATTTTCTACTTGATCGTCGGCAAATACTATTGTATCCAACAGTTTATTATTTATTTTAAAATGTTTATTTAAATTAATCTGCCACTTTAACATAACCTCGTCTATATATAAATTAAAAAGAGAAGGTGATAAAGGACAACCTTGTCTGACCGCACGATTTATTATTACCTTCTTTGTTGTTTAGATTTAAAACCCATGTCTATTACAATTTTATTATTTACATATAAACTTTGTATAGCCATAATCAAATATTGTGAAATACCTTTACTTGTCATTATATCCCATAATTTACTTCTATTTACCATATCAAAAGCTTTTTCATAGTCTATAAATCCTACATATGTTGGGATGTTAAATTCTATATGTTTGTTTCAAATAATTGAGTCATTGTGAATATACAGTCGGAACAGGATCTTCCTTTCCTGAATCCATTTTGAATATCCAATATGGTATTTTCTATAATTATGTTTAAGCGGCTTTTTAAAAATATTGGCATACATTTTACAGCACATTTCAATATACTTATTCCTCTATAATTAGAACAATCTTATATGTTTCCTTTTTTATATATATGGAGATGTTATATTCTTCGAGTATATACCCAATTTCCCTACATATATTTATAAAATCCAGTAGACGAATCTTTAGAAAAAATGATGCATATTTAATTAATTCTATATTCATATTATCAGTACACGGTGTCTTTTTGTTTTGGAAATGATTAATAGAAGTTATTAATTCCTCTATGTCATTAAATCTACGTGTTCATCTGTTTGTATTATTTCTTCTTCATTTTCTTCTGATTGTTTTCTGTCCACAATTCTTGATAGTATTCTATTCATTTTTCTTCTGGAATATTATTACATTTAATTGTATCTCTTGTTTCATTATTTAAATTTTTCATAAGTTTTGTTTGCCTTTTCTTGTTTTCCATGTACATCGTGTTCGATATCACTTATACATTTATCCCACATTGTTCGTTTATTTTTTCTAACTTCTCTACGAACTGTAACACTTTTTCTTTTGTATTCAATTAATGATTCATTTGTTTTTCTATTAAGATAATTTAGATACGCCGTTTTCTTTTCATTTATTAAATGTTCTAAGTCCTCATTCCAATTTGTTTTTATAATATGATTTATTTCGCATTCCTAAAGATTCTTTTGCAGCTTGAGTTATTATTCTTTTAATCTCGTCCCATTCTTCATTTATATTCATACTTATAGGATTTTCTGTAATATACTGGTCTAATCTCTTTTGATATAGTTCTTTAATGGAATCTTGTTGTAATAGGTGAACTTTAAAGGTTTCATTATTTTCCATCCTATCATAGTGTAATTTCTTCCATCGGGTTGGAATAGCTATTTTAGACATCGCTAAAAAATGGTCAGAATTAACATCAGGCCCTCTATATGCTCTAGTATCATGAACTAAATTTGAATGTTTTTTATTTACAATTACATTCAATTACGTTTCTACGTCCTCTGGCACTCCATGTATATTTGTGAATATCTAACTGTGGAAAAAATGTGTTCGTTCCTTTAAACCTATTATAGGTGACGAAGTCTATTAAAAGTTTTCCATTATTATTTATGGTTATTTCACTATGTTTACCTATGGTTTCTGGTATTGGTTTATTTCCTATACGTGCATTGAAATCTCCAGTTAAAATAAGATAATCATTTTTATTTGTTTTATTTATAACTTTCTGGAGTTCTTCGTAAAACTCTATTACCTCATCTCTATTTTATCCTTCATCTGGGCTATATATTCCTATAATTATAATATATCTTCTTTGTATACGTAATCTTAATTTTATCATTCTTTCATTTATAAATTCGTAGCTATGCATTATTTTTTTATTCTTATTTATCATTATTGCTATTCCAGCCGAGTCACGTTTATTTTGAGGTACTCCATGATACATTAATAAATAATTTCTCAGTTCTATTGATCCTTTTAATTTCTTTTTAGTTTCGGTATTAACTGCTACCATCTATATTCATTTTTACTTAATTCGTTTTGTAGTTCTGGTTCTTTATTTCTAATGCATCTTGCATTCCAAGTGCCGATTTTCATTATGATTTTCATTATTTCAGATATACCTAAATCTTTAGTCCTATTTCTTGTTTTAGTTGTCTTCATATGGTCAGTCGGGTTACTTTCATGAGAACATTTAGTAATGTAGATTGTCCCCTAGCACCTCGCAGGATAAGACGATTGAAGGTTCTTAAGGTTCATCGTCATAACCTCCCATTATATCAGCCCTAGTGGGAGGGTTGCCTCTTCCGCTCTTCTCAGACCGTTGAGGGCTTTCTCCTTGTTACCCCCGAGATGGGTCCTTGTATTTCGTCCTAAGGAGAGGGTTGCCTCTTCCGTCATTTACAACATTTGAAAGCTTGTTCCATCTTGTCGTTCTTGCCGTTAAGGTCTTCTCCCGTATCCCTGGGCAGGGGCTCTCGATATACCCCGAGAGACTGGGTCCCTGACAGGACTTAGTCACTAATATATTAGTGTTCACCCCCGCGACGAGAACGCGCCTGTCAGGTATTACTCAGTTGTAAACAGTTACAGCCGAAGCCCCCTGTTTACACTGAGCCGGGTTAATAGCTCCGTATGAGTCCAAAGCTAAAGGCGTAAAGAACTCAATGTGACATCAAATGCTAGCTTCACAGATTGATCAAGTCTCTCACCGGGAGATGATTTATTGTTTCCTCATAGTTGAGTGAAGTTATAGAGCGTTTTCGCACGTTTATGTAATTGAAGTCTAAGACATTAATATATTACACAACGAATATAATAAGAACATATTTATTTGCCAACATAATGTCAGTCTTAGAAAAATTATTGAAAATAATATTGAATTACCGTACGTAAAATTACAAAAACATTAAAATCAACTATGATGACTTAAAAATATTTAAAAACTAATTGATATAGGCCTACATGTCCAGTAAAATTTTGATTTTGAGTGAGAACGATCGAATAACCAATCATGTGGATCCAACTCGCAATCTCCAATGCATATTGGTTTAAAAATATCAAATCACCTATCTTGTACACTAAGATAATTCCAGCACTTTTGCATTTTATCTGTTGAATCTATAGATATCTCTTAATGGAGACCCTGTAAATGAAGGCAACGCACTTTTTCCATAGCGATACCTGCTATAACTGCTAGAAGTAGCAGTTATCAGTCTTAGAATGGACCAAAATTTAGAGCTATGTGTGTATATATTTCTTTCCTTTGAAAAAAATCAGTTCTATTATATATATCATAGACGGGCAATCGCTGGATCACGGCTAAATTTTATTCTTAATATCGATTAAGTTATTGTGCTTTGAACGGTCCTGTGCCACGGGTTGCTGTATTTTGAGTCACATAGTGCCCACCTCTGTTATACATTATATTTTTTTTCTTTGTTTCTATGCCTTTTTTTACGTATGAGTGTAGGTATGTACATACTGTAGGCATATCTGTCTGTATTTCTTTATGCATTGAAGTTCTTAGCCGAGTGATTAAGGCAAGAAGTCTTGGCGCACAACTATGGGACTTAGCTGGTTCGAGTCTCCATGGGGATGATAGTTATATCAGATGGCCTCTCAAAATCAAAAACTATACTGCAGATAAATGGGGTACTGCAAGGAGACCCATTGAGCCCACTGCTATTCATAATGGCAGCCGAAGAACTTGTAAGGAAAATAGAAGACCTAGGAGAAGAAATGTTCGTATATGCATACGCAGACGACATCGTAGTCGGGTCAACGGATATAAGTAAACTTCAGAACACCATAACAACTGCGGAAGAATGGTGTGAATCCCACAGCTTATATATAAACATAGCAAAAACAGAAATTATGGTGTTAAGAAACGGAGGAAAGATCCCTGCCACAACAGAAATAGAACTGGACTAAGATACGATCAAAATAGTAAAGGAGTTTAAATATCTAGGCATTACTTTACAACCTAGTGGAAGAAGCTTCACAAAACACTTAGCAGAAAGGTTAACGCAAGGAATAATGGCAATAAATGATATACGCCATATACAAGCTATAAGCCTGGAATCAGCAATGAAACTATTCAATGCAAAGATCCTCCCAATAATAACTTATGGGATAGAAATCATATGGCCACATCTTACAGAAGCTAATCTAAACACGCTGGAAAAAGTGAAAGCTGCATACAAAAAAAGAGCAATAGGAGTATCAAGAACGACAAGAAGCCGTCTATGTACCTACTGGCAAGGGAGACTATCCTTATCGAGGACTTGAAAACAGCATACCTACTACCAACCACGGAACCCTATGAACATGCGCTACAAAGACTACGCAGAAAAAGAGAGGAAGTATGGCCGGAATTCTTCAGCACCGGAGCGATGATAGACAGGAACTGGACAGAAGCAAATTTCCAGATACGACACGTCATCACATGATTAAGCGTGCACGGATTCCATCACCTAATGTGTAGAAATAAAACATTCCATGACCCTAAGACGTCATGCATATGTGAAGTGTGTGAACAGAAATGCGAAAAATATCACATCGAAACATGTACACAAAGAACAAAAACAGTTAATGATTACGCAAGACAAACCTAAAGTGTTAGTGATTGTTAATGTGCTGTGTCATCACATTTGTGTGCAATCCATTTATATATATTAAATGAAGAAGATTTTATATGTTTAAACTCTTTTTTTCATTCATGGAACAGAAAAATGTACATAGTACCAAACAGGCTCTCGCGCAATGTAAATGAAAATGTATTTCCTTTCTTTAAAAAAAAGTCAACACATTTCCATTTACTAGTTTTATTTATTTGACAATGAATAAAACTTATAGTGACTATTTAACTCATGCCCCAAATGGGAGTCAATGACCAATCACGTTTCAATGATTTCTGTTTTACAACCAATCAGAATCGTGTTTCACCAAATATTTATCAGTGTTATGATTACCATATTAAAGAAAGCTCCTCCTTACAATATTGCGTTCCTTTGGCAATAAATAGTATGATCTGGTTGCAGTGATAAACAAATGAAGCAGTAGAAGCGTACCTATCGTTTCTCATTTGTTTTCAAACATCGCCGTTTACATTAAATATATAAATATTTTAAAATAACTATAGTTAAATAATGATTTGTGAGTAAACAGCTTAATTTTATTCGTTAAATAGTCCTAACAAATGCCACTCTTGATTTCCAAATTCTCTAGATAAATTGGAAATCACTCGTGGCATTACTTATGATAATTGTAGAGTATAAGCAATAGTCTCTAGTAATTCTTAGCGCTAATGCTATTTAATGTTGATGTAATTTCAATAAAATTATATCTACATATATGATGGTTCTGTACTATAATATTATTCCGGTTCCAGTATAATCAGATGCTATAATAAGAGGATGTTAAATTATATATATCATCGAGTGAATTAGCTTGGTAGGTTTTGTAAGCGTATTTCGGAATTCATGAGTTAAAATCGTATAGGGTCAAATTTCAATATACTTTTTTCTTCGTTTTCCATTATAGGATGAAATTTATTTTCTATTATTCAATTGGCAATTAATCATTCATTCATAATTAATTCCAAATTAATATTGACATTGATCTGCTCTACACTCTCATGATCTCAATTAAAACGTCTCGGAAATTTTCAAAATGAATTTAGTGATCACAATAAAACGAGAAATGCTAAAATGAATATATCTATTTAGTTTTCGCGAGATCGCCTAACGAACTAATAAAGTTATTTTTTATCATAACTTATTTCTGATCAACCATCGTTTGGACTCATTTAAAAGTATCTATTGAAATAACAAAAGTTAAAAAAATCTTCTTTCTATATAGCCGGCTAGACACTTCCTCATTGTATCTGTGACCGTGTAAAGAATGTTAAATTGCACTTAAATAATAATAATAATAATAATAATAATAATAATAATTATTATTATTATTATTATTATTATTATTATTATTATTATTATTATATTTAACCTGACAGTTATGGCCACAAGGTCTTATACTCAACCAGCGAATAATAAAACAATATAAAATGTTATAATTATGTATGTATATGGTGTAATATAGTTTCCTCATGGAGATATGGGTGCTTCTCCAGCGGGGGTTACTTAACCAAGCTCACTTAGTTATGGTTAATTTCTTAGATATGTCAACAAGTGACACGTTGTCAACACATCGTCACAATGACACATCAAGTATACAACTAAAGTTGTCTAATACTTGGATGCGGAAAGTCGTTTAAATGATACACAGATGCATTATTTTAAACTGGAGGTTTTTTACGAACCCAAAAAGTGTTCATATTCGGCTTAAAGTCCTTTCCGGAGGACTTTTCCCTTGGATTTTCCATCTTAAAATCATGAACCCCGGTCGGATTTGAACTCGCGATCCTTAGCACTAGAGGCAAGGAATATAACCATTTGACCTTGAGGTCGATATATACTTAATATAATTTTAAATATTACCATAGTATAACCTGAATAATGCACAATGCAAATATAGTCTAATATTAACAGAATCAAAACAAAGGATGAAATAAAATAAAGTAAGAAAATCTATTATAAAAATTGAAGGATTGCAAAATGTAACAACCTAAATGAATTTTTATATGTAGACATAAAATGTTCTACCTCTATGATCTCGGAGTTACATCTTTACCTTGTACGCAAGGGTCCGGGACAGGTTTCCTCGGTGAGATTTTCTCCGGGTATTTCCTCAGCTGTAAGAAAAAGTCAGGAAACTGTAAGGCCCAAATGGCCCCCGAGCAATATCTGACAACTGCAGTCATATTCGCCTAGCTTAGTGTGAAAGTACGACTGAAGGGTGTGTCTTTTCTTAAATTTTCGTGCACTCTAGGAGATGACCCATTAATGAGCTGATCACCCGAACCTGCCCGATACCTAACTTAACCCAGTAATAGAATCTAAAAAGCCCAACCCATCGGAAAAAAATCTAAATCGATGAAATTGCCTCTATAACGAACAAATTACCAGTAGCTAATCAAACTACCTCTATAAAGACGAAAATTACCAGTAAACCGATCAAGTTACCTCTAAAATGATAAAATTACCAATAGACCGTTGAATCTACCATTAAATCGATCAAATTACCCGTAAACTGGTCAATTTACCTCTAATCCAAACAAACAACCGCTAAAATGATAATTACGATATAAATGTATAATTACTTTTCTTTTTACTTATTTAACTAAACATAAAAACACATTTAATTAATTTAGGTGTAGCAGCACACACCGGGTATTGGCTAGTCTTATATATGAAAATTAATGTTTGTTTGTTCATATTTTATGCGGTGCCATACCGTTCATCCGATTGTGATGGGGCTTTTGGCAAAATGTTCAGGAGATTCCCGAGATGAACATACCAATAACAGAGTTATGGTACTCAACTCCTACATCTTTAAAACCAACCCTCTATGTGAAAAAAACGTGAAAAAAGTAGCTTTTTGGACGCTTAAATGACCTAACCTGACCTGTACTATAGTTACCCAACCTGAACGAATTTGACCTATACTGACCTGACCTGAACGAACCTAACTTAACCCAACGTAACCTAATCTAACCGACCTATCCTAACCTAACCAAACCTAATCGAACATAACTAAACATGAACCTAATTTTAACCTAATCTAAACTTAACCTGAACCTAACTTGAATCTAGCCTGAACCTAACCTGAGCCTTACCTGAAGCTAACATGAATCTGACCTAAATTAATGTTCAAGGGATTATTATTAACCCTAAAAATATTCTAGTTCAGTTTTGAACCTAGCTTAAACCTTACCTAAACCTAACCTGAATCTAACTTTAATTTAATCTGAACCTAACCTGTACCTAACCTGAACCCAGCCTGAACCCAACCTGAACCTAACAGGAACCTAATCTTAACTGATCATAAACCTAGTTTGAACGTAGCCTGACACTATCCTGAATCTAATGTGAACCTAACCTGAACCTAGCTTGAGCCTATCCTGAACATAACCTGAACCGAAACTGAACTTAATCTGAACTCTACCTAAACCTAACATGAACCTAACCTGAACATAGCCTGAACCAGGCCTGAACCTAACATGAATCTAGCCTGAACCTAACATGAACCTAGCCTGTACCTAATCTGAACCTAACTTGGACCTAGCCTTAACATAGCCTGAACCTAACCTGTACCTAAACTGAACTAACGTTAACCTAACCGATCCTAAACCGAACCTAAACTAATTCTACACTGAGACTATACTGAACGTACACAGAACATACATTTAATCTAACACGAATATAACCCGAACCTAAACTTAACCCAACCTAGCCTAACCCATCCGTGCCTAACCTAAACTAACCGAACCAGAATCTAACCTAACCGTACCTGAACCTAACCTAAATCCAAACCAGAAACCAAAACCTGAATCCAAAACAGAAAACAAAACCCCGAAACCAAAACTGAAAGAAAAACGTAACTCATAACTGAAACCCAAACTGAACCCAAACCCGAATCCAAACTGAACTCGAACCTGAAATCAAACTGAACCCGAACCCGAACCTAAACCCTGACCTAACCTATCCTATTCTTGACCTAACCGAACCGAACTATACCGAACCGAACCATACCGAACCGAACCAAACTTATCCTATCCTAACCCAAACTAACCGACCTTAACCTAATCGAACCTGACCTGATCTGTTCTAACCTGACCGATACCTGACCTAACCGATACCTAACGTAACCCAGACACATAATCTAAACAGTCCAATCAATCCTACCAAACTACCCCTAAACCGATTAAATTACCTCTATAACGACCAGATTACTAGTAGCTAATCAAACTACCTCTATATATGCCAAAACTAGCAGTAAACCGATTAAACTACCTCTAAAATGAGAAACTATCTATAAACCGATCAAGCTACCTCTTAAACAATAAAATTACCCTTAAATCGATGAATCTGCTCTTAAAGGATCGTATTACCCGTAAACCGGCTAATTTACCTCTAACCCGACCAAACAACTGCTAAACTGATAATATTACGATATAAATGTATAATTATTTTTCTTTTTTCTTATTTAGCTAAACATAAAAAAATATTTAATTAATTTAGGTGCAGCAGCGCACGCCGGGTATTGACTACCTCTCATGATAGAGAATATATATAAAGGAAAAATAAGTGTTTGTGCTAGGATGCCTAGATAGCGTAACTGTTAGTGCATTAACGTATCAAGTTAGAGTTCCTGGGATCAAATCCCGTTTATTTTTCTTTTCATGCCATGTATATATATATATATATATATATATAGGGGACCAAGTGGCAAAATGGGATAGTGGGCAGGATGAGGTACGTGTATTTTTCTTCCAGTAAGTGGCACGATCTATCGGAATTTCTCAAACGTATCTCAGTAACGTCTCAGCTGCTTGTATAGATCCGTTTACCGCCATCGGCGAAGCCTTTGTTACTTTTTTGCCTGTGTGTTAAGTTGTGAAGTGATTTGTGCAATATTACACCTTCTCTTCGGTGCGAGTAAGTACACCTAAACATCATTTGAATAATATCTAACAATTACTGAGTAAAAGATTATTCCATTTTCTCTCTAAACATGTTTACTGCATTAGGTTTTGTTTCAAAATAATCCGGTCATAAATTATAATTGAGTTCGTGGGGCAAAATAATAATAATAATAATAATAATAATAATAATAATAATAATAATTTATTTTAGCTGGCAGAGTTAAGGCCATAAGGCCTTCTCTTCCACTCAACCAGCGAATAGTAAAATTATACAAAAATTACGTATATATTACAATTTTAAGATATTAAAATACAGACTAAACAAAATACAATGATGATGGATCTAATACTAGCTAATACTACACAAAACATAGAATATAAAAAATTAAAATTATATAAAATAAAGTAAGTAGCTTCCTACATGATTATTAATAGAATGCTCTATATAGTTGTTATGTAGTTAATGTTTTCATTGTGTCGAACTTGAGATATCAGTTAATTTGGATTTAAATAATGATAGCGATTGACAGTCCCTGACATGACTGGGAAGTGAGTTCCATGCTCTAGCCATAGATATTGTGTAAGATTCAGAGTACAGACAGGTCCTGTGTTGTGGTATCAAAAGTAAAGAAGAGTCTTGTGATCTTGTTCCTAAATTGTGATGAGCCGATAAATGTTGAAAACGTGTTGTTAAATAAGTTGGTAAATATGTGTGCAGAATTTGGAATAGTAAGGTATGTGAATGTAATGGGGTGGGTCAAGATAGGGTACTACCCCGTCTTGCCCCATGCGGTCCTCATATTACTGACTGATTCTTTTCCTCTGTGTAGTTTCAGGATGGTGAGGAATTATAAAAAAAGACGACACAGAGACAAAAATAGTCCCTTGTGTCTATGCAAGAAGCCGTTAATGCAGTTACAAATGGATCAATGTGGCGCAAGGGGCAGCTAGTCAATTCCAAGCGCCTCAATCAACTGTGGAACGACTCGTGAAGAAAAAGAGAGAAAGGAGGATTACACAGTAAGGAAATCTATGGGAAATTTCTCCTACGTTTTTAGTGAAGAGCAGAAAACCGAACTTGTTGAATACCTGAAAGAAAATGGAAGCTCAACTCTTCGGCCTCACTCTAAATGAAGTTCGAGGACTTGCCTTCAATTTGGCGGAACATAATAATTTAGATCATACTTTCAGTGAGGCAGGAAAAGCTGGGATAGATTGGGCTAGAGGTTTGCTTTCTAGGCACCCTGATTTAAGCCTAAGAAAGCCCAAGGCTACTTCTGCTGCTCGCTTCACCCATCTCAATAACACAGTAGATAAAATTCTTATTATTAAACCCAACTGACTTAAAGTAGAAAGAGCAATAATTTTCTTTAAGTCATATTCAAAGTTTGCGCCAAGACCAAGCATCAGCTTATGGGTGATAGAATTTACAATTGTGATGAAACTGGTCTCACTGTGAACCCTAAAGAACTTTCGAAAATTATCGCAGAAAAAGGACGTAGACAATTTGGGGCTGTAACATCAGGCGAGAGTGGGGAAACAGGTAATATGTTTCTTTGCTACAGGGGCATATATCCCACCCATGTTAATTTTTCCGCGAAAACGGATGCGTCAAGAATAATTCAATTATTCCAAACTGGACTTCCTCCAGCAGCTAGTTCGGAAGTTCGTGAAACTGGATGGATCATCAAAGAGCTCTTTCTGACGTGGTTTCAAAAATTCATAAGTTTCTCAGGAGCAACCAAACACAAACCGGTGTTATTGCTGTTAGATGAACATTCCACTCATATAAAAAAACCTAGCACTCACTGACTTAGCCCGTGAAAATGGGGTAGTTGTGTTGTGTCCTACGCCGCATTGTTCAAATGGATTACAACCACTGAATGTGTCTTATATGAAGCCCCTTAGTAAATATTACGAGGACGAAATTCACAAGTGGCTTAGATCTAATTCAGGGAAAGTTGACATTATTTCAAGTCGCATCTATATTTGGTAGTGCTTACGTACGTGCATCGACAATGTCTACAGCCGTCAATGGTTTTCGAAAAACTGTCATATGCCCAATATTAATGTGAATGTTTTCGACGATTCAGATATCTTGCCTTCTTTCCAAACCTCAGGAACATCTGATGTCAGAAACATTTTCCTTGCCTCAAAATATAGTCTCCAAACCAAAGTCATTTCCAAAGTTCCAGCCCAGAAAACATCACACCCATTCCAAAAGTGTCTCAAAAGAACAAGGGAGTTTCAAAAAATCGATACAAAAGTGCAATTTTGATATCAACACTATATAGAAGGGCACTGCAACATTCTGAAAAGGATAAATTAGAAAAAAAGGCTGTAAAAAGACGACTTGCTTTACCAGAAAGTGACTCGAAACCAGGACCATCCAAATTTAAGGCAGTCAGGTCAAACCTACCTAGTTCGAACAATAATTCTGGCTCTACAAAAATGACGTTGAGGAAGATGATTGTCTCTACTGTCATGACTATTGAGAAGAAGGCTGGATTAGGTGTCCTTCTTGTCTTGAGTGGGCTCACAACTCTTGTGCTGGAGTCGATAGTGATGATGATGATGATGATGATGAAGCCACTCATGTTTGTGTATTTTGTGAAAAATGAATCATTGTGCTATAGTTTATAAGTTTACAGATAAATATTATTAATTAGTAATGCAAAATACAAATAAAAATGCATGGGGCAAAACGGGGTAAATGTCTTGATCTAGTTTTATTGGATGTATCTCCTCGAATTCTTTATTAATTTATAATGTAATTATGCTTTTCGGTTCATTAAATACCAACAAACATATTCATATCATAAAACAACATTTTACGCATTTATAATGTAAAATATATTGGATCAAACATTAAATAGGCCTACGCCATCCTGCTCCATGTTCCCATACATATATCATCTTATTGTAAGCCCATGTTTCCCTTAATAGAGATTTAGGGAAGAATTTGAACCATACTAATTTAGTTACACTTATTTCGTATAGATCTCATTTGAGTGGTCCATGGCCAGCGTTCCGCCTCATACTGACATCTAGGAAACCAAGGTAGTACTAGGACGGGAAAATTCAGTAAATTTTGCTTAGAGGCATTTTCATTCGGGCTTAAGGATCTTTTACGAGCCTGAAAATCTTCAGTCTCTGGCCCACGGCTTAAAGTCCCTCCCGGAGGACTTGCTTCTTGGATTTTTCCATCCTAAAAAAATCCATCGACCCCGGCCGCGACCTTCGGGACCAGAGGTAAGGAGCATAACCACTAGTCGAGATATATATATACATATACATAAGTTAACTTAATTGTAATGACATATATTATTATTATTATTATTATTATTATTATTATTTATATTATAAGATATTTATAATAATTAAGATTACACTAATGTAAAAATAGATACAATTAGCTTGTTAAACAGAAGACTGTGATAATTTGGATGAGGGAGATAGCGCTTTCAATTCGTAACCAAGAAGAGTCTGGGTCTCAATTCACCGAGAGATTTAAAACTCTTTGCTGGGGATTTCTACTCTAGATGTGACTTGCATTCTTCTCAATTCAGCCTTATCAGGGGTATACAAGTATAACACTTATCTAAAAAAACTGATTCAAGAAATCGTTGTCCATAGTTCGAATTGGATTTTCTTTTTCCTCTTATATTATCCTAGCGTCTATTCTTCTAACTATATTATTAAATAAATAAATAATAAAGCCTGATATGTCCCTTTAGGGCAAAGGCCTCCCTGTACAGGGGTTAAGCTCTATTTGAGAGTGTCACCCGGTGAGCTACTCCGTGGTGAGAAGTTGACTTGGATGTAGCACTTGGTTTGTATACACTGTCTGTTCTGTGATTAGTTAATACACAGTTGGCTCTCCATCGTTCTCCAGCTTTTCCTGCATCTGGCGACTCTGGACCATTGCGCCCCTGCTCGTTCTTTGAAGATGTCAGCCTATCGTCGTCTTGGTCTTCCGCGCTGTCTCTTGCCTGTGTACGGGTCCCACATGGTTGTTTTTATTGTCCACATGTCGTCCTGTATTCTTGCGACGTGGCCTCCCCACTTCCATTTTTTCCTGATGGCTTGTTGTGCAGGATCAGTTGTTGAGGATATCGCTTGAAGTGTTGTATTCGAGATTCTGTCCTTCAGTGTTATGCCTAAGATTTTCCTCTCCATTTTCCTTTGGCATACTTGGAGTGTGTACTTCAGTTTGGCAGTAAGATTCCAAGTTTGGCAGCCATATAACAGTGTAGGAAGAACACAGGTTTGTAGTGTTTCCATTTTGAGTTTCCGGTTGATTGACTTGTCCAGCAGTATAAATTTCAGTGACCAGAACGCCTTCCAGGCGAGAGCTATTCTTCTGCTTATTTCCTTCTCTACTTTCTGATGGAAGGAGAGTAGTTGTCCTAAGTATATGTACTCGCTTACATATTGAAGATCCATTCCATCGACTTTGATTGGGTTTTCCGGACCATTAGACATAATTTGTGTCTTGCTTTTGTTCATCGAAAGGCCTGCAATTTTGCTAGTTTCTGAGAACTATATTATTACATACACAATAATTTATTTATTAACCTCTATTTTATATATTTTTATATATTATTTATAGAGACTTTAACATCTATGATCATGTAGTTTTAGAACATTTAGTTCTTCTTCTTATTCTTCTTCTTCACTTCACGGGCTAGGAAAATTGCCTGTTCCGCCTCACAGTTCTTCTGTCCATCTTTTCACTAGCCTTCCTACATTCCTTGAACATCTTGGCTTGTATTTAAATACTGTTTTTTGGTAATCTTGATACATTCATTCTTTCTACATATCTAAACCATTTTTTCTACATTCTTTGATTTTATCATTTAATTGATACATATATTTAACTCTGTTGATTCTTTATCCGATCCATCCTTTTAGTTCTATACATAAATTATTTCCATTGTCAAGTGTTTGTCATATGTTTCATTTATTTAATTATAAATCTATCTATAAATCACGATTAATGATATAATAATATTTTGGTAATAAAATATACATTAGCTTAACTACTGGGCAGAATCATGAGAAACTGAATCAGATATGTCGTCTCCGAAAAGTTCCTCTTTTCTTCGTAATTTTGTAACATTTGCTCTGATATGTGCAGGTGATGTCATGATGTGTAGAACTACTATTTTGGACAAAAGGGAGTGTAGGATAGTGTGTGTTTGAGAGTTTGTGTAATGTGTGTTTGTGTGAGAAATAATTTTGAAGAAAAGGAATAGGGTGAATTCCGGTGTCGCGACATAGCTAACTCCGACAGAAAAGCACCAAGGGACACCAGGCTTAACGTCCCCATCCGTCAGACGACACATGTCATCTCAACTTATGCACTGTGGAAGGATATTCAATATAAACCATGTAATTGTTGCACAACTTACCCATTAAACACTGACATCTATCACAGTCCCGAGATTGAACATTATACAATTAAAATTTCCAACCACGTCGGGAATCGTATCCGGACCCGGAAGTAGAATACAGTCTTGCTATCATCTGAGGTAACATAGCGGAATTTTTTTTTATTATTGTCATGTTTTTAAAGACAGTGAATAAAATTATTTCATAATATTTGTTGATAGAGGATTGTGTTATAATTATTATACGTCACAGGGGAAAGTTTACCTCCAGTCATAGCAGCACCCTAGCTGCGTCGCATCGACGTAGATAATAATCATGTATAGTCAGGAACAAATAGCAAATGAAGCCTACTTAGGGTAATAGCATTGCAATCCTCGACGCCACAGACTAACGTGAAGTGAGTGTACGCGGGATGACACGCATTAGTTCGCAAATTATCCACAAACGGAGCAGGTCAGTGTTCCGCAGATAGTACCTCTGTGAATTTTAAACATAGTAATTACTTAAATTTCAATTATATAAATATATAACAAGCTACCATTATACTTTAAAACATCGGTACTCAAACCCAATACTTTTAAAATTCATCATGAACCACCGTTGAGATTATTGTATAAAAAGGTTATAATAATAAAACTTGTACAAGGGATGTCAGTTGTCCTCAACAAATTAAAATTCCATTAAAATAGTGTTGCCCTTTAAGACCTTCTTGTTTCATCTTCAGCAGCTACTTAGATATACGGAAGGTCGGGTAATATTGACCCTTCTGTTTGAGTGGACCCTATTAACATCTTCTTTAATTGGTACTGCCCCGAACAGAACATATTTTAACTTCATCCCCTTTGACGGGTTCAAGGCCAGTTTTTTTATTCTTTGTGCGAAGTTTTTCAAGCTAAGAATCAGTTCTTAATTTCTAATATCAAATTTTATAATTGTTGGAAAAACTCCTAAATATAGTATATTATGTAGATGTTGTTTTAATATACTGATGGGTTTGCTTTGATATTATGTGACATGGTGGCTGTATAAAATAATTAAATATAACAAAGGAATTCGGTTAATGCGGACCCTCTAGGTCCACTTTACACGAATACGTATATTTTATCAATGAGGATGCTATCTGTAGAAAACATTCAGTTACTTAATTTTATTTAATATCCTTGTAATTTTGCTAAACCCAAACACCGTCGCTTTCTGCAGTTGAATGACGTGTGAATGTTATAATCAAGAATAATTCTTCAAAACATTAAATAAATATCAACGGTTTTTAATTATGATCAGTCATAAATATTTTCAGATTAATCTGAGTCTGTCTGTATAAATTAATGGAGTAAATAAACTTAAAAATAGACTAAACGCTAAGGTGGATTCGGGGGTCCACTTTATCCGAATATGGAAGTTAAAGTGGACCTTTCTTGTAATGTAAAAAAATATATAAATTATGAATATGTTCCCATATTTGAATAAAATAACAATTTCATTGTTGCAACACTAATGATAATCGCTGTAATATCTCTTAATTAAAAGAAGTAAAACAACAAATTGAAAACGGGGTCCAAATTACCCGAAGTTCCTCTACTAATTGTTTTCAATGAGCATTTTGTAAAGAGGGTTCAGGTGGTTGAGTGTTTTATTATACCAGTAAATTGGTTTCATTTTTCACTTCTTTCAATGTTTGGATTTCTTCTAGAATGTTTATTTTGTGGTTATTACACCCTCTGTGTACTACTGAAAATTAAACTGTTGCGAAAGATGTCACAAATACAGGCCATCAGTTTATCACAATTGACAACGGACTTTCAATAGTACTCAGGGAATGTAATAACCACACAATAGATGAAATTGAAATATTGAAATAAGTGAGAAATGAGAACCTACTTAATGTTATGATAACCGTATTTACAAAATGCTCATTGAAAACGCCAATTTGTATCTAATCAGTTGCTGAAGATGGAATAAGAATTTATGAAAGGCCAACGCTATTTTTATGTCAGGTACAAGTTCTAGTTTTTTAGCTTTTTCACTGTTAGTATTCTAATCAAAGGAATGTAAAAGATAATTTGTACAGTAAAACTAGTAATGTTTGTGTTACATATAAACTTTAGCTGGAAAAATATGATGTATAAGTTTAATCGTGTAATAGTAGTGGGCGTTCTCATAATTCTTCCACAATAAGCCTACATAGGAATGTACTACAAGTTACATCGAATTTTAGACAATCCAATGTTTAAAAAAACTTTAAATGTTTTAGAGGAAGCATTTAAAATTCATTATGGTACTTACTTACTCACTGGCACTATCGAACCCATAGGTTCATGGCCGCACGGACATAAGCACTCCATACATCCCTATCCTGAGCTAATGTTTTCCAATCATTCCCTGTATAATCTACTTCCCTCAAATCATAGTTAATGTTATTCTCCCACCTCATTCTTGGTCTACCAACTGGGCGTTTTCCCTCTGGCCTTCCTACAAGAAGCTTCCATGCAAGTCTTTCATTCCCCATACGTGCAACATGTCCTGCCCATCGCAGACTGCGAGACTTAACTGTTCTTATTATATCTGGCTTCCTATAAAGACCATGTAGTTCATTGTTATGTAGTCTTCTCCATTCACCTGTCTGTTCATCTCTCTTTGGTCCAAAAATTTTCCTAAGTACTTTATTCTCAAATACTTGTAATCTCCTTTCCTCTCTTAAAGTAAATTTTATTTCAAAGTGCTCTTTAATGACTCAAGCTGTAGCGTTATGATCCAAAACAGCGAGAAAACGCTGATAAATTTTACTCAGAAACATCTAATTTTAGGCTGAAAAATATTCTAACATGACATATGGGTTTACTTTCTTCCGAGAAAAAAATATAAAATCCATCGTTCTGAGTAAAGTTGGAAAGTGTGAACCTCGGATCGGGAGTGATTAACTAACTAACTGACACTTCTAACCCGGAGGTTCATGGCCACACGGACTTATGCTCTCCTCAACTATTTTTATCAATCATTTTCTATATAATTCTCTATAATTTCATGGCGTGATGAGCATAGAAGCCCTTGGCCTACCACGCGGCCCTAGCCTCACGTCCACATTTGCTTTCCCTTAAAGATAATGCAGAGTTTATAATTATTTAAATTATTTTAACTTAATATTTTAGCATTTTGGGCAGATGCCACACTATTGACCAAGTTGTTGACTTGGATAGCAGCACCACACGTATCTCTGAATAAAATCATGCACAGTTGTTACACCAACAAAGTATCAAAATTTCTAACTTATACTTTACGTGAATACTGAGTTTTTCTCATGTTTAATAAACTGGCCAAATTTAGTAAACTCACAGTGTCATTCACAATAAATTAAAATTAAAATTTGAATTTAAATCCATTAAATCACCCATTAGTGACCACATATTTACTGTCATTATATAGATATAATACGATACCTGCACATTTCGTATAGGAAAGAATGAGAAACAACAGACTGCTTCCTCTCTGAACATGGCGTAATCATGCATTCCAAATCAATGATGAATATTGTCTGTTACATTGAATTTGTCGTCAAGAGGACACACTATTTGACACTATTTTATAATATAAGTTATTTCTTTTCCATTACACCAAATTTATTATTATTATTATTAGTTTTGCTATATTTTTATTAGCTATGTTATTATTATATTTTTATTTGTTATGGAAATGTAAAGATAAACAAGGAAGTGGATGCACAATAAGTTGTGGAACACAACAAAGTGAGGTCAAAGATAAAAATATATTTACTCCTAAAATACAAATATAAGCAGCCAATAATAAAATTGAAATAAATTATATGCATTGTTACGTGATAAGAAAATAATTTCGTTTATACTTCGCGTTTATAAAGAGATCGCAACATTAAAGAAATATTTAATTTCTGCAAGAAAGAATTTGCCTTTAAAGGAAGTACAGGCATTATCAGAAGAATATTTGTAGAGTAAAATAGGATTTCATTTCATAAAGTGCAAAGACATGCGACGCTTTCTTATAGAAAGGAACGATTTTCTGACAAAAATATCAATATATCTTCTAACTATGCGAAAAGCAGCAGAATAACAAAAATTGTAACTTTTATAATAAAACTTGATTCCGTAGAGACAGATTACATGTTTTATAAGTGCTGTCAAGATGTGATTATATTAGGAATTTACAATAGTCAAAATTATGGTCAGAAATTTATAGTCGTGAATGCGGGCAGTGCTATGGGCGTTTTTGCTGATACCTTCTTAATGTACTATGGTGGCTATCATAATTAAATGAATGATAAAAACTAAAAAAAAAGGTAAACGATTAACTAATTAAAAAATTATCTCAAGTGTGTATTGTAGTAACTGACAATTCCTCATACCACAATGTAGTGTACAATAAGCAACCTAAGCAACATTACACTACAGTACAGATTTGGCGATAGCAATAAGAGTTTTTGAGCAGAACATGAGAAAATCAAACCTAATTGAACTTATCCAAAAAATTACAGAGCATTATTCTCAATAGATAAACTTGTGAAGGAATATGTGAGATTTCCACTCAATCACGCCGACCTTAACAATATAAAATTGAATTTGCATATGACAAATAAAAAAGTCGCTAGACATCGTTTCGTTGGATACTTTGAACACAATGGTATCCGAGTCACAACACAAGAGAAGGATGGTCGGTACTGAAATAACTGAGATAAGAAACACAACATAAAACAAAAATCAACATTATAAAGATGAATGAATGGTTCGAATATTTTAAGGAATTATTAAATGCAATATAAAATTGAGTTTGCATATGACAAATAAAAAAGTCGCTAGACACCATTTCGTTGGATACTTTGAACACAATGGTATCCGAGTCACAACTGAGACAGGATTAGTCCGGGATGGTTTAATTGGTGTCCAGGAAAAGATACGAGGACTAAATTGTTGCTCGGGACTAGCTCAGGTCAGGGTTCGGTAAGAGCTGGATTCTCATCAAAGGTGACGCAAGGAAGATTAAAAGTGATACGTTAATATGAAATCACTGGAGACTGCCGTGGAGTTAACACAGTTGACTACTTTATTTTCCTAGATGTATAGACTAGTCGGCCCTCCGACTGCTTTCTAGAGCTCCAAAGCACAATGTAGGAGATGATCTAGTAAAGTGCCCTGTTAGATGTAGGGCTAGCTAACACTAACTGATCTATTAGCTAACGAGCAAGTGTGTCCTGTTAGATGTAGGGCTAGCTACTAGCGTGTCCTGTAAGACGTCGGACTAACTACCAACTGCGCCCTCTTAGGCATAGGGCTAACAACTAAATGATGTGCGATACTCGTCGCGAATAATTTCTTTGGTTATGATCCCGCCCACATATATGCTTTGGACCTCCTTACAAATAAACCAATTTTGCACGTTTTGGGGCTGGTTTACGCCCATTCTCCATTACTGAGGGATGTTCAAATCTTCCATATATTTTTCTTATGTTGGCAGAATAATTATATTTATTTTTCCTATAAAGACTTGCTAATGCTACGTCTCCGATAAAGACGTCACCTGTCATGTTAATATCTTATTGTGTAAAATGTCATCTGTTAGCTTGGGGATTCATGTCGAGTTTGACAAGTACCTACCTTGCCGTGTCTTTTGTTACATAGAGACAGTTCGGATTCCTTTCCCATTGTATTCGGCATGCTGCCGCTGGAAAACCCATGAGTTATACCTGACTTTTCCTGAGTAATAACTTTATGATGTATTTAATTTATTAAGCTATATATAAAAATCGTATACTGTTCTATTTATCTATTTATTTCTATTTTCATTATACTAAAAATGGTTCCCCAATTATTTTGAATATAAACTTGGTATAATTCGGATTATTATTACTCTTTTTATATTTTGGCCTATATTACGTTTGAATAAAATACCTTTTTATTATTAGATACTGGGAAACAATGCCTAGACCTAATATCGGTACACAACACAAGAGAAGTATGGTCGGTACTGAAATAACTGAGATACGAAACACAACATAAAACAAAAATCAACATTATAAAGATGAATGAATGGTTCGAATATTTTAAGGAATTATTAAATGCAAATAGAGAAGAATTTAAGGAGATTAAAACAGAAAAGTTATTCGAAGAATTCCAATCAGAAATAACAAAGGAAGCTATAATGGAAGGGAAGAATGGCAAATCACCAGGATCAGGAGGAATGCATTTAGAAATATTGAAAAATGGTGGAAAAACTTTAAACAAACTCATAAAAAACTATTTCATCAAACTTTAAGAGAAGGGAAAATACCGGAAGAAATGACAGTAGGACATATCATAACTTTATTTAAGAAAGGAGGTAGAAGGAATTGTGAAAATTTCCGTGGAATATGTGTTATGAATTACACGATGAAATGCCTAGAAAAAGTGTTAAAAAACAAAACAGAAAAATGTTACAGTGAAATAGAAGAGCAATGTGGATTTACACCAGGTCGATCATGTATAGATAATATATTTGTAATATGACAAATCGTTCATAAATGTGAAAATAAATCAAAGAAGATTGGATTGTTTTTTATAGATTTAGAAAAAAGCATATGACAGTGTACAAAGAGCAAAATTATGGGAGGCATCACGTATTGCAAACATTGATGAATCCATAATTCAAGTAGTTGATAAAATTGAAGTATGGTATGTCAGGCATTAATTAGTTAATATCAACAATTTGCACAAACAAATGAACGTACAGAACTAGACATACATACTACTGGTATACAATAAAATATATTTTAGTTTTCCCCACATAATAATCTTACATTAAACATTACACCACTCATCACTGTTAACGGAAGAACAGAAAAGTACCTGACATTTAATCTTCTTTGGACAAGTTCTTATTTATAAGCTACATGAAACATGTAACATATCCTTTTTACACGCTTTATATTAGCTTGACCTGTATCTATCTATCTATCTATCTATCTATGTAACGGAATTTTACAACGCGATTTTCACCCACTTAAAATCATGGGATCGACTTGTAGAGGACCCGTGACAATACAATAATTTCATATTTATTTTCTAAAATCCTGGCCATAATCATCAGAAAATCAAAAAACGTGTTTTTGTATCAATGTAACGGAATCTTTCAACGCGATTTTCACCCAATTAGAAACATTGGATCGACTTGAAACTTTGTATACGTGTAGAGGACCCGTGACAATACAATAATTTCAAAATTTGTTTCTAAAATCCTGGCCAGAATCATCCGAAAATCAGAAAAATGAAAACTGGTATAATAGGTTGCGGACTTGTCGAGTTTTTAGTCTATCGTTGTAAGAGCTCAGTTGGTAGAGCAGTGAACTCTTAGTGGTATATAATTTCAGTAATCCATAAGTCGCTGGTTCAAATCCGGCTGGGAGGGTTTCTTTTTTATAGAAGAGTATTACTTTTAGCTCATACTACAATAGTATTTAATTTAAAGATATTTACATTTTTATCTTATTCTGTAAAATATTAAAACTAAAAAATAAATAATAGTTTTAAAAAACTAAAAGAACACGCTTTATTAGAAAACTAAAAAATGAAAAATAATTTTAATTTCCAACACGCTTGGGATAAAATAAAGTGGTCAACAAAAAAATCATCTCCAACACATGTAGAATAAAATTAGAGTTATCAACAAAAAGAAAATAATTTTACCATCAAAAGCGTGGGGTGCTTTCTATGATTTTTACATTTTCTTCTTAGAGAGCTTACTTTTGCTAATATCTATTTATTATTTAAAATTAATATAAAATTATGGAATATTCACCTGAAAGGTCCGTCTCCTCAACTTAATTAATCATTAATGATTATATTAATTTTGAATAAACCTAAACGGAACACATCATGAATCTTATAAAAGTTGATCTGTTTATTATCAAATATATTAATTGATATAGGGCACCCCACGCTTTTGATGGTAAAATTATTTTCTTTTTGTTGATAACTCTAATTTTATTCTACATGTGTTGGAGATGATTTTTTTGTTGACCACTTTATTTTATCCCAAGCGTGTTGGAAATTAAAATTATTTTTCATTTTTTTAGTTTTCTAATAAAGCGTGTTCTTTTAGTTTTTTAAAACTATTATTTATTTTACTATAATACACGACACTAAGTTGTTGTAACAGCGAATAACAAATACTGTGATGAATAATATTATGTTTGGCGAGGAAATGTAAACCAATGATTTTATTTTACGAAAATATTCAAGTGGAATGGTTAATGCGAACGAATAATTTTTAACTTTTCTTGCGAGATGATTGAATTAAAATTCAGAAGCATTAGTGAATGATTTTGTGTTATTTATGAAGGACATAAGTCATAAGCTATGCCCCTCTTTGTGTTTTCATATAGACGTCGAGATATATAATGAATGTATTCCATACATTTTCTTCTACCTATAACGCATCCTCGTGTTAATCAGAGGCTCGAATAATTGAAACTTATAAAATTTACTATCCAGAAGATGATCATACTAACTAAATAAGTCACTGTCTCCATCGAACCTCTAGGTTCATGGCCGCGCGGACATAAGCTCTCCATACATTCCTACTCTGACTAATGTTTTCCAGCCATCCCCTGTATAATCTACTTCCATCAAATCTTGGATAATGTTATTCTTCCACCTCATTATTGGTCTACCAACTGAGCGATTTCCTTTTGGTTTTCCTACAACAAAGTTTCCATTCGCCTCTTTTATTCCCCATTCGTGCCGCATGCCCTGCCCATCGCAGTCTACGAGAATTAACTGTTCTTATTATATCTGGTTTCCTATACATACCATGTAGCTCACTATTATGTAGTTCTCTCCATTCACCTGTCTGGTCATCTCTTTTGGCCAAAAAAGATGATCATACACCGATGATTATTACGTGTTTAAGACTTTACGGTCGAATCTTAATATTTTATTTATTATTTTTAATTTTTTTTGGTTATAAGTAATAAATAATTATTTTCTGTTAATATAATTGTATTTCTTTCCCTTATTTTAGTACAGCACTCATATACCACTTGGCGAACAAATATATGTAAATAAAAATGAGCTGAAATATACATGTACGTGGGGTAATAAACTGTAGCCTATATGTGTTTATATAAGGGACTTTTATTTGTTTTTATTTACGAGTAACATCGTACAATAACAAGTTAGGTCATTTAATTCACATGAAAAGTCTTACGAAGTCTATCTTATGTCAGTCTTGGTGTAACGTTACGTTACGTGTCCCACGGCTTTACTTCTCTTATGAACGAAACCATTCTCAAGAATAACGCCCTTAAAACTCCGACCTATTTGAATTCGCGAAGCTCGGAATCAGGGACGACTACTAATCCGTCCTCTGGGTAGACGTGTAGCCCCGACTGGGCTCCCAGGCTCGAATTCTTGCGGGTCTAGAAGGGTGGTGGGCCGTACCGGGATTTTTCGGTTTTTTCTTAAGGTTCTCTCATTTCTCTAATTTGATATCATCATCACTCTCCATTCCTCCTCCCCCCTCTCTCTCATACCATTTAATTTTTCACTCATTCATAACATTCTTCGCCTCATCTCATGTTAGGAAAAATAGTTTGGTTGACAAGGTACAGATGTTGAAAATATGTGGTTGCGGGGATCCCACCAGGGTGCTGTCTCATAACTCCAAGCCTGAGCAATAAAAAAGGGCAGAAGGAAGGTTTCCTCCCCCCTCGCGGTCATGGCCGCAATCCAAAAGTAGCGCTATTGGTCACGGGAGTAATCCTACATGGAAGAAGACCTATAACGTACATAACTTTCATCCGCTCATATCCATAATACTGGGATAGCGCAATAGATATTTCAGTTCGCGGAGTTAAAGGCACTCTGCCCTCCCAGTCTGAACAAAGAACCACTAATCTACCATCACGACTATTTTGGATGGAGTAGGCCTATGGTCTTTATAGGAAGCTAGATATAAAGAGAACATCGTATACTGCGATGAGCAGGACATGTGGTACGAATGGGGAATGAAAGAAGTGCATGGAAGGTTCTTGTAGAAAAACCAGAGGGAAAACGCCCAGTTGGTAGACCAAGAATGAGGTGGGAGAATAACATTAACTATGATTTGAGGGAAGTAGATCATACAGAGGTGATTAGAAAACATTAGCTCAGGATAGGGCTGTATGGAGAGCTTATGTCCGCTCGGCTATGAACCTGCGGGTTCGATAGTGCCTGTGAGTTAGTTAGTTAGTAGGCCTATGAACGGAATATGATGAAAATGTCTGAAAATAAAACTGAAGTAGGCTACTGAATGTTTATTTTTATATTCTACTGATTATGGGTTTGTCTACCGCAGTAGTCTATGGGTATGTCATTGCCTCGAGCGTAACTTACACTGGTTTTGAACCCCTGTCGGGACACATTAACTCCGAAAACTGTTTGGCTGTCACAATTTCCATATAATATATTTTCCATGTTTATCATGAATGTTTGAGTGCCTGGTCCAAATGTTCGTGTTGTTTAGAGGGGCATCTGGCCAGTTATACTTGTCACGTTATCCAGGTTGTGTCTCCTGTAAGTCTCGGCATAGTTGGGACTTGTAAACCTAGATCTACATATAAAGGGAGACATTAACTAAGGCAAATATAGATAGATGGATGGATGAATGGGGGTTTAGCCTTAGTTTCTAACAGTCTTCTTAATAAATTAATAAATAAATAGTAAAAACTCATAAGCCAAGTAATAATGTTTTTCTTTTGTTACCAGGGGGCCATGACGAATGCGGCCAGCAGATACCGCCACTGATGAGCTTCAGAGAACACCACATTTGCGCCTGCGTATTTCCGTTTCCTCTTGATATTCTGTAAGTAAGTCCGTAATTAATCACATTTCGTTAACACACAGGGATGCCAATCGAACCACAGAGACACACTCAAAATGGATCTCTCCTTGTTTCTTCTTCTTCTTCTTCGTTCAAGGATTTTTTTCTTCATCATGTAGTCTTATGTCTCCGTTCAGAGGGTTGAGTTTGGAGAAAAGCCTCCATCTATTTTGGTCATTCCATATTTTCCATCCATTCAACTCAAATTTTTCTAGACATATTTCTTAACTTGTTTTTCCCAAATCTTCGCCAGACTCTTGGTCTTTCCATTCTAATATCAATTCAAGCCCGTGCCTTGGTACCCTTCCAATATTAACTTTTAAATGCAAAATTTACATATTTGCCGCTGGGTTCTAGGACCTATGCTGTTTGAAGCTATCTTTTAGACGTTCACAAAAGAACCTACATTTCTTAACATACAATAAAATTATTAAATCTTAAAAACTTCTTGTGACCTGTATTTTATCGAATAAAGCTATTAAGATTGTTCTTATGAAACAAGTTTTGAATTTTTTACGTATCATCACCAATCCTATCTACTAGACAGAACAAATGGTCATGACAAAAAAAAATATATATATATATAGGCGGCACACACATATATATAATGTGTGTGTGTGTGTGTGTGTGTGTGTGTCATATTTGGTTTCCATTGATAAGTATCAACATTTTATTATAATATCGGAAAAAAATATTTATTTATATATATATACACTCTAGC
This sequence comes from Diploptera punctata, assembly GCA_030220185.1. Taxonomy (NCBI): domain Eukaryota; kingdom Metazoa; phylum Arthropoda; class Insecta; order Blattodea; family Blaberidae; genus Diploptera; species Diploptera punctata. The sequence goes on along the minus strand of JASPKZ010004217.1, from coordinate 1,690,174 downwards.
GGCCGGAATTTTTATTTTATGGAAACCAAATTTGGCATATAGCAGTTAATTAAAACAGTAAGGTCAAGTTCGTTAACCAGCAAAATATGATCATTAACTAAGACTGCTAGCGAAGTTAAATTTTTATTATCCCAGGTGAACTCCTGCTCCTTATGGTCCGATTCTGCTAGTTAACGAACTCGATCATACTTGGTTATTTAATTAATTTCTAATACCAATGTATATTTCATATATATATACACACTATATACAGTTGTGTATGTATACATTTTGGTATATATATATATACATTTTAGTCATGGTCATTTTGGGTATCTACTAGAGAGATCGTTGATGATCTGTAATTATTTTTTAAGATATTTTTTGTAATTCGCTAAAATGGGAACCTTTGTTTTGTAGTATTCGATTAAACCCTATTTTCATCCGCTACATGTCGCCAGTTAAATCGATTTACAAAGAACAAAACTAAGAGTCTGAGACCAATTTCCTCTCATTGGTAATTACTAATTACCATTAGATGTAGGCCTACGTATAATTTGTTGCCGTAATAAGGTTTTTAATCAAAATTTAATGACGGTAATTTGGTTTAAGCAGATAGGAAGAGTGTATCCTTTTCTGGCATGTCTTAATAAATAATGTTATCTTTCTGTGCGGGTTGTTACTTTGTGCTCACCAGGTCCACAGTTCAATCCCGATTGGGAATCATGGATTTTTATGATGTAAAAATCATTCTAAAACAATTTTGTATATAGTTATTATAAACTCCTATATCTGTTCTTCAAGAATTACTATGTCTGAAGAACGGTGAAATTTAACCCTTATTGTATGTAAAGAATTGACTTCACAGTTTTAGGTAAATGCATGTTTTGATTCTATTATGGTAAATAAAAAATAATTTGTATGTGTAATAATCCTGAAAAAAATGTTAATTTTGATATATTCAATTATTTCTAAAAATTATTTAGTGTTTATTTTGTTTTTCCTCTAAAATGCCTAAAAATTATTATTTTTTCACTATTTCATGCATTAATCAATAAAACTTCATAATTATTTGCTCATTTTACACTTCTGAAGCCAAATGTTTTTTTTAAAACATTATTCCTCTTTATAGAATGTATCACATTAAATTATGCGAATCACTTTTACTATAATCTGCAAGAGGCAATACGTCCAATCATTTTAAATGGATTAACTTTGTTTTACCAGACAACTGAAAGTTTGAAGGTGTAATATTCTGAAGCCAATTATTTTTCTTAATTGAATCCTGTATAACGTAAACACTAATGGAATATCCAACTTTAACCCATTTTTTTCAAGGTTGATATTTAAATGGACTATTTAACTCATGCCCCAAATGATAGTCAATGGCCAATCACGTTTCAATGAATTTTCTTTTACAACCAATGAAAGTCATGTTTCACCTCGATCTTTATCAATATCTCTTTATCAGTTCCTACTTTTGTGATAAACAAAGCTCCTCCTTTTTAATATTCTGAACAGGTCGGAGAATAAAGTTCTTAGGAACATTTTTGGACTAAAGTGAGTTGAACAGACAGGTGAAAATGGAGAAGACTACATAACAGTGAACTACATGATCTTTATAGGAAGCCAGATATAATGAGAACAGTTAAGTCTCGTAGACTGCAATGGGCAGGACATGTGGCACGAATGGGGAATGAAAGATGTGCATGGAAAGTTCTTGTAGGAAAGCCAGAGGGAAAACGTCCAGTTGGTAGACCAAGAATGAGGTGGGAGAATACATTAACTGTGATTTGAGGGAAATAGATTATACAGGGAATGATTGGAAAACATTAGCTCAGGATAGGGATACATGGAGAGCTTATGTCAGCGCGGCCATAAATCTATGGGTTCGATAATGACAGTGAGTTAGTTAGAACAGGTCGGAGCATTATTTTTCTCTAAAAATTACATTGAATATAGAAGATAATGAACAGATTTCATGAGTTTACTGAGTTTACTAAAAAAATAAATAAATAACCTATAATGTTGATTATAATATACAATTTGATGTGCTTCATTATTACTCTGCTAGGGTGCATTCTTACAATATTGCGATCCTATTTGGAAATACATAATTTGTTTGTAAACGTAATTCCTCTCTTCTCATGGGTTGCACTCTCTTCTCAGGGGAGTTAATTCTTGTCACAATTGATGAGTAATATATTTTATTGAATAAAATATATTTATTCTTTAATAAGTTATATTATTTCAATAAGAAGATATTTGAGAAATAAGACCACAAGGGAAACTCAATTAAAATTTTACAAAACTGTAGCCGTTCCAACGTTAACATACGGGTCTGAGACTTGGCCTTTAACGATCTCTGATAAAAATAAAATTGAGACAATAGAAATGAGATTTCTCAGATCAGTTGCAGGTGTATCCCTAAGAGATCAAAAGAGAAGTCAAGATATCAGAGATGAATTACAAATCTATAATATAAACGAGAGAATACACACAAATAAACGTAATTGGTTTGAACATATACAAAGAATACCAAATAATCGTTATCAAAACAGCTGCTTCATTATAGGCCTCTAGGCCGAAGAAATGTAGGAAGACCAAAACGTCGTTGGAAAGACGACCTGCACCTGCAGCATATAGTGCACCGGGGAGCGGAACGGGTCAACAGCCCCATACCTTGAAGATGATGATGATACTCGTAAATTATTTTATTGTTCACAAACAATTTTTGATATTGAAGATGAAACTTATCTTTGAATAGATTATTAAGTATTATGACCATCAAAAGGTCTATGGTATATCAGCAATAAAGTTATCAATATTTTATATTTAATTATATAAAATTCATAAACAATTCTTCTTTAAATATTATTAAATTTGTTTCTAACATTAATTATAAATTATTTACTTAATATATTCTATTATATATATCATCATCATCATCATCATCATCCGGCATCATGGCAGCTGCCGCCGTCTTCCGGAAACCAAACGCCATTCCTCTCTATCCATCCATTGATCTTCCTCCATTCCTCTGATATTCATAGCTGCTTGTACCCCTTCTATCCAAGTTTTCTTCGGTCTTCCTCTCTTCCTACTTTATATATATATATATATATATATATATAAACTTCATATATTTGATTTATAATGAAATTTCGCCAATTTGTAAACACGTTATGAATGAAATAACATATTATTATATTTACGCCACTTACGTACTTTAAACTTTCTTTATATATATATATATATATATATATATATAAATCAAACTATTATACATAATATATTTGTTAAATCTATTTTTATGTAGACAGCACTTAATGGCGTCAATCGTTCAGCATCTTATTTTAGCCATATATATTTTTCTTATCTTGCGAATTATCACGTTGTCAAATTTTGATTTGCTTATCTAATTAAGAAAGAGAGCACTATTCGCTCGCCTCCTTTTTCAATTCTCCAAACATAGGCCTATATGTTATGTTCCGCCGATTCAAGCCCACATTATTTATACATTCTCATGTCATAGTCATTTGTCAGTAAGTTTCAATATCTATTGCTTATCACAATAATATATGACGTAATGATTGTTATTCTTCTCATCAATGTTATAAAAATACTAATTATTATGTTTTATCATTATCCAATAAATCATTTTTAACTTGGATTTATTTATGTCACTTTTTAAATTAAAAATTGAATAAATAGAATCCCAAATTGTTATTCAAATCAGGGAATTTTTTCCGGTTATAAGTTGCAGTGAATAGGCCTAAACATGACCACACATTTCTCATTTGTTTTCAAACATCGCCATTTACATTAAATATATAAATATGTTACAATACCGGTATTTATATTTAAATAATGATTTGTGAGTAAACAGCTTAATTTTGTTCGTTAAATAGTCCTAACAAATGCCACTCTTGATTTCCAAATCTTCTAGATAAATTCACCTCGTGAATTTATCGATGATTTGAAAACCACTCGTGACATTACTTATGATAAATGTTCCACGTCCCTTTTTCCAACTAAAACTCAACTTGGGGATAAAATTTAGAGTTACAACATTATTCGGGCCGGCTAATAATTTTCAGAAGATCTAGAAATATATCAGTAAAATATTGTGGTGCTAATTATGAATAAAAGTATGATGTTTATACTTTCAAAATTAATTTGAATTAATTTTTTAGAGCGCTGCAAATTTAATATCTGTTTTTATACTTCTGTGATAAATTTTGGATTTTAGAACTTCCAAGATATAATAATAATAATAATAATAATAATAATAATAATAATAATAATAATAATAATAATAATACTAAAAAAATAATAATATAATTATTAATAACTAACTCACTGGCACTATCGAACCCATAGGGTCATGGCCGCGTGGACATAAACTTTCCACACATCCCTATCCTGAGCTAATATTTTTTCAATCATCCCCTGTATACGGTAATCTATTTCCCTCAAATCATGGTTTATGTTATTCTCCCACCTTATTCTTGTTCTACCAACTGGGCGTTTTTCCTCTGGTTTTCCTACGTTAAGCTTCCATACTCATTTTTCATTCCTCATTTGTAATAATAATAATACTAATAATAATAATAATAATAATAATAATAATAATAATAATAATAATAATAATAATAATGCAGTCTGCTGTTTTCAGACTATATCAAATGCCTGTATTTTACCTAACTTACCATTTTATATTATTGTCGACCGTGAGTCCCAATTCGTAGATTTTACGAAACGAAAAATAATTTCAAGCTTGAAATACGGCAGAGGCTTCTGAACAAAATTTGTCATTCCTCTTATTTTAATTTTGACGCTAATTATCATAAGTAATTTCACGAGTGATTTCGAGCCATTTCGTGACTCGTGAATTTATCTAAAGGATTTGAAAATGAAGAGTGGCATTTGTTAGGACTATTGAACAAATAAAATTAAGTTGTTTACTCACAAATATTTATATATTTAATGTAAACGGCGATATTTGAAAACAAATGAGAAATGTGATATTATGTTTAGGCATATTCACTGCAACTTGATCATATTATTTATTGCCAAATAGGATCGAAATATTGTGAGAATTCACTGTAGCGGAGAAAAGTGAAACACATCAAACTGTATGTTATAATTAACAATACAGTAAAATATAGTAAAATAATGATTTAAAAACACAATTATTGAACACACAATTATCAAATAGGCCTATGTAGTTAGAAGGAATCTGTTCATTGTTTGTTATATTCAATGTATTTGTTGGAGAGTCAGTCACTGTAAAATAATGATCTGATCTGTTCAGAATATTGGAAGGGAGGAGCTTTCTTTATTATGGTAAAGAAAATTTGATAAACACCGAGGTAAAACAGGACTGTCATTGGTTGTAAAACAAAATTCTTTGAAACGTGATTGACTCCTAATTTGGGGCATGAGTTAAATAGCCATTATAAAATAATACCTATAAATATCCTCCTAAATAATATATTTGGATTCACTATCAATAGAGATGATCTAGACTTTCAAGTGTGTGGCTATCGCAATATTAACTTATTAAGCAGTTCGCCAAGACAACAGTTTGGTCCTCTGCTTCAATAAAATACTTCACTATCGATAGACACAAGAAAATAAACTTTTCTTACTTACAGAAACGTCAATCATTAGGATCAAGAGATTTATTCAACGTAAAACTTTTTTTTACAAATATATATTAAGCCTATCTTCTATTTTAATATTCATCAACTCGCAGCCGTATCTCATTAAACCTGATATTCTACTAAGAAATGCACCGAAATGAATGGCATGTGACTTGAAGTAAGTGATCAAAATGCATTTATATTTAATTATTGCATTATGTATATATGATAAAAATATGTGAAATATGAAAAGGAGTAAATATTCATGTTAGGGCACAGTTCAGATCCTTATACAGATTCTCATTCCATAGCGCTTATTCTTTAACTATAACTCCAAGCCTAGAAGGTAATTGAATTACCTGCCGGCTGCTGACCTCGCATCTAAATGTGTTAATCACAGAGATAGACGATCATCCTGCCAGTATAGGGGTGATATGTGGTCAGCCGTTATAGCTGGTTCTCTCAACCTGGACTCGCTACTTATTGTAGCTACCCAAATTCCTCAAGAAGCTGGGTGGGCACCGTTGCCATACCGGCCGAAATTCCATGAGAAAATGTCTTCCCCCATGCTGAATGGAAACAGTGCAAATCCCATAGCTCTGCGCCAAGGCATCTTGCCATAACCACTCGGCTATGACGCGGGACTTTTTTAAATTATACTCCTATAGTAATTTAACGTTAGTTTATGTAGAATGATTCCCTCTCCATACTGTCCGGTTGATAACTTGCTGCACACTTTTTAAGTCTGAAGGATTGGTAGTGCGATTAATTCATTTAAAATGTACATGTCTGATCGACTTGAATTGATGTTTACATTGGCTACAACTTGCTGACTGATGAATTGATTTTGAGAACAAATCCAAAGTTCTATATTAGAATCATATAATGCGAATACGAGACTGATTGTTCATCCCGCCACGGCATAAGGAATATGACGTTATTTGACCACTCGATATTTGAATGCATTACTCACTCTCCACTTGTTAGTATTATACGAACAGCGGAACTATACCTCCAGTCATAGCAGCACTATTGAATGGTCAGAAACAAATAGCAAATGAAGCACTTACCAGCTTACTTAGGGTAACAGCTGCTCTACACCCACATGAAGGGAGTGTACGTGGGATGACACGGCATTAGTTCGCAAATCATCCACAAACGAAGCAGGTCAATGTTCCGCTGTGTCGGATAGTACAGTAGATAGTTGTTTACTGTCATACCGTATACTGTTTTGTAGGTGAGGGGATTTTTACAGTTAACGTTTATTTATAACTCTTGAATATCGCGCCTGTTATCTCTGAGCATCATCAATATACTCTAGGTCTATATGTTGTTTTTTATATGTATATATATTAATAATATGGTATTCTAATTTAATTATAAAATAATGATAAAATCCTAGTCCAGCATTTGATTTAGCGACTGAAGAAAACTACGAAAATAATCCTCAGATGGACCACCGGATACTGACTATCGAATGCTTCCATTTTGATACTCCATTCACAATTAAATGTTTAGGATCAGCAATTAATTTCACCAGCTGAAATATATTTTGAAGAAAATAGTATTTTTATTCATTGAGAATTTTCCTCATCATTGAGGTTTTTCTCCAAGTAATCTTAATAATTAACATGCATTTAAAAAAATGCATAAATGACTACGGACTTATCGATTATCAATTTTTAATACACATTCACAAATTTCCCTTCATTAAAGTTCTTCATCGTTCTCTGTCCTCTGTGTCTTCATCCGTTACACCCAATTTCCTCATTTAAGGTTGTTCTTTGTCTTCCTTTTCTGCTCCTACTTTCAATTTTCCATGTGTGGACGGCCTTTGGCAGTTTTCCATCCTGCATTCTCCTTATGTGTCCATACCATATCAGCCTTCTGTGTTCAATTTCACCCATTATACTTCTTTCTGTGTTCATCCATATTTCTGAATATTTCGAGTCGAGATTTTCTGGCAGCTTTTCTCAAAAAATCCATTTCAACTGCAATTATTCTGTTGGCATGTTGTTGTGTCATTGTCCAAACTTCCGATTCATATAACATTATTTTTTATAGTATGGACTTATAAATAAATTGTTTTTTGTTCTCTTAATGATGTTTTTACTCCATAGTATAGAGTTTCATATTCCTGTGGTTTTGTTCCATTATTGATCCTTTTTGCTATTTGTTTGACATCTCATCTTTCTCTACAATTGATCCCAAAAAACAGAAACTATCGCTCTTCTTCATATTTACCCTATCAATATATAATTCATCAGGGCCATTTGTTAAGTACTCTGGTTTTTTGTTGATTTTCAAACCCCATTTCTGACATGTTGGTAACCCCTGATTACACATATAGAAGAAAAGATAAGATAGGCCTACATAAATTAGAATAAGAATCGCCATTGTCTTTTTCGGAAACTTCATTCCATGGTTATTCTAATATCAATCAAGTTTCCGAAGAAGATAATGGCGAATTGTTACACAGGTCTAAGTAACTTTTCTCAATGTAATTTACTTTAAGCGTATCTATTATTATTATTATCATTATTATTATTATTATTAGTAGTAGTAGTATTATTATTATTACTATTGTTGTTGTTATTATTATAGAGAATAAAAAACTAGGATTACAGATACATTATAATAAAACAAAATATATTTCATTGGATACAACAGATGCGCTAAAATGTAATTCAGGAAGAATACATAATGTTAAAAATTACAAATATTTAGAATCTATTTTAGATAAAAGTGAGGATTCAACTACAGAAATTGAAAGAAGAATAACTGATGAAGAAGAATCATTGGTTTGTTGAACTCAGTGCTTTGGAATAGAAATGTAATATATAGAACGAAGAAAACTATATTTTAAGTTCTGTTGCAAACTATTTTATTACATGGGTCCGAAACCTGCACAGTAAGTAGAAAACAAGTCAACAAGCTGTTAGCAGTAGAAATGGATTTTTGGAGACGATCGACTAGAATTTCAAGAAGGGATAAGGTCAGAAACAGCACAATGGGGAAATTATGCAAGTTGAAAAAAAAAACATATTAGGAAAAATAGAAGAAAAACGTTTGGAATAGTATGGACACCTCATAAGAATGGAAGAAGAGAGAATACCAAAGAAGATCCATAATTGGAAAGCTAATGGAAGAAGTGGAAAAGGCAGGCCTAGAGAACGATGGTTGGATGGAGTGAAGAGAAGTACGGAAGCTAGATAATTAAGAGAAGAAGATGCTTTAGACAGGAACCTCTGACGACAAATCACTTTGGGTTGAAGGAGGGACACTGTATTGTGTAACATTCCTAAATAAAATTATTATTATTATTATTATTATTATTATTATTATTATTATTATTATTATTATTATTATTATTATTATTATTCCCCAACTTTTCTTCAGTTCCTTAAGTGAAATATTATTTTCAATATATTTACCTACGTAAAAGCTCTCTGCAGCTTAACTATTATAAATGCAAGCAATATCCTGTTAAAAGACAACGAAGACCAATGAGGACTTAAGGATCCACGATTCTTAACCAACGGCGCGAGAAGGATATAAAAACTATACTCTTCGGCTAACTTTAGCTCCAAAAAAATTCTTGTTAGTAATTTTATAATAGTAAGCTAAGAAAGCGCCGATGACAAACTGGACATAACAAATAAGGGACCTCTTCAACCCGGCGCTGTCCAGGATCGAATCAGGGCTTCCTACTTACTCTATCTATCTTCAGTCCGTACAAAGTATCGATATCATTTAATCCAGGTTAGCTACCTCATATAATATCATCATCATCATCATCATCATCATCAACAACATCATTCACGTATTATGTCTTTGCCCGTTCCGATCTCACATCTGTTCAGCCCAGCGCTTTCTTGGTCTTCCCACCGATCTTCGTCCTATAGTGCCATCTTTGGTATCCTACCTCTATCATTCTTTGCAGATGTTCTATTCAATTGTTCCTGTGTTCTTCTATTTGTTAAAGAAGTGGTTGTACTTTTAGTTCCACTCTAATATTCTCATCTCTAATATGTTATTCTCTTATACAACCTTTCACAGCCCGTAGGAATCTCATTTCCTCTGCCTGAATTTTTTTCTTTTTCCTTCAGGACCCTCTTCCATACATCGCCACTGGTAGGGCCATCGTTGATTAAAATCTTAGCTCATCCACCTCATATAATGACAATAAAATAATAATAATAATAATAATAATAATAATAATAATAATAATAATAATAATAATAATAATAAAAATGAACTATATAGAGATTATATATGTTACACCTATGTATTATCTGTACATGATTTTCGGCCTACTAGTGTCACAGGTATTTATCATTCAAGTTACCAAAAAATAAATAGATGTAAAGTATAAACTATACTTTAGTAGTGAATCCTATATAGTCGGCGCATTGTAATTAGAGCGAGGGCATATATCCGCTAAAGAAGAAATCAAGTGCGTTGCACCTAATTTGCTTGACGTCATCACTGCAGTCAGATTCGGGGCGAAACATGGTGGTGTAGTATGACACATATGTTCCGTCCTAATATTATATACAAGATTAACCATGTATTCAACCTATACTTAAGATATATTAAACCAGTTATTAGAAGAAATTGGTATATTTATTCAAATGAAGATTGCAAGGGAAAAGGGTGGTAAGTCAGTAAATTTGATAACATTAATTAAGGGCATATCAAATAGCTTGAGTAGTGAACTTTATGTTGGGGTACAGAACAAGAGGAAAGCTAGTCACTGAGATATTTGATACTAAAAATTCTACCTACAGAGAAAAAGGGAGGTAAGTCAGTAGTAAACAGGGAAAAAGGGAGGCAAGTGATTGTATTACAATGCATGTATATTGGGTAATGGAAGTGATAGGTCTGAATTTAAGTAATTAATTTATTCTACATTGTTGTGTTTGTTTGTGGAGGAGAATTACATCTACATTATTTTTTCATTACAGGATTTGTAACGTTGTTTTGCCAATAATATTGTGGTAGAAATGTGAAAATATGGATTCAAATACTTTGAAGTGAACTGGTGTGATCAATTACAGTGTGTGTCTTATGAAACCAGTAAGAAGAGGACGCTTTTTGTTGGATGAAAGACGCTAACAAAAAAAAAAAAAAGAGCCCAGGCTTATGAAACTGGGGACTCTTGTAATATTGTAGCTTAAAATGTTCAAACTTATTGATGTAAATCAGCGAAATAGATTAATCAACAGATTCAGCAGTTTAAAGTGCTAGGAGAAACGAGCTTTGTATGTGGCTGGTCTAATTACATCTCACAATATTAAACAGAGGAGTCCAAGAAGAGATGAAGGTGATGCCTTCGTTTCAAGTACGAGTTTAAGATGAGGATAAATATGCGTATGTCTTTCAGGCCTCTACATGGCATTTCGAAAAAGATACTTTAAAATATTAAAATATCTATAAATACGAATGCAGAGATAACAAGAATATGCGAGGCAAACACACCAACAGGCACAATAAATTATCTTTAGATAATGAAAAACTGGTTATGGAACGCATCTCATCATATAAAGCTATTATAACAAAGAAGAAAACAGATAAGTTGTATTTACATGAGGAACTAAGAATTTAAAAAATGTATAACATGTATAAACAAAAGCATATTAAAAACTCATTATCTTATGAAGCGCATAGTATACACGGTTCAAAATTTCCTTCAGATACCCCAGAAGCGATTCATTAGTACCTGTGATGAGTTTACCGCAAACAATAAGTCTCTCCTGTCTCAGTTAAGTGCCATTGCAAATGAATAGAAGACACTGGGGATAGAGAAGAAAATCATGCAACTTGAAACTGAAAATGAGGTTCATGTAACGAGAGTCCATACTTTTTATAATCGCAAGAGCGAAGCAAGGAAGAGAGCTAGAATATATCAGTATACTGAGTCTGTTTCCGTGCATTTTCAGAAAATGTTTCCCTTTCCAAACATTAGCACAAGCGCTTTATATTAGAAGCTACAATTGAGCTTATTTTCTTTCAACATCCACCAGTTGTCTGATGGAAGGTCATTTTATATGCTTATCCTGAAACCCATGACAGGAAAGGAGCCAATGAGGAAACTTAATTCAGTATATAACAACCGTTCTTAGCCCATCAGTCCAGCATTAAAATATATTCTGTGACACTCCAGGAGGACAAAGTATAAACTACACCGTCTTTAGATACTTGTACTATGTAGTTCATGAGAAGAAACATTTACAGTCTGTTCTTGACACATTCCCAATAAGAGGACATTTGTACATAGAATGCGACAAGGATAGCTATGGTTCTGATGTGTGACTGAAATCTCAAAAGACTGTGCCGTAGTATAAAATAAATATCCTCAACTCGTGTCCAACTCAGGATCGGGTCGAGAAATGAAATGGGATGAAAGCCCTTTAAACAGAGGTCTGTGAATGACAAGAGTGCTGGCCGACCACGCCTGACGCACCATCAAAGGGCAGATGAACGAAATGAAACGAAATGGATGAGATAAGTATGGAGAAATGGTGGGATTAAATTGCGGCGGGGGGAAACGGGAGAAAACCCCGAGAAAAACCTGCCTAAGCTCAGTTTCGTCCACCACGAAACCAACATGGAGTACAAGAGTTAAATCTGAACCATTCACAGTTATAGAAGTGGATGATGGAACGATCAGAGACTGGATTAGTTTCCTTCAGGAGTACTACATTTGGAAATGCTCCATTCCAATAAGGGAATTGAAAGTAGGAGCAGACCATCCTCGCTAGTCATCCATCGTGAACTATACAATATAGCATGAATTTCCGCAGTTGTGGAAGAGATCAAACATAATGAATTTCTATTTTCTCCAAGGGCTTATCATGGATTTATGTCCATATCAGAAGAGAAGTTCCAGAGAGGCCCAAACCTACTATATAAATTTACCACATGAACCTAAGTTAAGAAACAATGAATGACTAAGAAATAATATATCAACCATTTATAGGTAGAACAATTGATGTTAGAATAATAGCATCCATACATATTGTTTTGATAAAAAATACATTTATTCTATTGAACTAATAATAATAATAATAATAATAATAATAATAATAATAATAAGACATTAATTATTTGCTAAGAATTTATTTGGCCTTGTGACATGTTAGCAGTTCTAGTCATTGTGTTTATATTTCAGATTCCGTACAGCAATTACGTTGATTTACCTCCTTCCTCTGCTCTGAAAGATGACATTTGGACAGAATTTGTTAATTGTATGCTTATGTTCACATTTGACTTTTTATTTCGCAGCAGGTAAATGTATACTTGGTTTATAATACATATGAAATTAAGGATGTTTAAATAAAAACAAAATGTATTAATTTTCTCTAGTGTAAAATTATAAAAACTTAACTTACCTTCCTTTTTCACTGTGGTCTTTAAATCAGAGAATATAAGGAGGAGCAAGGAGATATGTTGAACCAATACTAGAAGAAAGCAAAGCACTTGTTGCGGCTTTAAATAAAGGAGAAGGAGAAGACGAAGAAGAAGAAGGAAATAATAAGAAAAAAATTCACGAACATTTTCCACTTTAATCGGAGTTCTTTGAAGATATGTGTACGTAGAAAACTTGGAAACTTCATTAAAAAATACATTAAGCGGAAAAATACTGTTTACCTAATGGAGGGTGACGACTAAAAAGATTATAGTCCATTTTCAATAAAAATATTTTGTAGTGTCATTTCCCTGTATGTACCCCCCTATAAAAATGTCTTGCTTTTATTTTATGTCTAATAAAATCAATTGTTTTATGTATTGTGTTTAATAATTATTTGTTACCATTCTTGTAAGGTTAGATATTGATTTACTACCTTAAAGTTGAATACTGAAACATTAGCATAATGTGACCCTGATCTGTTATAACCACCTCTTCTAATGTTATGTCATAATAACGCCATCTTGCTATCTTGTGGGTGAAAATAAAATTTGGATTTCCATAGAATAAACCCAGAATTCTATACGGAGTTTTTGAAAATGTAGTTATGATAGATAGTCATTAGCCAGACGGACGTAATACTGAAATTAGCAAAAAATGAATCCCAAAAATGTTATCGGAATGTTTCAAATTATGCAAATCGTTACTCGGCACTTATTTGATACTGCATTTGCTTCTTATACACTTCTTATACACTTCTTATACACTTCTTATACACTTCTTGTTTATATTTTCAGGAACCTGAGTTACATCATCTGTACTAAGCAACGCCCACACATTGTCAGCAATGGGATATTAAATTTGTCATCACTCTAATAATAATCACCAAGTTGAGAGAACATAATATTGTGGACAACCCTAGCAGATAATAGAGACTGAAGAGCTGCTTGTAACCTACATTCAGTTCATACACGTGTCTACAACACGTGTTAAAAATATATAACTGCGTTCATTCTTTCAGATATTTAGGCCATCAGCAGTAACAGAAGAGCATTTTTTAGTCTGGAGCCCAGTATTATGGGTTCAATCGCGGGCAGGACCGATGAAAATATTCGCGTGGGGAAAATTTGAGGATGATAATCGTCGGTTGCGTATTGCCGATATGCGGCAATTTAAAGAAGACTTAGAGTACCGGGGGGCTTTTTTACGCATGGGGCTTTTTCACGCACTGATAGTGTCATTGACTCTGACAGCTATACCTTGGTCTATTGAAGGTCGAAGTAGGTATTTATAAAAATCCTGTTTTGTCACCCCTTCAGTAGTGAAAATATTTTTTTTTGTGAATAGAACCGTTTTTCCGAGAAAAATTCTTTTGTTGTGCGAGGTAAACCGTATTCCGTCTTCTTACCTGTTTGAATAACATTACAGTCTCAATTATTAAGCTATAACATTCGCATTAGCTTTAAAATAGAACTGCATGTAGGTTATGGTCTTAGAATATTAATTTAAAAACAGCAGATAGTGATACTTAAGTGACTTGAGCATAATAAACATTTTATTAACGTATTGTAATATGGGGCTACTTCGCGCACCGATGATGGGGCTATTTTACGCACTAAATTAAGACACATTTTGTATAAAAATTGAGTTACTAACACATTACGTTAATTAAAATTAGTAGAAGTAGTATGTGCCCCTCGTAGCTGAGCGTCGTAAGGCATTATGCCTCGTTGCTAAGCGGTTCCAGTCCCCACGAAAAAAAAAAAAAGCTATTGGAATTTCGGTCAGTATGGGTCCAGTGCTCACCCAACATCTTTACAAATGTGGGTAGGTACAATTAGTAGCGGTTGCAGATTGAGAAAACCAGCTTTGGCGACTGGGGTGCCTGACATGCTGACCACATGTGACACCTGGCAGGATTATCGTTCTTCTCTATGATTAACACATGTGGATATGAACCCAGCAGTCGGCTGGTAGGCTAAGGGCCATCTAGGCTCTCCATGCCATGGAGGAGGAGAAAATGTAAATTAGTAGCCGTAATATTTCATTCACAGACGCTCTTTAACAATTCTGGTCATTAGCGTGAAGTTCAAAACTGGGCACCAATGGGCCGGTAAAGTTTACTCATATGCCTCTCATTTAAGGCTTGAGGTTCTTTTACTTGTGAATCTACGACAACGGACCAACAATAAATTTACATCCCTTACAAAAAAATAATAAATAAACTTGACTGCAGAGCTAAACGGACTTCGAAACATTTGATGTCCGACTCGAATGTGGAAATAACAGCTAAAAGGGCGCTAAAACTGTAGTCTGTTGGTGAAATGAGTAGAGAAGTCTTCCAGTTTTCCGATTAGATATCATTCTCACTTGAAGATCAAGAGCGAAATGAGTAATGCCACGCGATTTGTTCTCCCTCCTGCACTTCCTTCCGCGGCCTCATTGACTGTGATTTTTGCCTTCCTCCTGTGTAGATGGCCTTTTTCAAACAGTTTCTATACAGGTTCTACGGACAGACTCCGTTGCCTCCAGATAACGAGACGGATGAAGGATGTGTCATGCTCTTTTTGTGAACCGAGATACTTCTCTGAGAAGTCTTTAAGAATGGGAGAGTGGATCAGGTGTCAATAAATGTATGAATTCGTTCCACGAACTGTGTGTGGGTGCAGTTGGGAAGAAACAATTTGCGTGTGATAATTGTTTATGATGATAAGTTTAGTGCGCGAAGTAGCCCCCCTACATGCGTGGATTAGCCCCACTGTGTTTACATAAGTGTATAGTACAGACAATTTTATAAGTTTTTTTTATTCAGTGTTATACTAGTATTTAAGGCTGATTAATATTATATTATATAGGTAAGTAAATAAGCTTTAATTATAGGGTAATTAAACATATTAATTTTTTTAAAAGATAATTATAATACTGATTTAAATTTGAAATGCGCGAAATAGCCCCACCCTACCCTATAGGCCCCTATATATACAGAATGTTACCGAAATGAGTGCAGATATTTCGTGTGGTAGAGTAGGGAACATCCATACAAGTATTTTATCACAATGAACCTTGGGTCGGAAATGCATTGTTGTGGGTCTACAGCATAAAACAGCATTTAAAATTGTTGCACATAGTTGTTTATTTATTAATTCTAAGAAAAATGGGAGGTATTAAATGTTATTTTACAGTAATTGATGGAAATGGCGACTATTCACCTGGATGCACAGCTCCGCGTGTCTCACCACAGACTGATGAACTCTAAGAAGCATATCTGGATGCTCCCTGATTTCCGCAGCCGCTGCCACGATCTTTACTACAGGCTCTGGAGCCATTTCCAACAGTAACCGTAAAATAACATGTAGTAACTTCCATTTTTCTTAGAATTAATAAATAAACAACAATGTGTTCAACAATTTTAAATGCTGTTTTATGCTGTAGACCCACAACAATGCATTTCCGACACAAGGTTCATTGTGTTACAATACTTGAATGGATGTTCCCTACCACCACACGAAAAATCTGCACTCATTTCGGTAACACCATATATATATATATATATATATGGAAAGAATTCCAAGTATAAGAACTCATGCTGTAGAGTTTTAATTAGCTCGAAGGAGGAATAAAGACCCCTATTAGGGGCCTATATAGATAGTAAAGTAAAAATATATGTCATTCAATAATCCTGAATGAATGAAATAGTCCATTAGACACTCAATCGGTAAGACTGATTAATTAATTAATTAATTAGTCAATTCAGTTATCAATACAATTGGATAGATTTAAAATACAGCGTCCTTGGGGTAAATATAACAGAACACCTTCTATATTTTGGATCGCAATTATACGATATCATCGAAAACAATCTTATACGGTAGTTTATTCTTGTATTTCCCTATAATGTTGCATACATATTCACATAGTATGTATGGAAGATAAAACGGTACAAAGGTTTCATTTTGGTATTTTTCGATTGCTTCGTCCTTTTTAGCGCAAATTAAATTCAAAGAGATGTAATGAAATAAATATTTGATAATGTAGCACAAGGAAAATTAGTAATATTGCAGTCACGTACTATTAATTTCATAAAAAATACTAAAGGAACATAATTAATGTACAAAATACCAATATACTATAAAAGACAGCGGAACGTTTACGTTCAGTCATAGCAGCACTGTTGGTGCGTCGCACGGACGTAGATACTAACCATGTATAGTCAGGAGCAAATAGTACTTACATTGTCCATCATTGCTAGTATTCCTGCATACAAACATTAATTGCAACATATAGACTGACGTAAAGCGAGTGTACGCGAGGTGGCACGGCATTAGTTTGCAAATCGTCCACAAACGAAGCAGGTCAATGTTCCGCTGTGTCCGATAATAAAATAGACATTTGTAAAGAATACTTCAAAACCAAAAATAACAAAAATGTGCATCCTTTGAATCACAGAGTACGTTTGGGATATTACTCATTGCAAATGTTTTTCACCTGTGTTCATACAAAATATATTCATCGCACCATACTCGGACTTTTTCGAACCACTTCTGCGTTAATACTCCGTGTTAATTCGTCTTACTGAGTCCAGCAAATGACTGTTGTCAATTCTTGTATTCTAAACACCATGACGCGACATGCCTAAAAGGTCCTTCGCCCACCCATTAGTTGCCGCCTCACATCCACATGTGCTAATCATGAAGATGGGTATCATCAAGTCAGTATAGGATTGATATATGGTCAACATTTCAGGTCCCTTAGCCGTTATAGTTAGTTTTCTCAACCTGGAGGCGCTACATATTGTAAGTACTCTCTCTCAATCATCATGATGGTTAGTGGGTACTGGTCCCATATTGGTCCCAAATTGCAACGAAAAAAATGTTCTCCCTCATTAAGAATAATAATAATAATACTAATAATAATCATCATAATAATAAATAATGCTTGTTTATTTTTAGATGGCAGAGTTAAGGCAATAATGTTTTCTCTTCCACTCAGTAAAATGATAGTATAAAATTACATACGTATTACAATTTTAAAATATTATTAAAATATACACTAAACACAATAATGATGTGGTCTAATTTTAGTTAATACTAACAAAACATGGAATAAAATAAATTTAAAATAATATAAAATAAAATTACCCTCCATGGTTTCTTTACCTTGTCGTGGTGGAGTGGCTTGCGTGCTTAAATGATACTGATAGCTATGCCGCGGCGGTAGCATTGCTGCCGATAGGGTTACCCATGCCGGACTGGTCGAAGGTGATACGCCAGACGAAAAAAGTACCGTGGTCGAAAGAGTGACGATCTTCCACCGTAAAAATACAACCGTCAAGAAATGTGGACATGGGTTCAACTGGCGTAAAATTTTCCGGAGGTCAAATAGTCCCCCATTCGGTTCTCCGGGCGGGGACTACTTCAGGGAATCCATGCCAAAGGCTCAAACATAGGGACATGTTCCTAAGAACATGGAATGTTAGGACTTTATACAATAGCGGGCGCTAGAGATATTAACGCGGGAATTAGATAAATCACCCTTGGATATAGTCGCTTTACAGGAAGTTAGGTGGCCAGGAGAAGGTAGTCAGGAATCAGGAAGCTTTGCATTATACTATGGGGGTGCAGAAATACCTTAATTTGGAACGGGTTTTTAGTCCGAAGGAGATCCTATCCGCTATCCGAGATATTAAGTTTGTCAGTGATAGGATATCATACATAATTCTAAAGGGTAAACGGCATGCTTTTGTAATCGTAAATGTACATGCCCCCACAGAAGATAAAGATGACAAGATCAAGGATGAGTTCTATGAAGAATAAAATGCTTATTTGATAGCCTTTCACGATATCATATGAAAATTGTCTTAGGAGATTTTAATGCAAAAGTGGGACGGGAAGATATATTCAAACCAACAAATTCAGTCTTCATGAAGATAGCAACGACAACGGGGTTAGATTAGTCACCTTTTCCACACGAAGGAATCTCATTGTTAAGAGCACAACATTTCAGCATAAGGATATTCATAAATACACCTGGACGTCTCCAGTTGGCAAAACTCGAAACCAGATATATCATGTATTAGTGGACAAACGCTGGCAGAGTAGCATTATCGATGTTAGATCAGTTAGAGGGACAGACGGAAAATCGGATCATCATCTTGTCAGGGTGAAAATCAGAGAACGGCTATCGCTAATGAGAGGAAAAAACGCTAAAAATGATTCTGAAAAATTTGATTTAAAAAACTTGAAAAATGATGAAATGCAGCAAGAATACCAAATTAAAATTGCTAATAGATTTGAAGTACTAAAATTTTCAGATGACAATGTGGCAAACGAAGAAGAAACTGATATAAATAAAGAATGGGAGGCTATACTAGATACTATTAAATTGTCAGAATCAAAAAGCATTGGTCACTTAAAACGGAGGCAAAACAAGAAATAGTTTGATGAGGAAAGTGCCGACATTGTAAAGAAAAGAAACCAAGCAAAATTTAATGGCTACATTAGACAAATTAGGTAAATTTAGAGCAATGGGGTAGTATTAGACGGGAAGCCACGAGGTTACTAAAGAGTAAAAACAGGAAATATCTGGGAGAGAAGATTAATGATCTTAAAATGAATGCCAAAAATAGGAACATTAGAGAATTATATTAGGGAATCAGGATAGAGAAGAAAGGGTTTCAGGCTAGAACAAACATAATTCGGAATGAAAATGGGGATATGATTGCAGATTCCAGGAGTATATTAAATAGATTGAAAAGTTACTTTAATCAGCTAATAAATGTACATACATAATAAGACATTGAGGACGACAATTTACAGACAGCACAAAATGCTAGTAGCAGAACCAAGTGCATTAGAGGTTAAAATGGCGATTAAAAAATTGAAGATGTATAAAGCATCAGGTTTAGATGAGATCCCAGCAGAACTGATAAAATCAAGGGGAGAGAAATTGATGGACAAGATACGCTCGTTGCTTAGTATGATTTGGAAAAAAGAAGCTCTTACAGATGAACAGACAGAATCAATTATCGTACCAATTTATAGGAAAGGAGATAAACTGATTGTAACAACTACAGGGGCATCTCATTACTTTCAACTTCCTACAAAATTCTAAAAAATATATTAGTAAACAAACTTACTCCCTATATTGATGACATTCTAGTAGATCATCAATGTGGATTTAGGAGAAACAGGTCTACAACAGATCAGATTTTTAGCTTAAGACAGATTTTAGAAAAGAAATGGGACTTCCAAAAGGCATATGATTCAATTAAGAGGGAGAAGTTATATAGTATCCTGCTAGAGTTCGGAATTCCTAAAAAGTTAGTTAGACTTATACGAATGTGTCTAAATGGCACAAAGAATAGGGTGCGTTTGGTAAATAGTTTTCGGACACCTTTGAAATCCAGAATGGGTTGAAGCAAGGAGATGCACTATCTCCTCTACTATTTAATTTTGTACTAGAGCATGCCATCAAATCTTTAGAGGATGAAGAAGGCCTACAACTCAATGGTACTAATAAGCTGTTAGTTTATGCTGATGATGTAGTACTATTGGCCGATAGCGAGGATAGATACGAAAGGCCAACATGCACATACTACTGAGTAACACTAAGAAATTGGGACTGGAAGTAAATATCAATAAAACTACATAGGCCTATATGGACACACAAAGAAATACATTATATAATGGAAATGAATAGCTAATGACAAATGAAGGAAATTTTGAGGAAGTGACTGAATTCAAATACATAGGAACAACAATCACAAACAGGAATGAGATGCACAAGGAAATTAAACATAGGCCCAATTCTGGAAATGCGTGTTATTATACATTACAGAGACTTTTGACATCCCAACTCCTTTCAAAAACGTTAAACTGAAAATATATAAAACTACTATTGTACCAGCTATATTATATGGATGCGAAACATGGACCCTTACTTTACTTAAGGGAGGAAAGGATATTACGAGTATTTGACAATAAAATTCTTAGGAAAATTTTTGGACCAAATAGAGATGAACAGACAGGTGAATGGAGAAGACTGCATAACAGTGAATTACATGGTATTTATAGGAAGCCAGATATAATGAGAACAGTTAAGTCTCGTAGACTGCGATGGGCATGACATGTGGCACGAATGGGGAATGAAAGACATGCATGGAAGCTTCTTGTAGGAAAACCAGAAGGAAAACGCCCAATTGGTAGATCAAGAATGAGGTGGGAGAATAGCATTAACTATGATTTGGGGGAAGTAGATTATACAGGGGATGATTGGAATACATTGCCTAAGGATAGGGCTGTATGGAGAGCTTATGTCCGTGCGGCCATGAACCTGCGGATTCAATAGTGCCAGTGAGTTAGTTAGTAGTTAGTTATAAAATTGAATTAAGTAAGAAAAGCATCCTAGGCACATACAAAATGCTGAATATAGTTGTCATGCAGGCAATAGTGTATTTTCATTGTGGAATTTAATATATCAGTAAATTTGTATTTAAATAATGTTAGTGATTGTCAGTCCCTGACATGACTGAGAAGTGAGTTCCATGCTCTAGTCATAGATGACTCCAAGCAGCGCAAGTTACTTAGTCCTGCGCCAAGTCATGATTCCTTAATCCACTCGGCTATGGCGCAAGATCTATTCTTATATTCTCTATCCTTTAGATCCGGTAATCTGGAGGGCTATAGTTTTATTTTGGATACAACGGTAATGGAATTAATTGGATATACTTCTCATGACATCAGTAGTGATATGACATATTGCGCCATCTTGCTGGAAATGGCCCTCGGTCGTACAATTGATCTACGAATATATTGGTGATATCTCAATAAACATCAGGAGCAACTATTCTGGTAGCTGACGCATTGAACCTTTTCTGAGTGCAATAGAGTTTAGTAGATGATATTCAGGTTGCGAGCAACCCAATATGTGTTGCATGTTGATGTAGCATGACAGGTACATTTACGCTTGATCCGTAAACCGGGTTATAGATGGAATTTCTGGAGTTTCAGTAATAAGAGCCTGAAACCATTGGCAAAAATGCATCTACTTTTTACCGTGCGGTTCTTTTAATTCATGCATTACATGCATTCTCTATGCTCGTAAGCATCTCTCTGTCTCCTGGCACAACCGGTGCTGCTCAATTATTTCTTTGGTGGAATTCATTCCGCACAAATTAATTAAATTAGTGATATATCCTCAATTTTTTTTTTAATTTATGAACAGATAAACGGGGAAGATTTCAAGAAGCATTAACCAGAAAATCAAATTGATATACCTCCGGTTTCTTGCGTGGCGCCCAATCCGGACTCATGCATTTTAATCTATCCATGATTACCAAATTAAGCTCTTTTCTCGAAACAATTAAACTGAATTAGGTCAATACTATTCTGACGTCAGACGTTCTAGTAAGACGAACAGAGTGAACCAACAATGTTTAATAACACTTGTTCCGAACGTATTAACTGAAGAATAACAAATATATACTTTACATATAGAACATAATAATTGTGAAATAATAAAAAAATCTAATAGCAATTAATAATAATAACAATAATAATAATAAGAAGAAGAAGAAGAATAAGAAGAAGAAGAAAGTGACATATGACCTGGCTATGATAAATTATTAATTAATATTTTATTTGTATCCGTTTAGTTGGGATTTCTAATCCGTGACTATTGTTACATGTGGAATAATAATAATAATAATAATAATAATAAGAATAATAATAATAATAATTATAGTAATAATAATAACAATAATAATAAATAATAATAATAATAATAACGGCAATTCTATCACACTCTGCCACTATCACGGCTACTTTGAGTATTCGATCGGAGAACAAGTGACAATCATTACCAACGTGGTAGCAGAGGTTGCCTATTTAGTTAATTGCCAACTAGTTTACTCATATATAGTCGCAATTTTACAGCACGTTTCAACTACTTGTGAGAAATGTTACTGCAGACGATTTACCGTGCATATTGAGTGAGCGTACAAAGTACACACCTACTTTCACCAGAAATGTATTTACCTACTTAAACACTATTTTAATGTAACATTCTTAAAACGATTTCTTAAACGGAATTTAATTATGTTTAACTCAATTTACTCGTAAATTAGAAAAAAAGTTTAACTATTTGTCATGGCCACTCGAATACTTCTGGTTTCAACAGGCCCATCGATAACAGCGCGTCTCTGTCGCTAACACAATTCAACAACACAGCTCAGTCGATAGCAGTGCGTTTCTGTCGATAACAACTTGTATAAATAATTTTGACCTATTTTACCGCATTTATGCCAGTATTTTACCCTGTGTATTTATTAATTTACAGGTTAGAGTAAGTTACATTGGGTTAGTTATTAGATATTAAATTCTACAAATATTCGTTGTGACTGAGTCAATGTGATTGGCACAAATAATTTTTAGCGAGTTTCATTACGTCAGATTTTTTGCGTGATTCAGAAGTTGATTTTTGGGATCACGTTATCTTGTTTGTTGGCGTTTTTCTGTGATAAGTTGGCTACTTTGTTTGAACAACGAATAATACGAATTTTACATTGTAAATACGGTAGCTTGAGCTCAACTTCCCACTTCATTTTAAGGCACATTTCTGTGATTCTTTTTGCGAAAAAATCAACACACACACACACACATATACATAATTATTCAATTAATGCAGCAATAAAACTTGTGTTTTTCAGTTTTTTTATTTAAATTTATTAAAGCTGCATTCCGAAGATTTGCTCTGATGATAACTTTGAAATGAAACAGCTGATTTTATATCCGGAGTTTAAAATTGAGACGTGCTGCGATATATTTGGAATAATAATCACAATATGGAAATAAAATTTACTTTTCTTTAATACTTCATTTAATACTTGATAAATTTATGGATTCTCTGTTTGCGATTAAAAGTTTTTCTACTCAAGTTTCTTTATTGATTTTTCTATACTTTTATGGACTTCTTTTAGAGAATATTTGAAGTGCAATCCATAGATCTGAAGAAATTGTTGCGTATTATCTACGGTATTCAAATTCTCGCTTCTTTTTCATCTGGGATGTCTTATTCTAAAAAAGAGAAGATTTTATATTGGGGTGAGAACACTTGAAACGCCACGACATTGGCTGAGAAAGGCAAAAGAAATTTTGAAGAAGTATCATACATTGTATTAAGGACGCTGTTCTTTCTATTCTCTCTGCCGGTGGACAATATCCTTTCACGAACAAAGAGTTGAGAAGAGCACACAGTAAACACTCGACTCTACCATAAAAATGGCTCCTGATCAGATGGCTTATATTCGCCGTGAAAAATTAACTTAAAGTAATTCGAAATAATGTTATATGATATTATTAAAACGTCAGACACAAAAATTTAATAATTTTCACCATCATCAACTTCACGGTCTTCTCGCTCTTTTCCGATTTTTCATTCCACCACCTTCTTAGTCTTCCTTGAGACCCTTGCCTACTGTTTAATTTTTCCAGGCTATTTTGGGTATTCGGCTCTCTTCCATTTTCTCTAGAAGTTGAATCCATTTTGTTCTTAAGTTTTTAATTTATCTAGGAGGCGTGTAATTTACAAATATTTATGCATATCCCCACTTCTGATATGGTCTTTGCCTTTACTTTTCTTAAACATTTATTTTCCGATGCATTTATTCACCCAAATTCAATGCTATATAAAAATGATGTCACAACTACTGTTTTATGAACTTTTAATTTAATGTCCTTTCTTGTTTCTTAATATTCTTCTGATTGTTCAACATATACTTTGAAAAATGCGAGATTGTTATTTTCATTGCTTTATAGTTATACGAAATGTGATTTCCAAGATAGCTAAAATGTAAAATTTATTTCAATATTATGTCATCTATTATAATTTTATATCTAATTGGATCTTTGCCCTTAAAAGCCATAACTTGGGTTTTTCTCTGTTTATATTTTACAATTATATTTCTTTGATATTTCATGTAATTTATACATTATTGTATTGAAGTTCGTCTTCTGTCTCGGCTTTAAGTGCCTGATCGTCAGCATACAGATTAATATACCATCATAAATACTTTTTGTAGCATATATCAGATGACATGGAAAACCTACATTTATTAAAATATTCCACAGCTCTGTTGGTCTAACTTTGTCAAATGCCTTTCCATAATCAACAAAGGTTATATGGGTCTTCTTATCAAATTATCTTCGTGTTTTATGTTAAGACATCATCTATACGAGAACGATCTTTCCTGAAATAATTTTGATTTCCATTAATTATACTCTCTTCTATTGGTTTTATTGTTACTAAAATAATTCTTGTTTAAATTTTATAACCAGATACCTCGTACTAATATACGAATTCCTGCGTAATTTGTCCCCTTTTTTTAATAAAGGGTTTTTATTGCTATTTTTCAGTGAGCCTTTTAATTTCAATATTTTATTTTTTATTTCTTCACCAGCAATTCTTTTCTTTTTTCTTTTCTCTTGTGTTATTTTGCCTTTGTTTCTTTATTTCCACCTACTTAAATTTGGCTTCTAAAATGTTACAATTTTCCCTATATACTCGATTTTCAACTTTAAAATATTAGTAACTTTTATTTATAAACGGGTGTGCAATGTAATATAAAACCTTCCTGTGCCCAAAGCTTTTTTTAAATTTTTATCTTCTTTCTCCATTCTTCTCTATCTTCCCATTTCAATTCTTCAAGACCTCTTCTTACATCATCCATCCATTTAAATCTGGGTCGATCTCTCTTTCCTTTCCCAGGTGGAATCGATTCCAAAGCTTGTCTGGGTAATTTTTTTCTCTGGCATCCTACGTATATGACCATACGTATTTCTAGTTGTCTATATCTCACAAAATCTATTATTGCAAAATCTAGTATTGCAAAATCTAGTATTAAAAAATCTAATATTATTATCTAATTAATCTCACAAAATGCAATATTAGTAACTAGTAGGCCTACTAAATATAACATAGCTATTTTCTAGATGTTAGTTGCACAAACGCAGTCAATATTGGCTAAAATTTAATAAATTGTCACTCTGCTCTAATATAGTTAAATTCTTTTGAGACTATACAAGTTATTTTACTGTTTACAAATTATCCATCTTTTTCATAAAATATATGATTTGTGTATTTTGCTAAGAAAAATTCTATTATGGTTATTATTAAGTGAAACACTGAAATAAAAGCTTCATTTATAATTTTGAAACTCGGATTTTAACCGTCCGCATTAATTTGAATTCTTCGAGAAAATAATCGTCAGAAAACTTGAAAATATCATAACAAAATAAATATTTTAAATTCATTTTCAGATTGCATTCATCTACTTGTTTATATTTATAGGTCCCACATTCATCAAATGGGACAATTAAATAAGTTATGTACTATTTTCGGACAATCTGTAAATAATTGAAAATATATGACTTTTGATGCCAGGACTTACCAACTTGAAGCCGGTTATTTCCGTTTCACCTTAGCCGTCAAGGAAAATACTTCATTACCGCGATCCATTTCATTAGTAATTTTATATTTAATTACAAATAATGTTCATAACACATAAATCGGATAAGAATAGGTAATATTGTGATGCCTGTGAATGCTCGTCATGGGCACTAGGTAGAGGTCTCAAGTTCACACCTTTCTCACATATTAATGCCGTGACAAATTCTCAAAATTTACTACCACGATTTACGTGCCTTTACTTTACACTAACAGGCATCTTAACGATATACACGTGATGTACTATGACCAGGAATTTGTATAAATTATAATCTTATAAAATACATTGCATCTTAGTATAGAGTGAGCGAAGTTTTAGTGACGTCATGTGGCTACTTTCCTCCGCTCATTGCCTTGTACCGAGGCTGTGGAATACAACCCTGCTAAATAACTATGTATGCTGTCCATACACAAAAAAAATAAACATTCCCATCAAAATAATAGCTCGTAGTAATTCTAAATAAATAATAGTTTTAAAAAATTAAAACAACACGCTTTATTACAATACCGAACTAAAAAATGTTAAGATTCTAACATTTTTAATGCAAGGTATCAAACCCGGATTTGTGCGTTCGCCCTCAGTACGTAAACATCTGACGAAGGTTACAGATGTGTGATATAAACATACTGTGAGCTCTACTGTCATCGAAACAAATAACTTAGTTTCACTGATGTCACAATGGTGAATGTTAAACCAAATGGTAGTATTAAGTTAAGATAATTATATTATTTTTTTGTATACATAGTACATAGATATCTTTACACGCTTTATATTTGCTTGACCTGTATCTATCTATCTATCTATCTATCTATCTATCTATCTATCTATCTATCTATCTATCTATATAACTGCATCTTTCA
Organism: Diploptera punctata; assembly: GCA_030220185.1. Classification (NCBI taxonomy): domain Eukaryota; kingdom Metazoa; phylum Arthropoda; class Insecta; order Blattodea; family Blaberidae; genus Diploptera; species Diploptera punctata. The sequence goes on along the minus strand of JASPKZ010004217.1, from coordinate 1,662,775 downwards.
ACGCGATTTTCACCCACTTACAACCATTGGATCGACTTGAAACTTCGTATACTTGTAAAAGATCCGTGACAATATAATAATTTCATATTTATTTTCTAAAATCCTGGCCAGAATCATCAGAAAATAAAAAAAAGTGTCTTTGTATCTATGTAATGGAATTTTTGAACACGGTTTTCACCCACTTAGAAACATTGGATCGACTTGAAACTTTGCATACTTGTAAAGGACCCACGACAATACAATAATTTTATATTTTGTTTCTAAAATCCTGGCCAAAATGATCAGAAAGAAATTAAACCTGGTATAATAGGTTGCGGACTTGTCGACTTTTTAGTCAATCGTTGTAAGAGCTCAGTTGGTAGAGCGGTGAACTCTAGTGGTACATAATTTCAGTAATCCACAGGTCGCTGGTTCAAATGCGGCTGAGAAGATTTCTTTTACAAGAGTATTACTTTTAGCTCATACTACAATAGTATCCAATTTAAATATATTTACATTTTTGTCTTATTCTGTAAAATATTAAAACTAAAATATAAATAACAGATTTAAAAAATCTAATACAACAGGCTTTATTAGAAAACCGAACTAAAAAAATGAAAAATAATTTTAATTTCCAACACGCTTGGGATAAAATTAAAGCGGTCAACAAAAAAAATAATCTCCAACACATATAGAATAAAATTAGAGTTATTAACAAAAATAAAATAATTTTACCATCAAAAGCGTGGGGTGCTCTATATCAATTAATATATTTGATAATAAATAGACATTGGTAAAAGTAAAGTCTCTAAGACGAAAATGTAAAAATCATAAAAAAGCACCCCACTCTTTTGATGATAAAATTATTTTCTTTTTGTTGATAACTCTAGTTTTATTCTATATGTGTTGGAGATGATTTTTTTGTTGACCACTTTAATTTTATCCCAAGCGTGTTGGAAATTAAAATTATTTTTTTATTTTTTTAGTTCGGTTTTCTAATAAAGCGTGTTGTTTTAGTTTTTTAAAACTATTATTTATTTTTTATTTTTTAGTTTTAATGTTATACAGAATAAGATTAAAATGTAAATATCTTTAAATTCGATACTATTGTAGTATGAGCTAAAAGTAATACTCTTCTAAAAAAAAATCCTCCCAGCCGGATTTGGAACCAGCGACCTATGGATTACAAAAACTATATACCACTAGAGTTCACCGCTCTACCAATTGAGCTCTTACAATGATTGACTAGAACGTCGACACGTTCGTAACCTATTATACCAGTTTTCATTTTTTTTATTTTCTGATGATTCTGGCCAGGATTTTAGAAACAAAGTATGAAATTATTGTATTGTCACGGGTCCTTTACAAGTATACAAAGTTTCAAGTCGATCCAATGTTTCTAAGTGGGTGAAAATCGTGTTCAAAGATTCCGTTACATAGATACAAAGACACTTTTTTTATTTTCTGACGATTCTGGCCACGATTTTAGAAACAAATAAGAACATGTTGTATTGTCACGGATCCTTTACAAGTATACAAAGTTTCAAGTCGATCCAGTGTTTCTAAGTGGGTGAATATCGTGTTCAAATATTCCGTTACATAGATACAAAGACACTTTTCTTTTATTTTCTGATGATTCTGGCCAGGATTTTAGAAAATAAATATGCAATTATTGTATTGTCACGGGTCCACAAAGTTTCAAGTAGATCCAATGTTTCTAAGTGGGTGAAAATCGTCTTCAAAGTTTCCCTTACATAGATACAAAGACACTTTTTACACGCTTTATATTAGCTTGACCGGTATCTATCTATGTGACGGAATCTTTCAACGTGATTTTCACCCACTTGAAATCATTGGATCGACTTGAAACTTTGTATACTTTTAAAGGACCCGTGACAATACAATAATTTTGATTTTCTGATGATTCTGGCCAGAATTGAAAAAAAAAAATGAAATTGTTGTATTGTCACGGGTCCCTTTACAAGTAAACAAAGTTTCAAGTCGATCCAATGATTTTAAGTGGGTGAAAATCGCGTTAAAAGATTCCGTTACATAGATAGATAGATAGATAGATATATATATATATATAGATAGATTAGATAGATAGATAGATAGATAGATAGATAGATAGATAGATAGATAGATAGATAGATAGATAGATAGATAGATAGATAGATAGGTAGATAGATAGATAGATAGATAGATAGATAGATAGATAGATAGATAGATAGATAGATAGATAGATAGATAGATAGATAGATAGATAGATAGATAGATAGATAGATAGATAGATAGATAGTAGATAGATAGATAGATAGATAGATAGATAGATAGATAGATAGATAGATAGATAGATAGATAGATAGATAGATAGATAGATAGATAGATAGATAGATAGATAGATAGATAGATAGATAGATAGATAGATAGATAGATAGATAGATAGATAGATAGATAGATAGATAGATAGATAGATAGATAGATAGATAGATAGATAGATAGATAGATAGATAGATAGATAGATAGATAGATAGATAGATAGATAGATAGATAGATAGATAGATAGATAGATAGATAGATAGATAGATAGATAGATAGATAGATAGATAGATAGATAGATAGATAGATAGATAGATAGATAGATAGATAGATAGATAGATAGATAGTAGATAGATAGATAGATAGATAGATAGATAGATAGATAGATAGATAGATAGATAGATAGATAGATAGATAGATAGATAGATAGATAGATAGATAGATAGATAGATAGATAGATAGATAGATAGATAGATAGATAGATAGATAGATAGATAGATAGATAGATAGATAGATAGATAGATAGATAGATAGATAGATAGATAGATAGATAGATAGATAGATAGATAGATAGATAGATAGATAGATAGATAGATAGATAGATAGATAGATAGATAGATAGATAGATAGATAGATAGATAGATAGATAGATAGATAGATAGATAGATAGATAGATAGATAGATAGATAGATAGATAGATAGATAGATAGATAGATAGATAGATAGATAGATAGATAGATAGATAGATAGATAGATAGATAGATAGATAGATAGATAGATAGATAGATAGATAGATAGATAGATAGATAGATAGATAGATAGATAGATAGATCGATAGATAGATCGATAGATAGATAGATAGATGCAGGTCTAGCTAATATAAAGCGTGTAAAAATATATCAACAGAGTCCACTCAAACCGAAGGGTCCGCATTACCCGATGTTCCTCTAAGTTTGGATTTATTTTTATATTAAAATTCCTTGTACCCATGTATTACAGCCGCAAATATCGCTTTTAAAACTTATAGACACATTCATTTTCATATAATATTGGCTTCATCATTTTCTTTTTGAAGTAGTGTTATTTTTTTTGTGTTTATATTTAAGATTTATTTTATGTCCCTTGGAAATTTGTTAGCAAGGTCGTTGTTTACTTTTTACATGCTGTATATTAGCTTGACCTGTGTCTATCTATCTATCTACGTAACGGAATCTTTCATCACGATTTTCACCCACTTAAAATCATTGGATCGACTTGAAACTTGTTTACTTGTAAAGGGACCCGTGACAATACAATAATTTCATTTTTTCTAAAATCCTGGCCAGAATCATCAGAAAATAAAAAAAAAGTGTTTTTGTATCTATGTAACGGAATCTTTGAACACGATTTTCACCCACTTAGAAACATTGGATCGACATGACACTTTGTATGCTTGTAAAGAACCCGTGGCAATACAATAATTTCATATTTTGTTTCTAAAATTCTGGCCAGAATCATCACAAAATAAAAAAGAATGAAAACTGGTACAATAGGTTGCGGACTTATCGACTTTTTAGTCTATCGTTGTAAGAGCTCAGTTGGTAGAACGGTGAATTCTAGTGATATATAATTTAAGTAATCCATACGTCGCTGGTTCAAATCCGCCTGGGAGGGTTTTTAGAAGAGTATTACTTTTAGCTCATACTACAATAGTATCGAATTTAAATATATTTACATTTGTATCTTATTCTGTAAAATATTAAAACTAAAAAATAAAAAATAAATAATACTTTTAAAAACTAAAACAACACGCTTTATTATAAAACCGAACTAAAATATGAAAAATAATTTTAATTTCCAACACGCTTAGGATACAATTAAAGTGGTCAACAAAAAATCATCTCCAACACATATAGAATAAAACTAGAGTTATCAACAAAAAGAAAATAAGTTTACCATCAAAAGCGTGGAGTGCTTTTTATGATGTTTACTTTTACTTCTTAGAAACTTTCCTTTTACCAATATATGTTTATTATCAAATATATTTAATTGATATAGAGCATTCTTCCAAATAAGTACCCTACGGACAAATTTCAAAGATAAATAAAATAAATTTCGAAGAACTGAACACGTTCTTAAAAAATGGACACAAAACAAACAAAATTGACATTCACAAAACAAATTATATAATAATTAACTTTATAGACCAACAAACCCTACTGCACCAACAATGAAAGCTCTACCTACATTAAAAAAATAACACAATAAACTAATATAAAATATGTAAAATTGTAGACTTTCACGGCAGGTATTTTATCCATGTATTTTATGTCTTTCGGGCTAAATGGTCGTGGTCTGCTTTTATTAAAACTCGACGTTTCGTCTACTACTGCGGTAGACATCCTCAGGAGATTCTGTGTGTTCTTCGACTTGTTAACTCTTCAAATGTCGACTGCAGACAGGCTGTGTGTTGGAAATCGTGTCCTTGTTTATAGTTGAGTATTGTGCAGAGATGTTTTCTACACGGTCCGTTACTTTGGAGCTATTTTTCTGATTGGTTATCACTGGCGTAAGTCATGGGTTTTATTCTCGTGTTATATAATGCCGGAATCCAAATTTTATTAATCTTCATAGTTTCTTCTTTTTTGTTAAACGAATTTTTGTGTTTTTAAATTTCAATAGCCTCTCTGTGAAGTCTGGTATAGTAATATTGTGTTTTGGACAAAACTTGTGTTTCTTCAAATTTTATGGCATGTTCTTTGTTATTCACTAAATGTTCTGCTACAGACGATTTTTGAGTTTGTTTCAACCGACAATTTCTCTAGTATTCTTGTACTTATCATCCGTTTTGTAGTTCCTATGTACACTTCACCACAACTACATGGAATACGATATATGACGTTTATCTTTTGCTGCATTTAATGTATTGCTAATTTTATGTGTAGGCTTATAGATAGTCTGGATCTTATGTTTTTTTCAGAATTCGCCCTATTTTGTCTGTTATAAATTTAACACAAGGTAGAAAAACCTTACCTTTGATTTGTTCCATAGTTCTGTTGTTAGTTCCATGTTTTTTTTAGGATTTACTGCACGATTGAATTCAATTTTACTATATCTGTTTTCTTGGAAGGCTGTTTTAAGATGATTAATTTCTTCTTGAAGATATTGTGGTTCAGAAATCCTGTTTGCCCGGTCAACCAGAGTTTTTATAATATCAAATGTTTGCCTAGGATGATGATTTGATTGCTTGTTTAGGTACCTGTCCCTATGAGTAATTTTCCTATAAACTCGGTGTCCAAGTGTCATATCTTTGTTTCGTATTACTAAAACATCGAAAAACGGTAATCTGTTATTTTCTTCTTGCTCCACAGTGAATTGAATACTAGGGCAAATGCCATTTATGTGTTCCATGAAGTTTTTTAATTCCTCCTTACCATGTTCCCATATGACGAAAGAGTCATCCACCTATCTTAGCCATACTGTTGGTTTGAATGTTGTGTTGTCGAAAACCTGTTTTTCAAATTATTCCATGTAAAGGTTGGTTATTACCGCGCTTAATGGACTTCCCATGGCTACGCCATCTATTTGTTCGTAAAATGCTCCTCTCCATTGGAAATAAGATTCTGTAAGACAAATGCGATAAAGTGCTACTATGTCTGTGGGAAAAATTTCTTGCAAGTATATCATCGTGTCTCCAATAGGTACCTTAGTGAATAATGAAACCACATCAAAGCTCAGTATTCTATCGTTCGGCTTTAGTTTTAATTTGTCAATTTTTTTATGAAATGCGTTGAGTCTTTTATATGGGTGTCCGTTTTTCCAATGTATGGTTGTAGTAGTGAGGCTAGAAACTTGGCGAGTTCGTACGTTGGTGATCCAATGGCCGAAACGATAGGTCTGAGTGGCGTTCCTTCCTTGTGTATCTTAGGCAATCCGTATAGTCTTGGTGGTAGGGCTTCTGATTTGTATAGTCGTTTTTTGATATCGTCTTCAAGTGACGAACTCTTTATCAGTTTGTTGCATTTCCGTAGAACTCTAGCTGTGGGATCACTTTTAAGAATTTTATATGTTCCTGGTTCTGGAAACTGCTGTATTTTCTGGTCATATTCAACTGTTTTCATGACGACTGTGGCATTTCCTTTATCTGCAGGAAGAATGATGGTATCCTTCTCTGCATTTAGCTTTCTTATAGCTTCTTTTTCTTTATGTGATAAATTGCTTTTAGGTGGTTTTGTCCAAAACACAATATTACTACACCAGACTTCACAGAGAGGCCATTGAAATTTACAAACACAAAAATTAATTTAATAAAAAAGAGGGAACTACGAAGATTAATAAAATTTGGATTCCGGCATTATATAACACGAGAATAAAACCCATGACTTACGCCAGTGATAACCAATCAGAAAAATAGCTCCAAAGTAACGGACCGTGTAGAAAACATCTCTGCACAATACTCAACTATAAATAAGGACACGATTTCCAACACACAGCCTGTCTGCAGCCGACATTTGAAGAGTTAACAAGTCGAAGAACCCGCAGAATCTCCTGAGGATGTCTACCACAGTAGTAGACGAAACGTCGAGTTTTAATAAAACCAGACCACGACCATTTAGCCCGAAAGACATAAAATACATGGATAAAATACCTGCCGTGAAAGTCTACAATTTTACATAAGCAACCTCTACGGGAAGGACGTATATATATATATATATATATATATATTCGAAGATTTGAAGAATTAAGAAAGAAAAGGAAGACTTCTCTGCAACTTAAGTTTTCTTCTACGGTGTAGAGACACGGAAACGATCCCTCAATTTATACGATGCAAGCAAATTATCAAAACAACAAAAGCAAGTAGGATTTATAGACGAATGGAACTTGCTCTACTAAGAGAAAGAATACACAATACCAGAAGAAAGTTAGGACTGAATGATCAGAAATTACTTGATTTACATCTAAAAATTTGCAATAATCTCTCCAAGTCAGACTGGGATAAGATTGATAATATCACCTTTCAGAGCTTTAGCTGCATCTTAGAAAAGAACACTACATGTCAACAACAAAAGTACGCCAAATACCAATCAGATACCATAAATATACCACACATCTCAAAAAATGTGGTGAATCTGACAGGCCGGCAGCTGAACGAAGACGAAACATCGATACTTGCCAAAGGAGGAAATTTCGCAATAACACCTACAACTGTGCCGGACGAAGATATCATAGCCAACGTAGAAGTAGGAATAAGAGAGCTTCCTGTTCATCTTGGAGAGGAAATAAGGGGTGAAGTATCATGCATTCTCCGAAAAGCGAAACCACCTAAAAGCAATTTATCACATAAAGAAAAAGAAGCTATAAGAAAGCTAAATGCAGAGAAGGATATCATCATTCTTCCTGCAGATAAAGGAAATGCCACAGTCGTCATGAAAACAGTTGAATATGACCAGAGAATACAGCAGTTTCTAGAACCAGGAACATATAAAATTCTTAAAAGTGATCCCACAGCTAGAGTTCTACGGAAATGCAACAAACTGATAAAGAGTTCGTCACTTGAAGACGATATCAAAAAAGACTATACAAATCAGAAGCCCTACCACCAAGACTATACGGATTGCCTAAGATACACAAGGAAGGAACGCCACTCAGACCTATCGTTTCGGCCATTGGATCACCAACGTACGAACTCGCCAAGTTTCTAGCCTCACTACTACAACCATACATTGGAAAAACGGACACCCATATAAAAGACTCAACGCATTTCATAAAAAAATTGACAAATTAAAACTAAAGCCGAACGATAGAATACTGAGCTTTGATGTGGTTTCATTATTCACTAAGGTACCTATTGGAGACACGATGATATACTTGCAAGAAATTTTTCCCACAGACATAGTAGCACTTTATCGCTTTGTCTTACAGAATCTTATTTCCAATGGAGAGGAGCATTTTACGAACAAATAGATGGCGTAGCCATGGGAAGTCCATTAAGCGCGGTAATAACCAACCTTTACATGGAATAATTTGAAAAACAGGTTTTCGACAACACAACATTCAAACCAACAGTATGGCTAAGATAGGTGGATGACTCTTTCGTCATATGGGAACATGGTAAGGAGGAATTAAAAAACTTCATGGAACACATAAATGGCATTTGCCCTAGTATTCAATTCACTGTGGAGCAAGAAGAAAATAACAGATTACCGTTTTTCGATGTTTTAGTAATACGAAACAAAGATATGACACTTGGACACCGAGTTTATAGGAAAATTACTCATAGGGACAGGTACCTAAACAAGCAATCAAATCATCATCCTAGGCAAACATTTGATATTATAAAAACTCTGGTTGACCGGGCAAACAGGATTTCTGAACCACAATGTCTTCAAGAAGAAATTAATTATCTTAAAACAGCCTTCCAAGAAAACAGATATAGTAAAATTGAATTCAATCGTGCAGTAAATCCTAAAAAAAACATGGAACTAACAACAGAACTATGGAACAAATCAAAGGTAAGGTTTTTTTTACCTTATGTTAAATTTATAACAGACAAAATAGGGCGAATTCTGAAAAAAAACATAAGATCCAGACTATCTATAAGCCTACACATAAAATTAGCAATACATTAAATGCAGCAAAAGATAAACGTCATATATCGTATTCCATGTAGTTGTGGTGAAGTGTACATAGGAACTAGAAAACGGATGATAAGTACAAGAATACGAGAACACAAGATAAATCGTCTGTAGCAGAACATTTAGTGAATAACAAAGAACATGCCATAAAATTTGAAGAAACACAAGTTTTGTCCAATACACAACATTACTACACCAGACTTCACAGAGAGGATACTAAAATTTACAAACACAAAAATTCATTTAACAAAAAAGAAGAAACTACGAAGATTAATAAAATTTGGATTCCGGCATTATATAACACGAGAATAAAACCCATGACTTACGCCAGTGATAACCAATCAGAAAAATAGCTCCAAAGTAACGGACCGTGTAGAAAACATCTCTGCACAATACTCAACTATAAATAAGGACACGATTTCCAACACACAGCCTGTCTGCAGCCGACATTTGAAGAGTTAACAAGTCGAAGAACCCGCAGAATCTCCTGAGGATGTCTACCGCAGTAGTAGACGAAACGTCGAGTTTTAATAAAACCAGACCACGACCATTTAGCCCGAAAGACATAAAATACATGGATAAAATACCTGCCGTGAAAGTCTACAATTTTACATAAGCAACTTCTACGGGAAGGACGCATATATATATATATATATATATATATATATATATATATATATATATATATATATATATATATTCGAAGACTTGAAGAATTAAGAAAGAAAAAAGGAAGACTTCTCTGCAACTTAAGTTTTCTTCTACGGTGTAGAGACACGGAAACGGTCCCTCAATTTATACGATGGAAGCAAATTATCAAAACAACAAAAGCAAGTAGGATTTATAGACGAATGGAACGTGCTCTACTAAGAGAAAGAATACACAATACCAGAAGAAAGTTAGGACTGAATGATCAGAAATTACTTGATTTACATCTAAAAATTTGCAATAATCTCTCCAAGTCAGACTGGGATAAGATTGATAATATCACCTTTCAGAGCTTTAGCTGCATCTTAGAAAAGAACACTACATGTCAACAACAAAAGTACGCCAAATACCAATCAGATACCATAAATATACCACACATCTCAAAAAATGTGGTGAATCTGACAGGCCGGCAGCTGAACGAAGACGAAACATCGATACTTGCCAAAGGAGGAAATTTCGCAATAACACCTACAACTGTGCCGGTCGAAGATATCATAGCCAACGTAGAAGTAGGAATAAGAGAGCTTCCTGTTCATCTTGGAGAGGAAATAAGGGGTGAAGTATCATGCATTCTCCGAAAAGCGAAACCACCTAAAAGCAATTTATCACATAAAGAAAAAGAAGCTATAAGAAAGCTAAATGCAGAGAAGGATACCATCATTCTTCCTGCAGATAAAGGAAATGCCACAGTCGTCATGAAAACAGTTGAATATGACCAGAAAATACAGCAGTTTCTAGAACCAGGAACATATAAAATTCTTAAAAGTGATCCCACAGCCAGAGTTCTACGGAAATGCAACAAACTGATAAAAGAGTTCGTCACTTGAAGACGATATCAAAAAACGACTATACAAATCAGAAGCCCTACCACCAAGACTATACGGATTGCCTAAGATACACAAGGAAGGAACGCCACTCAGACCTATCGTTTCGGCCATTGGATCACCAACGTACGAACTCGCCAAGTTTCTAGCCTCACTACTACAACCATACATTGGAAAAACGGACACCCATATAAAAGACTCAACGCATTTCATAAAAAAATTGACAAATTAAAACTAAAGCCGAACGATAGAATACTGAGCTTTGATGTGGTTTCATTATTCACCAAGGTACCTATTGGAGACACGATGATATACTTGCAAGAAATGTTTCCCACAGACATAGTAGCACTTTATCGCATTTGTCTTACAGAATCTTATTTCCAATGGAGAGGAGCATTTTACGGACAAATAGATGGCGTAGCCATGGGAAGTCCATTAAGCGCGGTAATAACCAACCTTTACATGGAATAATTTGAAAAACAGGTTTTCGACAACACAACATTCAAACCAACAGTATGGCTAAGATAGGTGGATGACTCTTTCGTCATATGGGAACATGGTAAGGAGGAATTAAAAAACTTCATGGAACACATAAATGGCATTTGCCCTAGTATTCAATTCACTGTGGAGCAAGAAGAAAATAACAGATTACCGTTTTTCGATGTTTTAGTAATACAAAACAAAGATATGACACTTGGACACCGAGTTTACAGGAAAATTACTCATATAGATAGGTACCTATACAAACCTCAACAGTCAAATCATCATCCTATGCAAAAATTTGGCATTATAAAAACTCTGGTTGACCGGGCAAACAGGATTTCTGAACCACAATATCTTCAAGAAGAAATTAATCACCTTAAAACAAGCCTTCCAAGCAAACGGATGTAGTAAAATTGATTTCAGCCGTGCAGTAAATCCTAAAAAAAACATGGAACTAACAACAGAACTATGGAACAAATCAAAGGTAAGGTTTTTCTACCTTATATTAAATCTATAACTGACAAAATAGGACCAAATTCTGAAAAAAACATAGGATCCAGACTATCTACAAGCCTACACATAAAATTAGCAATGCATTAAATCCAGCAAAAGATAAACGAAAACATTTAAGTACTGCTGGTATATATTGTATTCCATGTAGTTGTGGTGAAGTGTACATAGGGACTACAAAACGGATGATAAGTACAAGAATACAAGAGAAATTGTAGGTTGAAACAAACTGAAAAATCGTCTGTAGCCGAACAAGTAGTGAATAACAAAGAACATGCCATAAAATTTGAAGAAACACAAGTTTTGTCCAAAACACAACATTACTACACCAGAATTCGCAGAGAGGCTACTGAAATTTACAAACACAAAAACTCCTTTAACAAAAAAGAAGAAACTATGAAGATTAATAAAATTTGGATCCCGGCATTACATAACACGAGAATAAAACCTATGACTTACGCCAGTGACAACCAATCAAAAAATAGCTCCAAAATAACGGACCGTATAGAAAACATCACCACACAATACTCAACTATAAATAAGTACACGATCTCCAACGCACAGCCAGTCTGCAGCCGACATTTGAAGAGTTAGGAGGTCAAAGAGCACGCAGAATCTCCTGAGGATGTCTACCGCAGTAGTAGACGAAACGTCGAGTTTTAATAAAAGCAGACCAAGACCATTCAGCCCGAAAGACATAAAATGCATAATATAAAGTAACTAATAAGTCCAGCCATTAACTGTGTAAATACACCAGTTATAATCTATCCAAACTAATTGCTAATAACTTAAAGAAGAAATAACATTATAAAATAAATTAATTATAAGGAACTCAGAAGACCAAATTAAAAAATAAAAATTAATAAAAATATCAAATTGGCGTCATTCGACTTTAAAAAACTAGACATCAATGTTCCGATTAATGAAACAACGAAAATAATAAAACAAAAGCTGAAAGAAAAAAGTTTAGAAATCGTACTGAATAATTAAAACAAAATGATTAATACAATATTAAAAGAGAACTTTTTAACAACGAATTCTATATTCACGATGACCAATGGGCAACCCGATGTCGGGAATCATATCATAAATATTTTCACATCATCTAGAAAAAGAATTTCCAAAATCTTAAATAAAAATTAAATTTAAATTTGTGGATGACCTATTAATAATATATGAAAATGAAAATTCCATGGAAAAGGACATTTTAACTGAATTAATGAAAATAACAAAAATACAGTTTGCGTAAAAATCCGATTAATAATTTAATCAACTCTCTAGATTTAACAATCACTCATATTCCAAAAAAAAAAAAAAACAGCAGTTTAGATATAAGCATATACAGAAACCCACAAACAATACAATAGTATACACGAAAATTCAAGACGCTTATTCAAAAAAGATCACTTTTATCAGCCTTATTAATCTGCTTTAACAAAACACACTATAATAAAGAATTGAATTACACAAAATTTCTGGCATTGAAAAACTGATACAACCAAGAAAACGTTAACAAACTAGTAAGGAAAACAAAAGAGAGAAAAAACATAAACTTAATCAAATCTGAAGGTAGGTTCAACCGACGACACTCTCCTGGTTACATTACACAGTTTCCGGCGAAAAATTGTGGAAGAATTTTGCCGCTAGCAGATGGGTCAGATATTACAATATTCCAATACCGCCAATAACATTACAATCACTCCTTCCACCTCCAGCGCAGAAGATGATTTCAATCAAAATATAACAATCCGCATCCTATCAAGTAATCAAATTTAAACGATTTGGTACTAGATATGGGTCTTACAAATGAAAGAAAAGCGAAATTTTAGGTTCGAAGAAATCATTTAGCTGCTAGTACAACTTTTTATTGGTACAGACATCGTGAAGAAGAATTTTAAAAGTATTTCGTAATGGGTGAAGTAGTGTACCGTTGTTATATCCCTGGCTTGAATGGTCGCCTAGGAACTGTTTATGAACCGGCAGACTGATTTATTGATTCTAAAAGGTCTAAAAGGCGTTCTTCTGCATAATGGGAATAAATTAGCTTCAGTTCCAGTAATTCTGTCTGTGCACATGAAAGAAACTTATACGAACATGTATACTGTGCTAGAAAACAAGTACATAAAGTATAATATATACAAGTTGTACACGTGCTGTGACCATAAGGCGTGTGGTATTTTATTGGGGCAACAAGGAGGGTACACGAAATGTCCGTGTTTTTCGTGCGAACGGCACTCTAGAACTGGAAAGTTAGTAATGGGCTAAAAAGAAAACAGCTGGTGCCAGAGACAACAATAAATTGTAATAAATTGCCCATTTGTTGATTGTGAAAATATATTGCTACCACCTTCATAAAACTAAGATTAATGATGCAATTTATTAAGTTTGTCCCTTTTTAGTAATACATTGCTAAACAAATTCTATTACTGTCGGATGCAAATGTGATAGAAGACTTTTTGAAGGTCACAGATTCGCAAACTTATTAGGGATGTTACTTTTAAAAAACTGTATGTCTGACGTGGGACTACAAGCTTGGGAATCATACAAGGATATCATCTAGAAGTTTCTAGGTAATGTTAAAGATGATCAATATGAGAAAATTGTAAAAATCATTATCGAGAATTTCAGGGTATTGGGGTGTAATATGAGCTTGAAGTTACGCTATCTCCACTCTCGTCTTCAACATTTCCCAGATAATTTAGGAACACTAACTGAAGAACATGGAGAGTGATTCAACCAAGACATAAAATGAATGGAAACGAGGTACCAGGGTCGATGGAATACCTACTATCATTGGTGTTTGGTAAGAGAAAAACCTCGGCAGAAGCACAAACAACTCGCCGTTCATTTCTTCCCAAGCGGAGGATAAAATATAGATCTTAATGTATATTAGTAGTCTTTTTTTTATTTGAAACTCTTTTAACTGCACAATTGATATCGTATCAAGCATCTGTATTTTTACAGCATTTTAAAGGATATTGGCTATTGCATAATATAATGCATAAAGTAATAAATATTTAATTTCAACATGGAATTAACACATTACGTGATACGGAAAAACTGTTAACATATTTGAATTCAGAACATCAAAATTAGGTTTAGAGACCTATTAAACCCTGTGCCGCAGAAATAAAATTTAAATTCGCTGGACTGTGTAGCTAAAACCTACAAGAAATACGGTAAAAATATAAATATCGCTACTATAACTATCATCAATTTAAACAACATTATTTCAAACAATTTCCTAGTAAAGCTGCAAGCATAGCATGAAAATGCTATGATTGCAGCGAAGGACGTGTCTGATACCGCCAAATTCTTGAAATTTCAAGACCATAACTATTACTACTCCGGTATATTCGTTTTAATTAATAAATAATAGGGTATCTAATTCTAGTTTATTAATTAGATTTCATAGCTTCGTCATAGAATCAAATAGTAATATACATTTAAATTTAAATGTAACTTAAAAATGTATGTTTCATCGGCAGAATCACCAGGAATTTTAATATAAGACACAATTAACATTTTAGAGAAAATAAACTACAAAAGAAATATCCTGGAAGAAATCGAAATTTTAAGAGAAGCTAAGAATATAAACCTGAACGAGAACAAACCTAAACACCTAAATCCTCTGTATAAAATTAACAAAGACATTTGATAGGTCTGCCATTTTACATGCTGATTATGGAACATATTTCTGAAAGGTCTACAATACCATATGATTTTTTTAAATTCAGTATTTTAATGGTGTTTTATTTGTTGAGGAAAACTGGCATCTCAAGTACAAGTTTTATTATTTTGACTAAAATTCATGATGTTCTGTTGAGGTATTATTCAAAATTAAAATATAAAATATTTACCTAAAAGATTCGTCTCCTCAACTTAATAATGTAGAGCTTTAGGGACTAGCCCAACCATCAACGGAAGTAACAGGATATGGGTTTTTATGGGACTAGTCCCGAAAGCGCTACGTCATTAAGTTGAGGAGACGAACCTTTTAGGTAAATATTTTATATTTTATTTTAACTATTTTGATTGATGAAGTTTTTAAATTAAAATTTGATTTAGTTGAGTACGAGGTATGAATTTTAAGATTTTTTATTTCATATTAAAAACTCAACGGTGGCTTATCATGCATTTTAAAAGTATCGATATATTGTTTTAGTCTACAAAGATGTGAATAGAATCTACGTGGTTTGTAACTGTGGCCTGTGACATCAAGACTAGGTCACAAGTATTTCAGATGCTTTCTAAGATAGACCTAGTTCAGACGTGTACGTGGTGGCGTTTGGTTTAATTATCATGCCTCCAGTGAAGATGGAAATATTGCTTAGTTAAGATAGGCAGATTATATACAATATGATTTAAGTTTTGTGGTGAAATAAAAGTGTTAAATTCATTTCGCGTATCGTGCTCCATTTTTCGTGTTTTGCGGACTCTGGCTTACTTGTAACACTGTTCTATCCTATTCCGGCATTTGTAGTCTAATATGTATCGAAGTGCTATAGCATCAAATATAGTATACAGTGTACTATTTCATCTCATGCTTACCTTTTTTAGTTCTAAATTTCAGGTTCTGAATATAATCAAAGATATTCATGACTCTTTTTACCCAGCTAAGATTTTACTCAACGATGGCAATACCAGTGGCGATTTATGGGTCCTGAAGGAAAAAGAAAAGAAAAATAAATTCAGGCAGCAGAAATGAACTTTCGACGGGCTGTGGAAGGTTGTACAAAAAAGAATATATTAAAATGATAACATTAGACATGAACTAAAAGTACAACCACTTCTTCATAAAATAGAAGAACGCAGAAACAACTGGATAAAGCATCTGCAAATGATGATACAAGATAGGTTACCAAAGATGGCATTGATGTATAATCTTGTAGGACGAAGATCGGTAGGAAGACTAAGAAAACGCTAGGCTGAACAAATGTGAGATCGGAACAGATAAAGGCCTGATCCGTGAAAGAAGAAGGTAATGATATTCATGACTCTCTAACCCCAGTGATTTTACGGGACTCTTTTAAAATTATTTTTTTGTATTAGAGATCGTATAAGAAATATGGTACTATGATACGTAGCCTAGAGTAATGTTATGAAAAAAATTAGTAACGATTGGCAATTTCACATGATAATTCAATATTCTTGTTACTGCCAGGGATTGTAAAGGTGATGTAATACGTAGCCTACGTTCTAACAAATCCACGTTCTCAAACGCTGCTACCAGTTTAATGTTGAAAAAAGATTCTTATATTCTGCTTCATAGTAGAAAAACATTCACAAATATCCACGTGTCTTGTATATACAGTCTGAAGTGCCACCTAGCGAGTCCTAGACACAAATATCCGCGTGTCTTGTATATACAGTCCGAAGTGCCACCTAGCGAGTCCTAGACACAAATATCCACGTGTCTTGTATATACAGTCCGAAGTGCCACCTAGCGAGTCCTATACACAAATATCCACGTGTCTTGTATATACAGTCCGAAGTGCCACCTGGCGAGTCCTAGACACAAATATCCACGTGTCTTGTATATACAGTCCGAAGTGCCACCTAGCGAGTCCTAGACACAAATATCCACGTGTCTTGTATATACAGTCCGAAGTGCTACCTAGCGAGTCCTATACACAAATATCCACGTGTCTTGTATATACAGTCCGAAGTGCCACCTGGCGAGTCCTAGACACAAATATCCACGTGTCTTGTATATACAGTCCGAAGTGCCACCTAGCGAGTCCTATACACAAATATCCACATATCTTGTATATACAGTCTGAAGTGCCACCTAGCGAGTCCTATACACAAATATCCACGTGTCTTGTATATACAGTCCGAAGTGCCACCTAGCGAGTCCTAGACGCAAATATCCACGTGTCTTGTATATACAGTCCGAAGTGCCACCTAGCAAGTCCTAGACACAAATATCCACGTGTCTTGTATATACAGTCTGAAGTGCCACCTAGCGAGTCCTAGACACAAATATCCACGTGTCTTGTATATACAGTCCGAAGTGCCACCTAGCGAGTCCTAGACACAAATATCCACATATCTTGTATATACAGTCTGAAGTGCCACCTAGCGAGTCCTAGACACAAATATCCACATATCTTGTATATACAGTCTGAAGTGCCACCTAGCGAGTCCTAGACACAAATATCCACGTGTCTTGTATATACAGTCCGAAGTGCCACCTAGCAAGTCCTAGACACAAATATCCACGTGTCTTGTATATACAGTCTGAAGTGCCACCTAGCGAGTCCTAGACACAAATATCCACGTGTCTTGTATATACAGTCTGAAGTGCCACCTAGCGAGTCCTAGACACAAATATCCACGTGTCTTGTATATACAGTCCGAAGTGCCACCTAGCGAGTCCTAGACACAAATATCCACATATCTTGTATATACAGTCTGAAGTGCCACCTAGCGAGTCCTAGACACAAATATCCACGTGTCTTGTATATACAGTCCGAAGTGCCACCTAGCGAGTCCTAGACACAAATATCCACGTGCCTTGTATACACAGTCCGAAGTGCCACCTAGCGAGTCCTAGACACAAATATCCACGTGTCTTGTATATATAGTCTGAAGTGCCACCTAGCGAGTCCTAGACACAAATATCCACATGTCTTGTATATACAGTCTGAAGTGCCACCTAGCGAGTCCTAGACACAAATATCCACTTGTCTTGTATATACAGTCTGAAGTGCCACCTAGCGAGTCCTAGACACAAATATCCACGTGTCTTGTATATACAGTCTGAAGTGCCACCTAGCGAGTCCTAGACACAAATATCCACGTGTCTTGTATATACAGTCTGAAGTGCCACCTAGCGAGTCCTAGACTCAAATATCCACGTGTCTTGTATATACAGTCTGAAGTGCCACCTAGCGAGTCCTAGACACAAATATCCACGTGTCTTGTATATACTGTCTGAAGTGCCACCTAGCGAGTCCTAGACACAAATATCCACGTGTCTTGTATATACAGTCCGAAGTGCCACCTAGCGAGTCCTAGACACAAATATCCACGTGTCTTGTATATACAGTCTGAAGTGCCACCTAGCGAGTCCTAGACACAAATATCCACGTGTCTTGTATATACAGTCTGAAGTGCCACATAGCGTGTCCTAGACACAAATATCCACATGTCTTGTATATACAGTCTGAAGTGCCACCTAGCGAGTCCTAGACACAAATATCCACATGTCTTGTATATACAGTCCGAAGTGCCACCTAGCGAGTCCAAGACACAAATATCCACGTGTCTTGTATATACAGTCCGAAGTGCCACCTAGCGAGTCCTAGACACAAATATCCACGTGTCTTGTATATACAGTCTGAAGTGCCACCTAGCGAGTCCTAGACACAAATATCCACATGTCTTGTATATACAGTCTGAAGTGCCACCTAGCGAGTCCTAGACACAAATATCCACGTGTCTTGTATATACAGATGAAGTGCCACCTAGCGAGTCCTAGACACAAATATCCACGTGTCTTGTATATACAGTCCGAAGTGCCACCTAGCGAGTCCTAGACACAAATATCCACGTGTCTTGTATATACAGTCCGAAGTGCCACCTAGCGAGTCCTAGACACAAATATCCACGTGTCTTGTATATACAGTCCGTAGTGCCACCTAGCGAGTCCTAGACACAAATATCCACGTGTCTTGTATATACAGTCCGAAGTGCCACCTAGCGAGTACTAGACACAAATATCCACGTGTCTTGTATATACAGTCCGAAGTGCCACCTAGCGAGTCCTAGACACAAATATCCAAGTGTCTTGTATATACAGTCCGAAGTGCCACCTAGCGAGTCCTAGACACAAATATCCACGTGTCTTGTATATACAGTCTGAAGTGCCACTAAGCGAGTCCTAGACACAAATATCCACGTGTCTTGTATATACAGTCCGAAGTGCCACCTAGCGAGTCCTAGACACAAATATCCACGTGTCTTGTATATACAGTCCGAAGTGCCACCTAGCGAGTCCTAGACACAAATATCCAGGTCTTGTATATACAGTCCGAAGTGCCACCTAGCGAGTCCTAGACACAAATATCCACGTGTCTTGTATATACAGTCCGAAGTGCCACCTAGCGAGTCCTAGACACAAATATCCACGTGTCTTGTATATACAGTCCGAAGTGCCACCTAGCGAGTCCTAGACACAAATATCCACGTATCTTGTATATACAGTCCGAAGTGCCACCTAGCGAGTCCTAGACACAAATATCCACGTGTCTTGTATATACAGTCTGAAGTGCCACCTGGCGAGTCCTAGACACAAATATCCACCTGTCTTGTATATACAGTCCGAAGTGCCACCTAGCGAGTCCTAGACACAAATATCCACCTGTCTTGTATATACAGTCCGAAGTGCCACCTAGCGAGTCCTAGACACAAATATCCACATGTCTTGTATATACAGTCCGAAGTGCCACCTAGCGTATCCTAGACACAAATATCCACGTGTCTTGTATATACAGTCCGAAGTGCCACCTAGCGAGTCCTAGACACAAATATCCACGTGTCTTGTATATACAGTCTGAAGTGCCACCTAGCGAGTCCTAGACACAAATATCCACGTGTCTTGTATATACAGTCTGAAGTGACCTAGCGAGTCCTAGACACAAATATCCACGTGTCTTGTATATACAGTCTGAAGTGCCACCTAGCGAGTCCTAGACACAAATATCCACGTGTCTTGTATATACAGTCCGAAGTGCCACCTAGCGAGTCCTAGACAGAGAGAATAATAAGAATCTTTTTGTGTATAAGAATAATTATAGCAGTCCTGGTAAAGGTACCAATGTTTTCTGTCCATTTATAACTCCCTATGGCATATTAAAATTTAATTCAATATTCCGTTTAATGAAATTAGTATTGTAATGCATTTAAGGGAGGAAAGGAGATTACGAGTATTTGCGAATTTGAACTGAAGAGAGATGATCAGACAGGTGAACGAAGAAGATTCCTTAGATTCGCGAGACTAGAGTCGATGGATTTTTAAAATGTAAAAGTCTGCACATGACTACAATCAATAAATGGTCTTTATAGGAAGCCAGGTATAATAAGAACAGTTAAATCTCGTAGACAACGATGGGCAAGACATGTGACAAGAATAGGGAATGAGAGACATGCATGGAAGCTTCTTGTAGGAAAACCAAAGGGAAAACACCCAGTTGGTAGAATGAGATGAGAGAATAACATTAACTATGATTTGAAGGAAGTAGATTATACAGGGAATGATCGGAGAACATTAGCTCAGGATAGGGATGTATGGAGAGCTTATGTCCCCGCGACCATGAACCTATGGGTTCTATAGTACCAGTGAGTTAGCTAGAGTTTATTGTAATCCATCACCATTTAATTATAGACTACTACTGAATTTTCTAGGGAGTACTGGTGAGTTCTTGGAAGACGTACAACTGAATATTATTGAGAAAATTTGGTTACACCAGCAGATGTTTTACTTTCCAGCTGACAAAATCTTGCCTCAATATTTAGAGAAATGGTGAAATGATTGAGGACATCTTCGTTCATTAATTTAGAAAAAATGGGAGATATGATTTGATCCTTTTGTAGCAATAAAAGAATAAATGTGGGGCTATTGGTACCCATGCTCTTCTCTATTCCTTAGATTCGCGAGACTAGAGTCGATGGATTTTTAAGATGTAAAAATTCTTCATATCGCTACATTCGGAAGGAAGTAACGCCGTTGATCTTCTGTTGTAGATTCATGGTTTGTAAAAAACATCAATACTGAAATAAGAGGCCTCTGAACAGTTTCTTCTGGTCAAAACTCTCGTCTCTTTCATGTCCAGGTTTGAATTATGACTTTGAATGATTTGATTTGTTAAAGAGTGTCGTTGAATGAACCACTAAAGAAACGGAAATTGGATTTTCATAAACAATATATGCTAAGTATTCTAAACCCAGAAATTTTAATACTAATCCAGAATCACCCTGATTATATTATTTTAATGTATTTATAAATTTTAAAAGTATAAATAAACAATATCAGAAAAATAGCACATATACTTGATCTGCAAAAACAAAATACTTTTTTTCTGCCAAAATTCATAGTTTTATGACCAGATATAGTGTTAGTGAAAACAATAACAGTAAATGCTTTTTATCATCCACAATTTTTTTGAACAACACGTTGGAAATTTTAATATATATATATATATATATATATATATTTGAAAAAAAACAATCCAATATTTTAATGAGCTGAAAACAATAAAACGTAATATATTATAAAATATAAGCTTATTAAAATGGGTGTTTAATTAATTAATTAATTAAAGCGTACCATTTAAAACTATTTTGTGGTCGTCTATAGTTTAAAAATCTGGGATTAATGTTCAACAGACTTTACAGTACATTGTCGTCGTGGAATGGCTTGCTGCTTTAACGACCCCGAGAGCTATTCCGGCGGTAGCATTGCAACCGAAAGGGTTACCCATGACGGACTCGTCAAGGACGATAAGTCAGACGAAAAAAATACCCTGGTCAAAATAATGATGATCTTCCATCGTAAAAATACAACCGCCATGAAAAGTGGATATAGTCGCTTTACAGGAAGTTAGGTGGCGAGGTGTAACTATTGGACTGCAGCCAGTCTAGAAATCGAAAATGGTATTTTAGTCGGAAGGAGGATCCTCTTAGCTATCTGAGATATTAAGCGTGTCAGGATAGGATACCATATATATAATTCTAAATGGTAAACAACATGATTTTGTAATCGTAAATGTACAGAAGGTAAGGATGACAAGATCAAGGATGAGTTATATGAAGAATTAGAATGCGCAATTGATAGTCTTTCATTGTATCATATGAAAATTGTTTTACGAGATATTAATGCAAACGTTGGACGCGAAGATAGGCTATATTCAGACTAACAATAGGCAAATTCAGTCTTCATGAAGATGGTAAAGACAATAGAATTAGGTAAATCACATTTGTCACATCAAAGAATCTTGTTGTTAAGAGCACAACATTCCAGCATAAGGATATTCATAAATACACCTAGACGTCTCCAGATGGCGAAATGCGTAGACAGATAGATCATGTATTAGTAGATAAACGCTGGTACAGAAATCATCCATGTTAGGGGGCAGACTGCAATTCGGATGAACATCTAGTCAGTATGAAAATGAGAGAAAGTTTATCGCTTATGAGAGGAACAAACGCTAAAGATGGTTCTGAAAAATTCTAATTAAAAACACTTGAGGAGTGATGAACTCCAGAAAGAATATCAGATCAAAATTCCTAATAGAATTGTAGTACTAGAATATTCTGATGAAAATGCCGCAATCGTAGAAGAAACTGATAATGAATGAGATATAATATTGAACTGTCAGCATGAGAAATCGTAGATTATTTTCAAAAAGAGGCAATACAAGAAATGGTTTGAACAGGAGTAGTAAAAAAAGCTAGCAAAAAGAATTGATTACACGAGCCAAATGAAATAAATTTAGACAATTAGGTAATATCAGACTAAAACAACAAGGTTTTTAAAGAGCAAAGAGAGGAGATATTTTAGAGAGGACATATGAATGCAAAAAATAGGAACATCAGAGAATTATATCATGGGATTAGAATAGAATGGAAAGGGTTTCAGGGTTAGAACAAATAAAAATATAAAATTATGAAATATTCGCCTGAAAGATCCGTCTCCTCAACTTAATTAATTATTTAACTGTAGCGCTTTCGGGACTTGTCCCATCATCGGCAGGATTCAAAACTGGTGTTTCACTGAAGATCTGGTAGAGGCGTTTCATGTATTGGGTTCGTTTTCGTTTGTCAGATTGTCGTTGTTGTGAGCTGCTTTCATGATTTCCATCTCTTCGAGTACGTTTATCTTCGCTGGATTATTTTCTCTGTGAATTACTGTTAGGGTGTTTTCAATATTTAACATGCGATGTCCTTCATGGATAACGTGTTTTGCATAGCTTGATTTTCCTTCTGCGTGAATAACGTCTCGAAAATGTTCTTTAAATCTGATGTTAAAACTTCTGTTTGTTCTTCTTATATAAAATTTGTTGCAGTCCTTCTGCGTGAATAAAGTCTCGAAAATGTTCTTTAGATCTGATGTTAAAACTTCTGTTTATTCTTCCTTCTTATTCGTAGAAATTCAAGCCAGTCTAAAAAAATGTCTCTTATGCATTGTATACAAACCTCCAAAAATTGGGCACCTTTCGGATCTAGAAAACGCTCTGAACGATTCATTGCCTCATTATGAACACGTTATTGTCGCAGGCGATTTTAACACAAATCTTCTTCAGACTGACTCGCCAGCCATACAACTTAAAAATATGTTCCAATGCTTTAATATGACCATTGTTCCTCTCTCTGCCACACATCATACTGCTACTACCGACACTCTACTGGACTTAATTGTGACTACACATCCACAGAAAGTACTGTCATATGGACAAATTCCTGCTCGTGGCATATCTGCTCATGACATTGTATTCGTAGAATACTCACTCCAATGTCCTAAAAGACGTTCTAAATTGATTACGTACAGAAATTTACAAAACATAGACGATACTAAACTAAAATCAGACGCTTTAGAACTACCTTTGTATTCAATATGGAATCTTAGATCAGTTGATGAAAAAGTAGACACATTTAATACACTGATACTACAACTATATGACAGACATGCACCAGTAAAAACCCGACGATTTTCCCGCCTCCCCTGCTCCCTGGATGAATGATTCAATACGTGAACTTATGTCAAAACGAGACAAAGCATTCCGAACATACAGACGACATAAAATGACGAGAACTGGCAACTGTACAAACAACTTAGAAACACAACTACACAAACTATACGTAATGCCAAACTACGACACGCCCACAGTATAATCGGACCTGAAATAAGTGCACGGGACACTTGGCGAAATCTCCGTGCAATGGGACTTAGACAGTTGAATCCCTCACTGACTCTATAGACATTTCTGTAGATGACTTAAATGAACATTTTACCTCAATACCCATGACACCTCCAGACAACAAGACTAAAATAGACATTCTTAAAGACTTATCCCCATCCCCACATATAGGAAGAGATAAATTTTACTTTTACGACATTTCGCCTATAGACGTTAAAAAAGCACTCAAGCGGATTAAATCCAATGCGCAAGGAACAGATAACATCAGCATTTTAATGCTAAATAAAATCATTGACATTATACTACCCACAGTGACTCATATTTTTAATGCTTCCCTTATAACTTCTATCTTCCCTATTGTATGGAAACAGTCTAGAGTTCGGCCTATACCAAAAATAAGTACACCTACTAACTGTAACGACTTCCGACCGATTAGCATCCTTCCGACATTATCTAAAGCCCTGGAATGTATTGTACATAAGCAAATGACTGATTATCTCCAAGAAAATCACCTCCTTGATCCTTATCAATCCGGCTTTAGATCTGGTCATAGCACAACCACAGCTTTGCTAAAAATTACCGAAGATATTCGTGAAGCCGTGGACAGACGTCAATTGACTCCTTTAACCTTACTTGACTTCAGCAAAGCTTTTGACACAGTAGACTACGACTTACTTATGATAAAGCTCAAGCACCTACATTTGTCTGACAGCGCTGTATCCTGGTTCGACTCATACCTGCACGGTCGTCAACAATACGTTTCATTAAACTGTAGATCTTCGTCTTGGCGTAACATGCCGGCTGGAGTCCCCCAGGGCAGTGTTCTCGGACCTCTTCTTTTCTCAATCTACATAAATGATTTGCCAACTGTACTAAAGCACTGCCGTTATCACCTCTATGCTGATGATCTCCAAATTTACCTACATTCACCTCCTCATTCTCTCTATAACAGCTTGATGAAAATGAATGACGATCTCATATCCATCTTTAACTGGTCTTCAAGTATCGGTCTAAATCTAAATCCTAACAAGTCACAAGTAATTCTAATGGGACAACAAAGACTGCTTACAACCTTTGACATATCTACACTTCCAAACATTACTATAAATAATATAATTATCCCTTATTCTTCTTCAGTAATAGATCTTGGACTACATCTAGACGCAAATTTAACCTGGCAAACACAAGTGAAACACATATGTAAAAAGACTTTCTCCATCTTACATTATCTTAGACGTTTAAAGAATTTTTCTCCCAGTTTCGTTAAAACAAATCCTAGTGCAGAATCTTGTGTTACCACACTTCGATTATTGTGACATTATATATAATGATCTAAACTATGCCTTGTCGCAGAGACTGCAGCGTGTTCATAATGCTTGCGTTCGATTCATTTTCAATATCCGCCGTTATGACCATATTTCCGAACACTTTAATAACCTCTCTTGGCTCCGTCTTACTGACAGACGTAAATTGCACTCTCTTTCGCTACTTTTCAAGCTTCTGAATTCCTACATTCCTACTTACCTGGCGTCCAGATTTGAGAAGTTATCCTCCTACCACAATATTGACACTAGGTCACAAGATAGCAGTCTGCTAACAATTCCTCTTCATAGCACTTCCTCCTATTCTACTTCCTTCACAGTAGCCTCCGCCCGCTCCTGGAATCTCCTTCCTCAAGATATCAGGGGTTTGCCGCGCACTTGGCACCTTTAAGTCACGTTTATACAGTTACCTGTTGTCTAATAATTAATTTTTCTCTATTTATTTAATTTTATACTATGTCATTAATCTTTTCCTCGTTTTTTTATATATTTTGTACATATTATATATTTAATTCGTTAAATTTAGAGTAAATCAAAATACATTATAAATATTAATTGTATTGTATTCATAACTGTAATCGTTTATATATATATATATATATATATATATATATATATATATATATATTGTAATTTAGATTTAAGACTTTTCTTTTGTATTTTTTTAAAACCTGGTTGAGTGGTAGACAAGGCCTTAAGGCCTTAACTCTGCCAGGTAAAATAAAGCTATTATTATTATTATTATTATTATTATTATTATTATTATTATTATTATTATTATTATTATTATTATTATTATTATTATTATTATTATTATTATTATAATATAAAATTTGTTGCCGTCCTTACATGTCAATTTTGACATTTTCAACAGCAAAGGAGTATATAAATTGACATGTAAGGACTGCAACAAATTTTATATAAGAAGAACAAACAGAAGTTTTAACATCAGATTTAAAGAACATTTTCGAGACTTTATTCACGCAGAAGGAAAATCAAGCTATACAAAACACGTTATCCATGAAGGACATCGCATGTTAAATATTAAAAACATCCTAACAGTAATGCACAGAGAAAATAATCTAGCGAAGATAAACGTAATCGAAGAGATGGAAATCATGAAAGTAGCTCACAACAACGACAATCTGATAAACGAAATCGAACCCAATACATGTAACCCTCTCTATCAGATCTTCAGTGGAACACCAGTTTTGAATCCTGCCGATGATGGGACAAGTCCAGAAAGCGCTACGGTTAAATAATTAATTAAGTTGAGGAGACGGACCTTTCATGTGAATATTCCATAATTTTATATTTTAACTTTGAATAATACCTCAGCGGAACACATCATGAATCTTATAAAAATTGATTAGAACAAATATAAGGAATGAAAATGGGGTATGATTGCAAATTCGTGGAGAAAAATAAATGAATGGAAAAAGTACTTTAATTAACTATTAAATCTACATGGAAAACGGGATAGTGAAGAGGATTACTTGCAGACAGGAGAAATATTAGTCCCAGAATTTAGTTCATTAGGGGTTGAAATGGCGAACGGAAGTTTCAAGCTGCATAAAACTTCAAGTTCAGGTGGGATCCCAGCAGAACTGATAAAAATCACAGGAAGAAAAATTGATGGAAAAGGTACATCGGTTGCTTAGTATTGTTTGGGAAAAAGAGGATCTTCCTAATGAATGGAAGGAATTGATTATGAGACCAATATATAAGAAAGGAGATATTACTGATCTCAGGACATCTCATTACTATCAACTTCACAGAAGAATGTAACAAACGTATTAGTATCCACACGACTTAATAGGATACCTTCAATTTGGATTTAGAAGAAACAGATCTACAGTAGATGAGATTTTTAGTATAAGACATATTTTAGAAAATAAATTTGAATATAAAGTCATTGTACATCAACTGTATGTATACTTCGAAATGGAACACGATTCAATGAAGTGGGGGGAATTAGGCCAAGTGATGTCATCATCATGATCCTTCACGAATTAGGTCTTTGCCTGTTCCGATCTCCCATCTGTTCAGCGCAACGCTTCCTTGGTCTTCCCATCGATCTTCGTCCTACAGGATTATACATCAGTGCCATCTTTGATATCCTATCCTCTGTCAATTCTTTGCAGATGAACAAGTGATGTAAGAGGATTTTTTTGCGATCAACTAAAAGTATGCGTGCTATATTATTCTCTTCTGGAATTGTATTCTTTCGGATAGGTCATTGTATAACAAGATAATGTTTGTGTTTTACTTGGCTATCTGTTTCGCAGAGGAAACACCAATCATTTGTATAACCTGCTTGCAACTCAGTCACCACTGCCACACTTTTAGGCCAGTACAAATATTCCACTGATGATTTTTATAATCAATCTTCTGAACCACATTGTAGCAGGTTTCTTTCATTTAAGTTGCATAAGCAAGGTTCAGAAAAATGTTTGTTACTATTATGTAATAAAATTGCCTTAAAACTAACTTTTAACACGTTTACAAAAAAAAACTCCGCTCTTCTTGAATGCACTGAAATCGAATGTTCTCCATCAACCCATGAACAACATTGCACTAAAACAGTTCATCATCAATTTTAAAAAAAAGGCAATAATGCTGTCTCTTTCGATAAATTGGGAGTTTTATATTATTTTCTTTAATATTCCATTGTTTTGATCGCAATCATTTTGTCTTTGTTTTGGGAAGATCCAAGTCTTAAATTAAGCAATTAAATTTAGGTTGTGTAATTAAGTGTGATCTGTGGTTCCACGTATTGAAACATCTTCTGTCCAACTTGGTTTAGTATTTACTGATTTTTGCCTAATTATTAAATTTTTTAACTACTGTAGCTATTGAGTTCAAATGCCCCATACTGATCTCTATGCATATATATTCAACCTGATCTGAAAATTTGAAAAAATAATAAACACGAAGAAAGTTACAAAAAATGTCACTACCGATTGATATAAACTTTTAACGCCAGGTTGGTTTTCATCTATTAAATTGTCTGATACTTTAGTACGAAATGACCAAGTATTAAATTGTATGATACTTTTGTACGAAATGACCAAGTATTAAATTGTCTGATACTTTAGTACGAAATGACCAAGTATTAAATTGTATGATACTTTTGTACGAAATGACCAAGTATTAAATTGTCTGATACTTTAGTACGAAATGACCAAGTATTAAATTGTATGATACTTTTGTACGAAATGACCAAGTATTAAATTGTCTGATACTTTAGTACGAAATGACCAAGTATTAATTGTATGATACTTTTGTACGAAATGACCAAGTATTAAATTGTCTGATACTTTAGTACGAAATGACCAAGTATTAAATTGTATGATACTTTTGTACGAAATGACCAAGTATTAAATTGTCTGATACTTTAGTACGAAATGACCAAGTATTAAATTGTATGATACTTTTGTACGAAATGACCAAGTATTAAATTGTCTGATACTTTAGTACGAAATGACCAAGTATTAAATTGTATGATACTTTTGTACGAAATGACCAAGTATTAAATTGTCTGATACTTTAGTACGAAATGACCAAGTATTAAATTGTCTGATACTTTAGTACGAAATGACCAAGTATTAAATTGTATGATACTTTTGTACGAAATGACCAAGTATTAAATTGTCTGATACTTTAGTACGAAATGACCAAGTATTAAATTGTCTGATACTTTAGTACGAAATGACCAAGTATTAAATTGTATGATACTTTTGTACGAAATGACCAAGTATTAAATTGTCTGATACTTTAGTACGAAATGACCAAGTATTAAATTGTCTGATACTTTAGTACGAAATGACCAAGTATTAAATATAATTTTTGTTTTTGTATAGGGACAATTTTAATGTCGATCTGATAATCAAGGTCAGATACAAGTTATAAACGACCTAAAATAAAACAGCCCATTGTCAAACATACATTATGCATTAGCTCATTCTATTTCTGTCTATACCATAAATATGTAGTAAAAGAGCAGTCTCGTGCATGCATGTACGTAAGATTCCTCCTTCAACAAGATTTCATCGCGGCAAAATAGCGTTTTTCTTACTACTCCGTTTCATATTGCTCAGCCAGTAAAAATGGATTTTACACAATTATAAATTTCAAGTTAATAAGGGACAAGAATCTAGATTGAAATTCATTTTAGACCAATTTCTTCTTCTTCGCTTCACGGGCTAGGCAAAATGCTTGGCTTGTAGTTAAATGCTGCTTTTATTGTTATGTTTATTCTTTCTACATGTCTAAACCATTTTTCTCTATACTCTTTGATTGTATCATTTAATGGATATATATTTAACTCTGTTCTTATATATTCATTCCTTATCCGATCCATTGTTGTGCAGCGTTTTGTTCACTATTTTCTCGTTTAAAGAATAAGCTACACGTAGCTGTTTCTCTTTAATATTAAAAAGAAATTACCGGTACTTTTGAACTTATTTCCTAACATATTTACAGCATTAAACCACGCAAAATATTATTTTTCAGGGACAGAGAATTGATGTACAATATGTAAAAATGTATATAGCCCACACGTCCCGCGTGGAAAAACAGGTGCTCTCTAGCGGAAGTTTCATAACAAGCTAATTTAGTTACGCTTATTTACCTACAGATGTCAACGAGTGACATGTGGTTAGCACACCACCTCAATGAGCCATCTAGTAGGCAATTAAGGTATTACTTGGATGGATGAAGGTCGGTTAAATTTTGCACAGAGACCTTTTTTATCCAGGTTGCGATTCTTTTACGAGTTTGAAGATTTTCAGGCTTAAAGTCTACAGTATTCCGGTGGACTTTTCCATTCGACTTTTCCATCCTGCAAATAGATCGACTCCGGCCGAATTTGAATCCGCGATCCTCGGGACTAGAGGTATGGAACGTAACCACTAGACGGACGATATATTAATGTAAATTACTACGAGTAAACTAAGGTTGTATGGGATACGGTATGAGAAGAACAATATTATTTATTCGTTTTATAATTCAGAAATGAATTTAAATTATGAATTACACAATAAGATTAAAATAAAACAATGACAGGTCGAAGGATGAGATGAGATGAATCCCCTATGATTGATGGTCTGTGATATACACGGATGTCGGTTGACCAGGCTATCGCACTATAACAGGATCAGATGAAATTAAATTATACAGAATTGAGCACATGAGTATGAATGGAAGGAGAAACCACCACATTCAGTGACCTGCTGTCCGAATATATACGTACTTGGAAATATATAATAATATCATTAACTCGTGTCTAACTAAAAGTTGAATCGAGGGATGAGATGAGATGAAGCCCTATTTTTATAGAGGTGCAGTCGATCACGCCTGACAGGGACGGATGAAAGAAAAGAAACGAAATGGTGGAAAGGAATTTGTGGCAGGGGAAAACGAGAGAAACCTCGAGAAGACCTGCCCAAGCTCCGTTTCGTTCACCACAAAATTCACATGGAGTAACCGAGACTCGATCTCGAATCAGCGGTGACAGACAAGCGTCTAACCGCTTGCCCCACGGAGTAGTTTACTTACTGATGTAATTAAAGTCAATTCCTTCAGACCACAAGATGTGCATCTCACTGCAATTATTATGTATAGTAAGAACCGAGTATGTATTTTTTAAATAATTTATTTGTAGTGACTATCATAGTCTGAGGAAACTCATTGGGACAATTGCTTACAACATAAAAATAGAAGTGAGCTAGGTATCCGCATGCGAAGGCCCTAGCCTTTAATATGATATGTCTCCACATTCATTCGTTCAGTCAATCATTAGCTATCATACTTGGCCTCTGTATCTATGGTTCACGGGTTCATACTCGCCTAAGTTGATGGATTTCTAGGAGTTAAAAATCCTTGGAAATGAAACATCGAGGATGAAATAGGAGGCATCTGACAAGATTTGTTTGTCGCTTTCGCGACAGATTTGAAATCAGTACTAATAAAACGCATCAATAATTCCATATAGCTTTAAAGTAAGACAAATTCTCTAATTGTAATTCAGTTTGCGTATCTGGTCCTTAAATACATAACATTATTTGAATATGATTATATTTAGCTTATATTCTACATGTTAGTTATGTAGTGCATATAGCCTACTGCTGAAGAAGAAGCGTACATGCATTTTCCTCACCCGAGAAATTCCATCGAACTTGGTCGGGTTGTGATCTGGGAATTTTGAACCCAAAAAGAGACGCCGATATTCTAAATATCATCATCATCATCATAGTACATTCACGAATTTAGGCCATTTGTTGACCTGTTTCGGCCTCAAGAGAAACACCATCCAGAAGTCTTTTGAGTGGACGTCCTGGTCTTCTTCTTCCTGCGGGTTGATATCTTAACATTAGTTTGGGTATTCTGTGATCTTCCATTCGATGAACATGTTGTATCCATCTTGACTTATAATCAGAAATTTTGTTTTCTAAAGATTCCATGTGTAATTCTTCTAACATGTCTTCATTTTTTTTTTTGTGATCTAGTAGTGTGTATCCTGCAGTCCTCCGAAGATATCTCATTTCAGCAGATCTAAGTCTCTGTATATCCTTCTGTTTCAACGTCCATACTTCGCTACCATACAAAAGAGTTGGAAGAGCCAGTGTTTTATACACTTTCAGTCTTGAATGCTTTTGGACTAACTGTGGCTTGAAGATAGAATTTATTAACCCTAAAATTCTTAAAAATTTAGATATTTTTGCATTTACATCCTTTTCTTCTTCATATGAGATATTGCATCCTAGATATGTAAAATTATTCACCTGCTCCAAATTTTATTGTCCAGTACAATTTTACTTCTGACAGGATCTACACCTTGAAATGCCATAATTTTTGTTTTTTCTGTAGATATCTTTAATCCATATTCTTCTGTAATTTTGTTAAGTTCATACAGACCTTTCTGTAGATTATCTTCGGAATTTGCTATTATTATTTGGTCATCTGCAAACAATAGGGTGTTTAATTTTCTATTTTCTGATATTCTTATTCCAAATTTATATGTTTTGTTCCAGCAACATATTACTTCATTGATATAAATTGCAAAGAGTGTTGGGGATAGGGGGCAGCCTTGTCTCACACCACGATTTATAATTCCTTCTTCAGAAAATCTGTTATTTAATTTAATTTATTCTAAATAAATTATATTAAATATTATTTATTAGTGTGGGTAATCCACGTTATAATTATAGTCATTTTAATTTTTATTTGTTGATATTCATAGTAGCCTCATTAACGTTGGCCACATCGCGCTTTTTATTGCAGGTTATGTTTTTTAAAATTTGGCATTTTCTCGAGCCCTAGAAGAATGTTACGTCCATATTGGAAAGCTTTTCCAGGTGCCACGGCATCTATATCAGGGTAAAGCAGTCAGTTTATAGTCCGTTTAGAGAAAAAGTCACAATAGTCAGTGACTTCATTGGAAACTTGAAATATATTTGATACCATTAATGAAGTTGGATAAATATTAATATTATTTTTGTTTAATAATGTAATGTTAAGGACATAAGCCAGTATAGCATGAAATAGAAAATAATGAAATAAGGTTGGAATTAATGCCTTACACCAGTACAAGTTCAATGCACTTTGAGCAAGATAAGAGAAACTCGCTCGTTTATTAGAGTTCATAAAATTACAGAAGTGACCTAGTTATAGCGACTTTGATTTAGACGCTTCAATATCCAACATGTAGTGAGTTAGTGCTAAAGGCACAGCGCCCGAGAGGCGAAGTAAGATGAAGGGTGAGTGTGCATATTTTAATATATACGAAATTGTTAAAAATATTAAAAAAATAATCTAAATTCAGGAAATAGAGAAAGGAATTATGTTTTAAAATATTAATGAACAAGAAACGCGAGTTTAGAAGGAAATATATTATCAGAGAAAGCTGGCTTTATAATAAGATAGTTTATTGACATTAGTATAGGATATATGTTTAAAAAAGAATAAATTATTGTAAAGGAGAATGATGACATTAAATGTTCTAATAATAGAATAATAAATGGGGAAATATGGCAGAATATGGAAATTAAATAGATAAACAGGACAATTTGTAAGGAATTGAATCAGATATAGTAGAGCATTAGGGTTGAATAAGGTGTTAGATTTACCAAGGTTATACATTGACGCAATGGACATGTATTAGGTATTTCAACATAATTATTATCTTAGTCCATACTAGTAAAATTCAAAATATTCACAACCAAGTCAGTGCTTCAAGAAGGGTCGACAAGAACGGACCTAATGCATTCTGCTGATGATGGGACTAATCCCGAAAGGCCTACAGAGTTTTAAAACAACTTAAGTTGAGGAGACGCAGGTAAAGGTGACTATTTTTATAGTTTTTAATTTTACATTATATTACTGTATATTATCTTAGGTCAATTACAGTTTTGTATCTATTTATTTTTATTTTTAATATATTTATTTTATATGAATGTTTCATTATTTAAAGAGTAGGCTGAAAGGTTTTATTATTTCGGGATACTGAGGATGCGACGACTTCAGATATTGCTTTGGGTAATGCAATAATATTATAAAAAACTTAATATACAGGCATATGAGGTGTGTTCAATAAAAAATCATCTCAGAATTGTGATGTTTCATCTCAATATGGCCTCTTTTCGATGCAGTGCACTTTCTGCCAGTCTGCAAAAACATGCTGAAAATCACTTTTTAAGAAATATTTCAAGACTGCCTCCGAAGCCTTCGCTACTGCGTCTGAAGAAGGAAAACACCTCCCGTGAAGGTGTTTTACTGACGGTATGGAATAGAAGAAAGTCACACGAGACTAAATCCGGACTACAGGGAGGAATGGGTGCGCACTTCACTTAGATTTTTGCAATAAGTTATATTCAACAACATTTGCAATGTGAGACCTCACTTTATCGTGGTGCAAAGTCCAGTTTTTATTTTCTGTCACCAGAGTGTGAGTGGCACCCGTGACATAGATCTATTAAAGATTTAATAAAGTGATCTTAAGACGATCACTATTACAGCAGCGGTGTTGATATTTTTTCCATAAGATCAGCTGAATATTTGTTGAGACGAAGCAGAATTTCAAAGCAGTAGTTTGTTCACCTCATACTGAACATGTGTCGACTTTCTCGTATACGCCACTCACAGAAAGGGACTGGAAGCGATGACTTTGAAATTTGTAGCACGTGTACATCACACTAAGATAACAAATATCGTAAAACCAAATTTTTGTGTTAAGTTATTGTTGTAAAAATGATTATTGTTTCTTGAACACCCTTCATATAAAATAACTAATTCACTGGGCATATCGAATTCGGGATTCATGGCCATCCATATATCTCTATCCTGAGTTCCTATCATTCCCTGTAAAATTCACGTATCTTACATCACAGTTAATGTTTTTCCCCCATATTATTTCTGTGGATTTCATACACGAAGTTTCCATGCACCTCTTTCGTTTCTCAATCGTGCCATATGTTGTGTGCATCACAGTTTATGATAATTAACTGTTTCTTATTACATCTGGTTTCGAATAAAAAACATATAGCTCTCTAGTATGCAGTCTTCTTCATTCACATGTCTGTTCGTCTTTCAATGGTCCAATATTTTTAAGAAATTCATTTTCAAATAAACTGTTTACATCCCTTAAGCAAGAGACTATGTTTCACGTCCATATAACTGGACTAATAACAGTTTTGTACATTTTTTGTTTACTGTTTTTTCGAGAGAAATTGGAATGACAAGAGTCCCTGTAATACATGATAGCATGCGTTTCCAAAATTGAGCGTATGTTTAATTCCTTTATGCCTTGTTCCTAAGTATATGAATTCTGCCACTTCTACAACATTTTTATTAACTGTCGATTTCCATTATATAACGTACTAGATAATATCCGGCGTGCGCTCCTACGCCTAAATAAATTAAAATTAATGTGCTTTTATGTTTAGTTGAATAATAAAAGGGAAAATAATTATAAATTTATATTTTTTAGATACCCCGTGCTGATTATCCGGCGTTGCCCGGGAATCTACTTATCCCGATCTTCTTGGCATAAATGAGCTGAAATACGAAAATTAATGTGTTTCATGTTTAGTTAAGTAAGTAAAAGGAAACATTTATATAGTAATTATTTTAAGATTCCCCGTGCAGATTACCCGGTGTTGCCTGGGAATCTATTTATCTCGATATTCTTGGCATAAATGAGCTAAAAGACAAAATTCGTTATTGTGAGTTATCCTTAAAAGAATATCCGCCATGTGCTGCTATGCTTGCACAGGAATCAACGTACTTGTCTCGATCTTCTTGGCATCAATGAAAGACAAAAATGGTTATTGTGGGTTATTCGTTAGAGATAAACATATGCTGTCGCGGACTTTTTTGTAGAGCTTTTTGAGATATTCAATTCTGTGTACATTAATTTTGTGTATTTGTTATGGTTTAGGCAGCGTAAGTTATTTAAGCGTCCAAAAGACTACTTTTTTCACGTTTTTCACTACAAAGGGCAATTTTTAAGGTCGTAGGAGTTGAGTATCACAACTCTCTTATAGCCTATGTTCGTCCCGGAAATCTCCTGAACATTTTGCAAAAAGCCCTGTCACAATCGGGTCAACGGTATGGCCGCGCATAAAGTAGGAACAAACAAATATACATTCATTTTTATATAATAGATTTCTACATGTCACCATAAATTTAGTTTTATTATATCTTTACGTAAATGTGCAACTTCTCTCAAAAAAACAATAAACTGACAATATATAAAGCTATTATTCTCCTGGTTATATTATATGAATGCGGAACAGACTCTCACTTTAAGGGAGGAAATAATATTACGAGGACTTGAGTTCTTACGAGGGAACTGTCAACCATCGCATACCGAAACCTACCTTGAAATTTCTCCCAGAGAAACGCTGTGATATACCAAGGCTGTGTCCAAAAAATATCTGCCGCTTTAACTGCAAGACACTAAAATCCAGCTGCAAATCTCTCATATAAAGTATATGGAAAAAATACAAATCCTTAATTTGTAGCCTGGTTAACCCTCACTACCTGTCGTCCGCGCCGCGTCCCGCCTCATTCCGCTTTGCTCTTACTCATGCTGTGACGTCCATCTTGTCCGTACAGTGGTGGATTTTGTCTTCGATTTCTAAGGCTTGCAGTTAAAAGCGGCAGATATTTTTGGCACGGCCTTGGAACATCACAGAGCTTCTCTGGGAGAAATTCCAAGGTAGGTTTCGGCATGCAATAGTTGACAGTTCCCTTGTTAGCAAACATTTTAGACCAAAGAAAGATGAACAGACAGGTGAATGGAAAACACTACATAACAGTGAGCTACATGATCATCGTGGGAAACCAGACGTAATAATAACAATTAAGTCTTGTGCACAGGAGATGTGGCACGAAAGGGGAATGATAGAGGAGCATGTCAACTCCTTGTGGAAAAACCAGAAGGAAAGCGCCCAATAGGTAAGCCAAGAATGAGGTGGAATAGTAACTTACTAACTTACTCACTGGCACTATCGAACCCGTAGGTTCATAACCGAGCGGACATAAGCTCTTCATACATCCCTATCCTCAGCTAATGTTTTCCAATCATTCCCTGTATAATCTACTCCCCTCAAATCATAATTAATGTTATTCTCTCACCTCATTCTTGGTCTATCAACTGGGCGTTTTCCCTCTGGCTTTCCTACAAGAAGCTTACATGCAAGTCTTTCATTCCCCATACGTGCAACATGTCCTGCCCATCGCAGTCTACGAGACTTAACTGTTCTTATTATATCTGGCTTCCTATAAAGACCATGTAATTCACTGTTATGCACTCTTCTCCATTCACTTGTCCATTCATCTCTCTTTGGTCCAAAAATGTTCCTAAGAACTTTATTCTCAAATGCTCGTATTCTCCTTTCCTGCCTTAAAGTAAGAGTCCATGTTTCGCATTTATATAATATAGCTTGTAGAATAATAGTTTTATATATTCACTTTAACGTTTTTTGAAAGGAGTTGGGAAGCCAAGAGTCTCTGTAATGTATAATAACATGCATTTCCAGAATTGAGCCTATGTTTAATTTCCATGTGTATCTCATTCCTGTATATGATTATTGTTCCTAGGTACCTGAATTCAGCCACTTCCTCAAAATTTCCCTCATTTGTCATTAGCTGTCCATTTCCATTATGTAATGTATTTCTACGTGTGACCATATATTTAGTTTTATTGAAGTTTACTTCCAGTCCTAATTTCTTAGTGTTACTCAATAGTGTGTGCGTTCTGTCCTTTAGTATCTCCTCGCTATCGGCCAATAGTACTACATCATCAGCATAAACTAACAGCTTATTAATACCATTCAGTTGTAAGCCTTCCTCATTCTCTAAAGATTTGATGGCATGCTCTAGTATAAAATTAAATAGTAGAGGAGATAGTGCATCTCCTTGCTTCAACCCATTCTGGATTTCAAAAGTGTCCGAAAACTGTTTGCCTAAACGCACCCTACTCTTTGAGTCATTTACACACATTCGTATAAGTCTAACTAACTTTTTAGGAATTCCGAACTCCAGCAGGATACTATTTAACTTCTCCTCTTAATTGAATCATATGCTTTTTTGAAGTCTACATATAGTTGATATACAGTACCATTATATTCCCATTTCTTTTCTAAAATCTGTCTTATACTAAAAATCTGATCTGTTATAGACCTGTTTCTCTTAAATCCACATTGATGATCTCCTAGAATGTCGTCAATATAGAGAATAAGTCTGCTGACTAATATATCTATTAGAATTTTGTACGAAGTTGAAAGTAATGAGATGCCCCTGTAGTTGTTGCAATCAGTTTTATCTCCTTTCTTATAAATTGGTACGATAATTGATTCTTTCCATTCATCTGAAAAAGCTTCTTTTCCCAAATCATACTAAGCAACCACCATATCTTGTCCATCAATTGTTCTCCCCCTGAATGGCAACATTAACAATAATTTTAAGGAAGTAGATTATATAGAAGATGATTGTAAAATATTAGCTCAGGTTAGGTATGTATGAAGAGCTCATGTCCGCGCGGCTATGAACCTATGGGTTCGATAGCGGCGGTGAGTTATTAGTTACATAAATATTAGACATATATATCTTCATTATATTATTGCAGCATAATCTTGTTCTGTTTCTTCACTTGAATTCTTGGTGTTAATGATGTACTGTGATCCATGGCACCTGACCGATTATATTTAACAGCCAGCACTCTGCTATCAAAGTAGGGAAGGCATAAATGACGTCATAATTTATCCTCAATTACTCATCCAAGTGCTCTCTCACACCGCGACTACTGACTAGCTTACCATACATATAAGTCGCGATATGACTTTTGTAATTAAAGTGATCATAACTGACATAAAATAAATAACTGTAAAACGATATGGGAATTAAGGGTTTAAAAACTTTACTAATTTGTCATGTAACACTTTTGCACACTTTTAAAAAGCTCTGCTAAATTTAAAAAAAAAACCTTTTCTGTAGGAGCTGTTGTCCCTTTATCAACAAATGAATTCGCTACTGGAGAAAGAAAAAAGCTGAGTCAGTAATTTTATGCAAACAAAAGAAGAGTTGATAGTGATAGAAGACGCCTGGTTTGAAATGTTCTCAGGACTTTCTTGTTCGCTGGGCTTAACGTCTGCCTGCAGAAGAATTTAACAACATCGTTGATGATGGGGTGAAGTCCTACAGATAGAAATTCTTCACGAGAATACCAAGCAAATTTTTTAAACACTTTTTAATAAAAAAATTACTCTACTGCACTGGTTTCCAAATTTTTCGATAGCGGTTCCCTTTGGACTTGTAAACAGTGTTACGGATCCTGACACATTATATTATAAATAAGCATTCACGTTTATGTTATGTTAACACTAATTTGGTTTATTGAATGTTATCAACCTCGAATACAGCTGTACAGTCACATATATAATTAATGTTGTAATCAGGCCGTATATTCGGGTTCAATTTCCTTCACGGTTGGAAATCTAATTATAAATTTTCAATCTTGGTGTAATAAGAGGTAGTTAATTACATACAATTTCTAATTTCTAGATTATGTACAAACAAAAAATTTAAAAAATTCCAAGCGCGACACGCCAAGGAGGCCCTTGGCTGATCAAGCCGGCTGCTGGCCTCACATACACATGTGTTAATCACAAAGGTAGACGATCATCTAGCCAGTGTAGGGGTGACATGTGGTCAGCGTGTCGGATCCCCCAGCCGTTATAGCTGGTATTCTCAACCTGGAGTCGCTACTTATTGTAGCTACCCAAATGTCTCACGATGCTGGGTGGGCACCGGTCCATACTGGCCGAAATTCCATGAGAAAAATTTCTTCCCCAACGGAGACTCGAACCAATGCAAGTCCCGTAGCTCTGTGCCAAGGCTTCCTGCCTTAACCTCTCGACTACGACGAGGGACTTATGCACAAACATTTGCTTTAAAATTCAAGCCCCTTTTTGTAGGCATATATGTTCAGCAGACAAGCAATACTGTTGAAGCGATTTGTTCATCGGATACGTGCTACCCAACAGGAATAGGTCGCGTATTGGTAGCGGGTAAACAAGGGTTAATATTACTTCGAAATAGGGAGCTTTAATATCCTTATAAGTATTAAAGAATGGTTAATTAATAGACCGACTTTCTAGGATCCATAATAATATTTGAAATCAATCTAGTAACTCTCATGCACATACACACCACTTGTACACATGCACATATGCACACATACAACAAAAAAAGTGCGACAACGAAACAATAGTCACTGTCTACACAGAGGGCAGGAAGGAGAAAATGGTGTCACATCTTCACCAATAAACAGCTAAACAACTAACTTCAATAAAAGCTCAGTGTGATGCGTTCCAACAAACAAGATGAATAGTTTCCAATCCTTAAATCACCCGGAATTTCATAGAACAAATAGGAAAAGGAATAAGAAGCCTGGAAGCAGATAAGCTGGATGATCCGATTCACTGGTTGAAAGCCGACGATATAGTACTGGATGCAAAACTTGACTCTAAAACAAGACGTGGTAGATCTTAGATTTGATGAGATAATGTGATGAAAGATTTGGAAAGAACTTGAAACAGAAAGTAAAGGAAGAGCTGTTGTTCGGAGGTATAGGCTAAACGTTAAAAGCTTTATACCGACGATGATGACCAACTAAAACCTTCAAATGAGAATAAATTATAACAGGATGTGGGAAAAAACAATACTACTTCCATAGATTTAACATTATAGACCATCAAACTTACTCTTGTAAAGTAAAAACACGAACAGTTAACCCTATACTTCGGAAATGTCAGCTAACAACCAGAGAAAGACCAACCTCAAAAAAGTAGTAGAGTAGGACTTTATTAGACTAAAATTAATATATTTACAATATTATTTATAAATATGGGTCGCACGGGCAATAAGCCGTATGTGCTGTTGACAGTCCGTTACAATAAAGTAATAGTATAAAGAAAAACAAAAAGAAAACAATAATATTACACTTACATAAAGAAAACACAATAATATTACAGTTACATAATAATACAATAATATTATACATTAATTAATTTATATATAATTATTAAGAATTAATGGTATTGCATTTTGATAACATGTATTTATTCATGAATGAGTGTTGTTATTATTTTCCGCGTTTTGTCCAGAAATTTACCCACGTTTATCCAATTTTCTGGATTTACCCTCAGGGGTCCTCATCTAGGGGATATGTGGATGGCGATCACAAGGTGCCCAAGCTGTGCAAAACATTTCTTCCACTTACTTGTGTTTTGCACTCTAACTTTACTATCTAACATCTCTTGGTTAACTCTTGTTTTTTCGACCCCAATGCTATTAGGGCATCCGAGGGCTAGGGAGTCTTTCCTTTCTTCCATTTCTTTTTTCCTTTATTTTCTTTTCTTCTCCTGAAAAGCCTGGCCAGAGGCTATAAGATGGCAGCCCCATCACTGGTCTTGCCTTCCTTTGGCCAGCAACCAATCCAAGGGACTATTATTATGCTTTCAAGACTTATACGAGAATTTCCCTCAAACGCTGGAGGGAAAATTTTCTATAGGATCGTAACAGGCCTTGGCCTAATACTTGGAAGGAAGAAGAAGAAGACCATTAACTCGTAGCATGCTAATCTTTCACGATTTGAATTTATAAATATTTCCGGTAATAACTGACGTCTCCAATATTCTAATTCATTACATTTTCCTAATATGTGTATCTCGTCTTCAAAGCTCCCGCACATTGGACATATTCGCATAGGCTATCGTGATCGTCGCCAATTTTTAGAAATTTCCATGTCCCTAGCCTAAACCAAGCAAGCCCTGTTCTCTCTTTAAATCCTAGGTTGAGTATATAAGATTATTTTTCCCAAACGTGTTTTAGGTCTCTTTGTAAATAAAGTGAGCGTTTTCCAGCACATTCGGCGAAAATATCTTATTGGTTTATATCTAAGTACTTCCTCCTTATTTTTCTCCACGCATTCCTGCGATTTTCAGTCCCTTTTTCCCCATACCCAACCCATCCCAATCTTTTGGAGTTCTCTCCTAACCTCGTCTGCCCAAAATTTCACATCTAGGCCTATGTTTCTAATTTGGTGGTCGTAACAAATTGCTCTGAGCATTGTTTTCAAAAAAGTATAACCCGCTCTGGTGGCCAGTGGTCAATAAATCATTATGAATTCGTGGGAAAAATATTTAAAATCATTCTAATCTTTTGTAAATATTATATATTTTTATATTTTATATATAGTTTTAGATCAATATGTAATAAGTAAGCTCTGCAAATAGTTTGTAAATATTATAATATAGATTAAGATGCAAAATGTGTAATGTTTAAATAATCATGATATAGTAATGCAATTTTGTAATGAACCATATTGATGAATACATATATTATACATACAAAAGACATAATACATGCATAGGCCTAAATACATACATACATACATATATAGTCCACCGCTGTGATCTCGAGGTAGCGTGCTGCCTTGTCACGCAGTGGACCCGGGTTCGATCCCCGTTCGGGATAGTTTTTTCTTAGTGAGATTTTTATCGGGATTTTTCCTCACCTGTAAGAGAAATGACCGGAAAACATTAAGGCCCAAACGGTCCCCGAAATCATATGGCCATCATTATCATCATAATCATCCTTCACCGGTGTGGAAAGCAACGGGAAGCTACCACACCTACAATTCCCTAGCAAAACTGCAAA
Organism: Diploptera punctata; assembly: GCA_030220185.1. Taxonomy (NCBI): domain Eukaryota; kingdom Metazoa; phylum Arthropoda; class Insecta; order Blattodea; family Blaberidae; genus Diploptera; species Diploptera punctata. Next base: position 1,619,867 of record JASPKZ010004217.1, on the reverse strand, counting down.
GCATAGCATGAAAATGCTATGATTGCAGTGAAAGACCTGCCCTCGGGCAGAATTACTATGGATGGATGGATACATACAGGTAGACACTTATATTTTTTCATGCACATCGGTATTAAATTATGTCGTCTGTAGAGCGATTTTAGTCCCGCGCCGTAGCGGAGTGTTTAAGGCAGGAAGCCTTGGCGCAGAGCTACGGGACTTGCGCTGGTTCGAGTCTCCATGGGGGAAGAAATTTTCTCATGGTATTTCGGCCAGTATGCGACCGGTGCCCACCCAGCATCGTGAGGCATTCGGGTAGCTACAGTAAATAGCGCCTCCAGGTTGAGAAAACCAGATAAAACGGTTGGAGGACTCGACATGCTGACCACATGTTACCCCTACACTGGCTATATGATCATCTACCTCTGTTATTGACACATGTGGGTGTGAGGCCAACAGCCGGATGTTAGGCTAAGGGCCTTCTAGGACTCTCGCTCCATGGAATTATTATTATTATTATTATTATTATTATTATTATTATTATTATTATTATTATTATTATTATTATTATTATTATTATTATTATTATTATTATTGTATAGCTGGTTTAACTTGGCAGAGAGAGAGAGACATGGAGATACAAGGGTAGATTGTTGACCTCTTTAGTCCGATACAAAGGAAAGAACCCACCCGGTTGTCAGTTTTCCTCTCCCCCCTTGCCCCTATTAACATCTGTAGAAAAAAAACCGACAACACTTGTGCGAGAGGCGAGTACAGTTGTCTCATTCTACAAATTTCTCGTAAAGTTAAACCAGAGAGACTATAATAGTAGTATTTTTGAAATTTAATCCTGAAATTTGGCGTAAGATCTAGCATCTATATCGAACATTTTATCCTTATAATATACCGTCAAACGGGGCTACTTTGACATATTTTCGAAGGTTTTTAAGGTCTGACTCGTATGATTTATGCCGAAAAAATCGAATGTATGATTTATTGTACCGATTGAACCTTAGACTACAAATCCCATTTGGTACTGTTCTCCTCAAATAAAAACTTAGTAGGACAACAATGAGTTTTGTACAGGTCTGTTTTGTCCATGTGCTGGGGCTACTTTGACATCACATTTGTTTTCACTATAATTAAAAGTAGACCCACTGTAGGTACTACTTTGACGCCAATTTATATTTTTAAAAATATTTTTATTGTAAACAACCTTACTACAAATGTTTTTATAACTGTAATTTGACAAAATAAACTTCTTTATCAATTCTGACACGCAACCAAACACAAAAATTATTTCCAGATTAAGTAAGCGAATTGCATGTTTTAGACTATTATACACTATTATATTATATTATAATTACTGTAATTAGACAATCAGGAATATTATTAGAAAACATGAATTTTTGAAACAACAGTAGAAAATGAAAAAACAGGTTTTCACATCTCATCTTCACATATTTCACATTCATATTGAGAATTGTTCGATCCTTTGTTAGACATACCATAGACCCAGAGCTTGCATCTCACACAACAAATCCAATCCTTACCCATGTAAAACCGAAAATCACATTTACAAATCGTGCAGAGATTCTCATCTTCAACATGTCGCTTCTTTTTGGAAGCTATTCTCACCGACGATACCAGAAACGCAGAAGTTGTTGGATTCTCCTTTATGCCGGGAATATTCTGCAGGATAATTTTGGTCCCTGGCGACACAACCACTTTCTTCCCTCTCCTATGTTGCAGTCTCTCTTTACTGAAACCTCTTGTTTCCTGCAGGAATTCAGTAAATTGGTGTCCAGGATTCTTCCAGAGTCCACAGTGTTTGAAGGAAGTTTGTTTAGAATTTCCTGAGGATTGAAGGGATAGAGCTCTGTTGTCCGAAAAGTACTTCGAAGATTGTATTTCACATTTAAAGAAACAGCATCCACCAAACTTTTTAGAAGAATAGGAAATTGTTCCCTTGTGTCGAGATTCTTGTTTCCACTTGTCCAAGATTCGGCGTCAATGCTACTTAAGGGGACCACATACTCCGACATCTAAAGGCTGGAGGAGGTGCGTTGAGTTAGGTGGCAAAGCAGTAAAATAAATGTCTTGCTGTATGCAGTTTTTGCCACTTCGGGTGAGAAATGAGATGACAGGTTGTCACCTATAACAATGATATTTTCTTTCCCATATCTGTATTCTCTGAAGGGAGGCAACAGTATCTAAAAGAACCATACTTCAAACAGGTTCATATTGAATCACCCAGATTCGCTATTCCTGTAGACAGTTCCGGTTGGGCCACCAACAGTCCAATTCTCATAACGATTTTTTTTTATTTTTAAACAACCATGGATGGGAGGAGCGATCCTTCTGCCGTACTACACAACATTACGCTAAATGTAGCTCTGGAATGTTCCTGGACCCTTCCGACCTCTTGTAACTGATACCTTTTTAGCACCAGGGTCGTCCGTCAGGTTTGCTCCGTCATAGTTGTATATCAGGGATGGCCTAGGTTCTTCAACGCATCTTCTATGTTATTGAAAAATAAGAAATTTTAAATGTCAAAGAAGCCCCAATTCTGTCAAAGTTGCCCCTCGAGTCCAAAGTAACCCCGGTTTACGGTATATATCAACCCAGCCAGAGTTGGAACTCTTCGGAGGCAATTTAAGAAATAAATAGAAAACATGCAAGGAAGACTTAAATTTCTTTCAAATATTCAGAAGTTGTGTACACAGAAGTCTATGACTTACGAACTTCGTATCCATGAAGTTAATGACTGAAAATTAATTGAGAGAACAGGAGCAGTAAGACTATACATTTTGAGAAACAGCTCTGCACGGCAACCTGTCGTTATGTACCCTGCAATCAATACATTGAAAGGACAAGGCCGGGGTTCATTGTTCCTTAACATTTGAAAATCATAATTCAACACCCAACTTAACTTAAGTTCAATGTAGATAATTTTATATTACATACCATGCAGTTTCTATGATTAAACATAAATTATATTTTCAGTGATTTACAAAGGTTACAAAATGTTTAAAACGATATTAAGTTAATTAGTTCGTTTAAATAAAATTTATAAGCAGTCACGTGTTTATTAAATAATTACTTCAATAATTATTTATATATTATAATATTAATAAATACTGTTAATAACTTGACTGAGTGAAATACATAATAATAATAATAATAATAATAATAATAATAATAATAATAATAATATTTTAATAATAATAATAAAATAAAATTAAAATAATAATAGGAAGAAGCGCTCACAAATGAGCATTAGATTTGATCTCTGCTGCATGGCAGCAATGATTTTGTTCCTTTTAACATACATTGAAATGGTTTCTTGCATACAGAGCTTACACTCGCAGTCCATTGACGGATCATGATAGTTTGAAACTTTGTGATCTCCATAGTCTTGTTACTGCACTGCGTATCTTGTTGTTTGGTCCACTTCGTTAGTTATATCCAGGCTAGAACGGTCTTGTGATATTGGAATCGTGTTCTTAGCTACAGAGCAAGGGTTCAATTCCCAATATTATTCATGCGAATTTTCTATTAAAAGAATTATCTTGCTTCTGTCAAAATCTGGATGTGTTATTTTCCTATGTAGAAGTCTTTTAAAAAGTATAAAAGGAAACTATAGATAACAAGTAATAAACCAGGTAAAAACAAAGAGTAAACGAAAGAAATATTTATTTACCTCAAACTGAGGTGGGTTTAATCCACTGAGGGACTTTATCCCATGTGTAAAAAAGAATTTTAATGTTATTTTTCATACTTGATAACTGATACAGTAAGAGGAAATTCCTCATACTGTATAAAAAGTAAGTTCCTCTGTCTATTATTAACCTCAAAGAATAAACTCTTTTTACACATGGAATAAAAATACCTCAGGTTTATATTAACTCTTTTTTTTTTTGCTTATCTTATTTTTACATTGCCAGAAGATAATATGGTTTTCTCCCAATTACAGACTAACAATATAAAGAAACTAAATTATTATTAAATTAATTTATAATAATTCCATAGCTTGCATAAAGTAATGATTAAGTTAATGTATATATTATGATATATAGTTGTTCATTCGATTTCTAATTAATTCAAGTAATTTAGAATCGCTTTAGAAAACTTAAATTATGTAAAAAGAATTAAAATTAAATACATTAATGTATTCATATAAATATCAGTCATGTAGATTTTCTGATATATAACATGCATTTCTGATATTGCCTTACAGAATGAATAATGTAATATGTTTACAAATGTGCTGTATTATATCAGCTTCAACACAGTACACAGCTAACACTAAGAAAGTGATCATAAATAATCCAAGACAATATATAAAAAGAAGTTATTTAACTTTTTTCCCTCAACATTTTTTAGGCCTATCAGGAATACCTCGACGATATTCAGATTATCCAGATGCGTATAGAGCATGAAATGTTGTCACAAGATATATCTGTCGGACATTTCAGGGTGTCTAGTAAATTATAAATATGAAATTTCCGACTATTCCCCGGTTTTTTCATGGCATCATAGAACCATTCCTGGCTTTTTTAGTGCTAAATTGAATTAATTCTAGTATAGCTAATTTTGCAAAGATCATAATGTTGAGTGATTCCGGGTTATGTGGCCGTGGTCCATAGTTGGTGTTGATACCAGACGTTTCGCCCTCAACACCATTTGCAAAGATCCTTTTATAATACGTGTAATTAATAACAATATATGTTATTTTTATGGTAAGGTCTTACAGTAAAATAATGTATTAAAAATGTTTATTATCTGAACATGAATTATGTTACAATAAAACATTGCAAACAATCTCAGGTTATTATTACGTTATTTGTATCTTATTTTTTCAATTGTTTGGTTTTTAGTCAATGACGGTAATTTCTTTGTATATTCTTTTTTATTTTTTTCCAGTTCTTTTATAAATTCTCAGCTTTGTTTTTTCAAGTTTGGCTTTTTCTTCTTCGGATTTTTTTTATCTAACTGTGCTTTCTCATATCTTGAATAAAAATTTCTCTTTTGATTTGAATACAAGACAGATGCACGTCGCTTTAAGAATCCCCTTTTGTTTCCCGGTTGCTTTCAAATTCCTGACGTATTCCCGGTTTTCAAGATTTACCTACCGACTGCGATGTAATATTCTTTAAACGTCCATGAACGTGCCATGATAGGTAGAGTTTTTTACCATCCACTCCGGCGACCCGGGTTTGATTTCTGGAGAGATAACGAATTTTAAATATCCACTTTGAACTGTTATGTCATCTATGTTTGTAGTTATGTGTGTGAGTGTGTTTGTGTATATACGAAAAGGGAAGAAGTAAAACCAAATGGAAAATAATAAATAGCAATGAAACAAGAAAAATGTAAATTTATGATGTATATTCGAAATGAAGTAAATTTAAGAAATGCAGTGCCTTTCATTGTTGCTACTGCCGTAACAATCGCTGATAACCTAGTTCCCGGCAAAAAAAAACTGTATGGCGGTCGGCGATAGCACGTATGTCCAGGCACTATGTAAACTATAGCACAGCACTAATACAGAAATCAAATTTAATACTAAGCACTATAACATTTGAAGCGGAATGACATTTCATACGAAGCATTTCAAAACACGACCACGCTGAAACAAAACCGCTGTGAGACTGACTGATTGACTCCCGTGCTCCTACGAAGGGGATTTAAGTCGGCTGCAGATCCGGGAGCTTGGTTATCATTGGTTGGTATCACCGGCCGCTGCACAATGGGGTATTTTGCCGATTTAGGCGGCCAAAATTATTTTTTTCAATTTAGTTGATTCTAAATATGCCCTCTTACTAAATTAATTGCATATTAAGATATATGTAATACATTTTAGTGAAAAAAATATGTATTTTACGTTGTTAAACTATATAGTCAAACTAGGCTATTAATCACTATGATCAGACTTGGGAAACTATACATCAATAAGATCAGTGCTATAAGACATAAAGATTCATCTATGTCCAGAACCTGTAGTATGAAGTACAAAATTTGTCCTTTAGTAAGATATATTATTAAAAATTCGCTTGCTCATTTGCAGACACAATTTCACTTTGATGATGATGATAATGATTATGATGAGTTTAAATATGGTCACATTTCTTCATCGGAAGATACTTTTACCCCATCTAACAATTCATTTTCAGAATCAATTATACCTGTTCCAGAGTTGGCTGGAAGTAGCATTTCCAACTTTCCTTTAAGAAAGTTTCTGTGGGTTTTCTATAGGATCTGAACTTAGTAATAGTGTGTTAAGTATGTCTGAGTTTCTCACCTAGGCCAATCAATATTTTTACTTGTATTACGATTAATTGCAGTGGCACAAAATAACTCTGAAAGTATTTGTATTTGAGTCAGTATCATTCTGAAATGTCTGGTTACATTGTGTTCGTTGCGATCCGTCACCTACAAAGTAACACTGAATGAGCTACTTTCTTCTTCACTTAAAGTTTCTACTACGTCTTCTAAATATGTCAACAGTCATGTAGTAGTAAGATCCAATAATCGTTGTAAATTAACTGCAGAAAAGTGTAACATGATAAGTTTCTCTATCCGGATAGAATCCATGTTTTCCTTTTTAGCATACTATAGTAGGGATATATATTTTGTTGGTGTTCCTTATAACATAAGATTTTCTTCTAGAAAACCAGTTTCATCAAACATGACTAATGTTCTTAATGCCGATGACTTTGCTTTGTTTTTCTGAAAGACTGTGAGAGTATGTTGTCTGATATGTTCCTGCTCGCTTTGGAGAATAGATTATTTCCGAGTACTTTAGAACCATCTCTTTTTTCTATAGTTTCTAAGAATAGGCCCTAATACTTTACTTAGTTAGAAAAAAGTAGGGTCGTATGAAAACATAGGAAACAAAAATTGTTACTAATAATTGCCTATGTATTTTCCAACATCTAGAAATGAGTGGTACCGTATTTATGGAAATAAACTATCTACGTGGAAGTTATACCTAATTGGAATTTATTATTAAATAAAAATAAAACGTAGTTTTATTTGATTTTCATATTTATTGTATAATTCAGTGACAGCTGTTTCGGTACACTGTTACCTTCTTCAGACATGTTACAAATTATGAATTGTGTTCCAACTGATCTAAGCAACAATACAACAATATTTATTTAAATTTTTTAATTTAACAAAGGGGATTCATTCAAATCAAGTTGAGAATTTAACAGTTTTTTACTACTTTTAAATTTATTAATTTCTACAGCCTCCAAAAGATCTAACTTCTTACCCTTATCACAAATATGTAAAATTTCAAAATTTGGATCGAAACAATGATTAAATTGGAATAGGTGGTTAGCATATTTTGAATTTTCTAAATTTCTGTTATATGCTCTCATGTGTTCCTTTATCCGAGAGATAATTGGAATTTTTCTAATTACATACCGTAATAAATATATTTCATAATAGGATTGGAAAACAATATTTTGTTCAGAAGTTCATAAATGTGAATATTTTCACACTGTGCATCGAAATAATAATAAAAAGAATCTGGTGTTCAGACCCCATAGGCGGTTTCATCCTAATTAAAAATAAAATATGTATTATCAAATTCGTAACCGAAAATTGTGTATTTTAAGAAAGAAAAATATAAAAACTTCGGTTCATTTCTCGTCTCATATACAGATTACTGTGCGAAGATCAATCCAATACTCTTGAGTGATACAAGGTGATTCGTGAATTAAAACGTCTGTACAAGTTTTACCCAATATACATTACTAAAAGGTAGTTCTCTCATATTTATAAGATATAATTTGTATTAAAATCCGCACACTTGTTCTGTAAACAAAATTTCCCCTGATTAACCCATTGACGGTTTTAAATGTCAATCAGGCATAGAGTTTATCATGCATTTTACACCAGTAACAAGTTACCGTAATTGTAACTTCAGGTTAAACCGTAGTAGTAGAGAAGTGATGCATTTTGTACGCCACTCTATATAAAAATTACGACTGAATACAGAATTAAAAAGAAGTTACACCTAGATTTGAGCAACCGCTGTAACTATTTACGAGATGACGTGAAACCATTTCATTGCCAGGAAAATATATTTTAAAATTTAGAACGTTCTATATTGAAGGTAATGTTATGAAATAATTCTCATCTGACTTCATTTAATGGAAGTAAATTAAATCAATTTGTTAAAATACTTTCAGGTATCTAATTTGCTGTCACTACATCATGTTCATCAAATGCGAGCAGAAGTAGTTTTCATATACTTACTTACTCACTGGCATCATATAGAGGAACTTATTGTTTTTTCTTCTTTTAATTAAGGGATCTGAATTATGTTTAATTACAGTGATTATCATTAGTGTTATAACTATGAAATACCATTGTTATTTTATTCAAATATGGAAACATCTTCATAATTTATTAAGTTTTTTTACATTACAAGAAAGGTCAACTTTAACCTCCATATTCCGGTAACGTGGACCCCAGAGTCCATCCTAGCCTTTAGACTATTTTAATTTTATTTGCTCTATTAATTTTTACAGCCAGGCACAAATTAATCTGACAGTATTTATGACTGATCGTAATTAAAAAAGTTGATATTTATTTAATGTTTTGAAAAATGATCGTTAATTATAACATTCACACGTCGTTCATCAGCAGACAGCGAAGGAATTTGGGTTTAGATAAAATTACATGGATATTAAATAAAATTAATTAAGTGTATGGCTTTTACATATAGCACCCTTATTGATAATATATATATATATATATATATATATATATATATATATATATATATAAAGTAAAGTTGATCCAGGTAAATTTTAACCGCCTCATGGGGGTCTATATTAACCGAATTCCTTTGTTATGTATAATTATTTTATACAGCAGCCATACCATAAGATATAAATTTATTTATACAAATGCAGGGGACTTAACAGAAGTCATTGTCCATAATTATGAGAAAACAATAATATATACAATACATTAAAACAGTAAAACATTATAGCAAAACAGAGAGTTTGGCTCTTGCTTCCCTGTATCTATCCTTGAGCAGAGTGAAGTGTTGACACTGTAGCAGGTGGTTTCTGTCCATGTTGGTGTTCGTGGAGCACAGTGGGCAATGATGATTTCTGTAGATTCCAATCCGATGTAGATGAGCTGCAAGACAATCATGTCCTGTGTTTAGTCGAAAATATGCTACAGCTTTCCAAACCCATCAGTATATTAGAACAGCATCTACATCATTTAATATATTAAGGAGTTTTTTCAACATTTGTAATATTCAATAGCAGAAATTAAGAATTAATTCTTAGCTTGAAATCTTTTAAATGGTCGTGTTCATAAATATCACAAATAAACCCTTCTTCACACAAAGAATAGAAGAAACAGGCCTTGAACACGTCAAAGTTGATAAGGAGAAGAAATTAAAATATTTTCTGTTCGAGGACAGCACCAATTAAAAAATATAAGTGTCCACTCAAACGTAGGGTCCACACTACCCGAACTTCCTCTATAAAAGCAGTGCAATAAATATTCAAGAACCGACAAAAAGTTAATTCAGAAACAAATGGATTCATTTAGAATAGATAAAGAATATTGAACAAACTTAAAATAAAAAGAAAACTTATTTTTATATTGGTGGTCAAACTGTTCAGAAAATGTTAGATGAAATAGGTCTAAGAGTTCGTCAAAATGGATTAAATTTTGGATAAATAAATATGTATATCTATGAAAAATTGAACGAATTTTGGATAAATAAGTTTATCCATCTATGAAAAATATAATAAATTTTGGATAAAATAGAACAAATTTTAGATAATACAAATATATCCGTCTATAAAAATGGAGTGTTTTATAAACCAGGCCCATTTTTCTAAAAAAATAAAATTTTAGGTAAATTAGGTCAATATTAATTTTAATAAACATTTGAACATGTTGTGGATGAACAATGTTCTATGAAATAAAAATTACAACATAATTTATATAAACTAGATTTATTAGTCTAAGATGAACTTTCCAAAGGCATTTTTGGACAAATTATGTCCATAAGTTCACAGAAATAAAATTTGATAAATATTTCAGTTACAGAACTTCTATAGGTGTACCCTATTATTTTTTTAATCATGGCCTGCGTTTATGAGAGTTTCATAGATGAAATCTCATCCACCAGCACTGGGGACAAGTATCTGGTTCATTCAATTATTTTCCTTCCATACTCTAAAAACAACCTTGCGACAGGTTACATATTCCCCTCCTTTGTGTATTGCAGTTCCCTATTCTCATAAAATTTATAGGTTTTTTTTTATGTGTTTCAGATGGTTGGTGGACACTATGCGCCCGGTTGATGCGGACGCATCAGATTGTGTCCTTGTAGTGGGACTGTCCAGACCCAAGATGGCGGCCGCACTGTTATCGGTCATGACTCTATCCTTGTTCCTTACTTTCCATGTGCTGTATGACAGTGCCGTATACAGCCTGGAATCAGCAGCGGCGGCTGGTAACGGCAACATGATCATACTTAGCAACAGGATGGACGCGGTGAACGCGGGCGACAATGAAGTTTTTCCTAACAGGGTGCATTTCCCTCGGACAAGCCGCAGGCTACCCCAAGCAATTATTATAGGGGTGAGGAAGTGCGGAACCAGGGCACTCCTTGAGATGCTGGCATTACATCCCAGAGTTCAGAAGGCTGCGGGGGAAGTCCACTTCTTCGACAGGGATGAAAACTATAAGAAAGGCTTGGAGTGGTATAGGCGCAAGATGCCTCATTCTTTTCGAGGACAGATTACGATTGAGAAGAGTCCTAGCTATTTTGTCACGCCTGAGGTAAGCTCGCCCAAGTTAAGTCTTTCGGTCGGAAATATGGCAGAACTTACGTTCAATAAACAGAGTAATGTCAAACGCTCGCATTACCTGTAAATAAAATTTCTCATTGATGATAATAAACAGCGTATATTTTCTCCTAGCTGAATAGTAGTAAAACATTATTAATTTGCCGTGCATTTATACGATATTCAATTCTAGGGTATTACTGTTTATACGATACGTATGAAAGCAATGAGAACCACGATTTATTTGTCTGTCACTGTGGCGTAGTTGGTACAGTCCCTACCTTCCACTACAGCGACCCGGGTTCGGTTCCTGGTGGGGTAAGAGATTAAAAAAAATATATCAACTTCGTACTGGGTGTATGTCGTGTCCTAGTTGTACCCATTGGGTTTATTTCCTCTAAAATATTATAACATTTATCATTTTTTTAATTTCACCCTTTGAAACATTCTACTATAAATACGAGATAAAGACATGGCGATAACCATTTGTCAAAATAAACTGAGCAATAATTTTTACCTCAATTGATGGCATTTCAATATTTGTATGAACTCGTATAGCTTCATTTGATAGTTGAAATATGCAATACATTTTGGAACTTACTTTATATTTTCTATTGCATTGATAGCATAATTTTGTTGGATATTATGAATATGGACAGTTTTCTAACTTTATACAGGAGATTAAAAAATTACTTAATGGGTCTTTTCTTCTTAATTTTTACCCCTAATGATTTGTAATTCATATGATTATATCCACGTTGAAGTTTTATATGGAGCAAGATGAATAAAATAATATATATATATATATATATATATATATATATATATATATATATATATATATATATCTTCGGGTTTTTACAGCTGCTGCCGTCTTCCCGTGTCAAACCTCCAAAGCCTACGGTCTTGGGCATCTTCGATGCTTAGCCCTCTAGCTTGCATTACTGTCTTCATGTTTTCCTTCCATGTTAACCTTGGTCTTCCTCTTTTCTTCTTTCTGTTAGGATGCCATTCATATAGTTGCTTCGGCCATCGCTCATCTTCCATTCTTAAAACATGTCCTAACCACTTTAATTCATTTTCCTCAATTCTTTCAATTATGCTTTCTTCTGCTTCCATTTTTTTCTAATTTCCTTATTTGTGACACGTTCTAATTTAGACTTTCTGGCACTTCTTCGTAAATAATCCATTTCTAGAGCTATTAGTCTATTCTTGTAGTACTTATTGATTGTCCATACCTCACTTCCGTACATTGCAACAGATTCCACCAATGTTTTACCAATATATTTTTTTGTGTCTTTCCAAATATGCTTATCCCACCATATGGAATTTAATGATGATATTATTTTGCTACTCAATTCAATTCTATGTTTTATGTTCTCTTGCCTATACCTTCGATGTTATCCATAATCATTCCCAAATATTTAGTTTGTTTCACTTGCTTTATTTGGATTCCATCTTCCAATACTAAGTTTTCTCTTTCATTGCTATTTATTGCCAGATATTCTGTTTTTTGTAAATTTACTGTGAGACCCCATGATTCATATGTG